>JAFMSR010000022.1:332831-776373 GCA_022818135.1 Saxidomus purpurata | reverse complement strand
CTTGCTCGGGCCATTTTTGAATAGGATGAGAGTTCTGGGAGTTTTTTCCCTTTTATGAATTTTACGTCTAATTTCTCTGCTTCTTATGGCTTCGTGGCATTCCTGTGTCCACCATACTTTCTTAATTCTAGTTTTGATAATTTTGAATTTAGATTTTGGAATTGTTTTTTCTAAAATACCATTAAGTTTATCTAGAAATTCTTTGAAATTTTCCTCTACTGTTTGATTCTTAATCTTGTAATTTAATTCTACCATGCATAAATGATGAAATTCCATCCACTGGGCAGTGGATGCCTTGTCTATCAGCCATTTTTCAGTTATCATATAATAATCAAAACATCAGACGAAATTCTAATGAATTACCAATTGAGTTTGAACGAAATATTATGTTATATATATGCTACTAATATAGTCCGTCCCCACCGCCGTAAATTATTTTATGCATACATAAAATACACATGATTTTAGTTGCTTGTACTTTAAACTACCGTTATTCAATTGCTTATACTGTGACTGACTTAAAAGATTATTTAGATATACTTAAAACTATCTACATTAACCATTTGTAAATTAGTATTTTTAGAAATATATTTTACTTATTTTGAAGTGTTTTTGTTGGTTTCTTTTTACCAAAAGGTTTATTTCTTTTGAAATGTACAGTTTGTTTATGTATCTGCCTAATAATGATTATGACTGTGACTTATAAAATATATTTAGTATTGAACTGACACTTCCGTTGTTCATTTTAATCCGAGATTAACAAACAAACTATCGTCTAATTTGGGCAGTGGATCAAGATATCAATAGGGGAAAAATTGTTTATTAAGGACATTGGATGGCTTGCAAAACATGTTATATTGATTTGGAAGTTGTTGAATTTGAACCAGGAATGGTTTGATTTTGGTTATGATACAGTTGGGTTTAGGTTGGAAAATGGCTGGATTCAGGTCGAAATACGGTTTTGGTTTAAGTTGGAAAATGGTTTGATTTACGTTGGGTAATGGTCTGACCACGACGTTGTATCGACGTCATGATCCGACGTCTAAACATTTTTCAAATCCAACCAAAATCTAACGTTGATCCAACGTCGGGGTCAAACTTCTAACCAATGTCTATACAACGTCATTTGCTTGCTGGAAATATGTATTTATTCGAGTTCTCAATAGCAGTGAGGAAAGTTTACCAATCACGTTTATCAATGTGGTTCCCCTATAGTTTGTATCACCCTTCTTATAAATGGGTACAATAATACCCTTTATCCGTGAATTTGGATAAACACGGTTTTCAAAAATGTGATTAAACGTAGTACACAAATAAGGTGATATAAAAGAGTTTGTATCAATGAAGAAATTAGATACACTATTTTCACAATTACAACTCTTGCAACTGTTTAACATTGAAATTGCTTTTTTCTTCTATTTCTTCTACAGTAATTGATCTATCTCACTTATCAATATTAAGGGTTAGTGTTAGGGTTTGGGTCAGGGTTAAATTTTACAGTTTCATCACGTGGAATATTGTGAACATTTACATCAAATCGACCTTGAGATTCATTCGAAATGCTCGAAAAATGAGAAACAAATCCTTCGAGATCAACATTATTAGCTGTAGTATTGCTGTTTTTAAATTTCTTAATATATTTCCAAAATTTATGAAGAGACGTTTTGCTCATATCAGACAATTTCATGTTCTCTTTATTGTGAAAAATAGCCTTAGGTTTACGTTTGATTTCATTGAATACAAGCTTTGAGTTTAAAAAGTTCTTTATTTTTTCAGACTTATCAAACAGGTATCGTCGTTCGGCTATAAACAATATGCCTACGTGCAACATGTCGAGCCGCCAGCTGTCAAAAGGGCTTTTTACCAAATAGTGATAGGTCAAAATACACCTAAATATTGAATGCAATATGAATGTTGTAACATAGAAAAGTCGTCTCGATTTTTCTCTACGGCCAAAAATAAAAAAGATACAGTTAAAGCTATTTAAAGTAAAACAAAGGAAAAAACAAGCATAGCTCATGGTGCTGAACATTTGTTTTTATATATTTATACACGAAAGGGTGTTTCTCTTGGTGCTCTGCCTTCTGCAAAGGCATTGAGTACATACGTTTTTTGGTTCTCAAGGTTTGCTTTTTATATATTTATACACGAGCATTTTTGTGTTTTACATACCATGCCTTTTGTTTCCATTGCGTGTGTTAGAGATTCACCTAGCAGGGATTACTTTTATTTACACTGTCCTGTGACTTTGGAACATGGTGGGGGTAAGAGTGAGGTTGGGTGCGCACCATAAACCGGTTTAAGCTCCCCAGTGGTGTTTTTGCCACTGACCGTTCCAAGGCGGTGCCCCACTGTGTTCCTTTGGTTGTTCGTTTTGTCCTCGTGTGTTTGCTTTGTGTGCTGGTGTGTGTTGGTGGTGTGTGTGTGTGTGTGTACATGATTGTGTGTGCGTGTGTGTGTGCATGTGTGGGTGTGTGTGTGTGTGTGTGTTGGTGGTGTGCACTTCTGGGTGCTGTGGGGCTGTGGGGTTCGTTTTGGGGAGGCTGCGTTTTTGGTACGTGGCATTCCCTGTTTGATATTATTTTTGTTTTTGTGCCAAGTAACATCAAAATCCCTCAATGCATGAAGAAGAAATTCTTCGGACAAAGGTATTCTTGAATCATTAATGTATCTGACCTTTGACCTTTGAGTATGACTTTGACCTTGGAACTAGGGACCTGGTTCTTGCACATGACACTCCATATCATGGTGGTGAACATTTGTACCAAGTTTCATCAAATCCCTCCATGCATGAAGAAGATATGCTCCGGACAAAATCATTCTTGAATTCGACCTTTAACCTCTAAATGTGACCTTGACCTAAGGCCTAGGGACCTGGTTCCTGCGCATGACACTCCGTCTCATGATGATGAACATTTGTGGCAAGATATTTATTAACTCCTTGTTCCATTGACAAGTTACAGTCCGGACAAGCTAAACTCGGACGCACGCACGTAAGCAAGCACGCAATCTTGCACGCACGCACAGACACCGAACAGCCATTTGGACAACTATATCGAGCTTTCGCAAGCGGCTCGACGAAAGATTATGTTTAGCTTTTCTACAATGTTTATATAACCACGGATATTCTTCTTTTTAAATTTTGGCCGACTATTAACTGTCCCAGCAAAACAGTTTTGAGAGCTATCCCAGACCATATTAATTTTGAAAACTAATTGTTATTACCTGTTCTATAAGTCGTTTTTGGATACATCCCAAAATATTTTATCATATATTACAGAGTCACTTTGTTGAATATTTATACAATAAATTAATGCAAAAACAATAGGACAGTGGTCTGAGAATCCGGTTATACCAAGAACACAAACATCTGTTACATCTTGATAACCGTCTTAGCTCGTGATAACGTAATCAACTAGACTGAAAAAACCGGTTTATTTTTCAAAGTAGACTGGAAAGAACATCTTGCGTCATGATTGTGGCCATTTATGAAACACATGCCATTTTTTTTACAAAAAAATAACGGTTGTAAACCAAAATTGATGACATGTTGATCTTGATGACGTATCACAGGTAAATTAACTGTCTGTGTAACATTATGTGGAATATCCACATAACGGTCAACATTTACGTTAGCTATCTAATCCATCAAGTCGCCTGTGCGAAAATTTAGGACCTAGTCAACACCACGGTCACTATAATTACGAATTTCAGTATTAATATGCTCAACAAAATCGAATTCATATAACATAGATTTATTGTTTCTATTTATATCTGAATTTTCAGACGGTATGTAACTCACACAAAAATAAGCATCAGATTTGGCATTAGTAAACTTCCTATCAAGTTTAAACAAAATTATACCTCTGGCATCTACACTAATAAGCTCTAAATATGTTTTAAAACTTCCCCGCTTTCACGTTTCGCCTTTGTATTTACCTTTGGACAAGGGCAGTTAAAAGCTCCATGACTCTACAAATAAAAAAATGTCAAAAGTTTACAAAGTCACAATCATTTAGTTTCGAGTTTATACCCTGCACGTTCCACAACAGAAACGATAACTGTTTCTCAGAAACTTCCTATCTGTATCTAAAATTGGACACATTGTCCACCGTGTACATTATATTACCAATGAATAGTTCATCATACGATAAGTATGCAGTGTTCCCATCATTATTGGCTTTGCTCATTGCTGGTATCAACAAACGACAACGCTCCAGTATGAATTTTTAAAACTGATCACTATTGCGTATCTTGGGTTTGGTAGGTTCGGTAAGTCCGTTTATGTACTGTCATACTTATTACCTAGTCTATGCGCCCTGTCAAATTTAATATTGGTAGGGATTTTCAGGGTGTTTTTAAAGAGCTCCAGTACAGTTGTTTTTTAATAATATTCAGATCGTCTGCTTTTAACAGTACCGAGTTCATCGAAGCCAAAGAAAAGTAAGTTGTCTCGCATTGAACGGGACTGAAAATACGTGATTTCCTCGGAAACTAATCTGAGTTTGTCATATTGCTGCTGTACATAAGTCAAGCGATCTCATTCCTTCTGCAACGCTTTATCAAATTCTGACTGTTTCGCTTTTATATCATGACGTTGGCTTGCGATGTTCCCGGTGAACTACTTTCTTTTATTAACTCACAGGCGAAGAATCTACCTTGTGTTGATATCTTAATTTGAACGATTCTGGTAATGTTCAGTATACCAAACAATGTCCCAGAACAATAACCCTATCTCCCGCATATTGACCTGCTTGTCACTGTCAAAATACTTGATTGCTTAAACCTACGTAGCGGCGACAATTTTTACAGGTATGCCATATTACATCTACTTAAAGGAACTGTGCCTTCTCTGAATCACCGATTCAACTCGAATACTTATAAAAGGGGCTTGGTTTTCTATGCCGGTGTTTTTATCATCCCTAACGCTTTAGTACTTGAATACCCAAGTAAATATTAGAATCTAATGAAAGAACGCATTTTTTGTGATTTTGACAACGCTATTTATTTTCGAAATTCTTTGCAATTTGTTGTATACTGTTTTGCTCTAATAGAAACCAGTTTGGCGGTGTTCTTTTGTTAAATGATGTATCTAACATCAGGTAATGACGTTGAAATGCCGTACCAAAAATTTCAATAAGAAACGCAAAAAATGTACATCATTTGTACACATTACTAGTTACTCAGTTACGCTCCCAGGCAGGTGTATGTTGGCAACTATAGAAAATTTAACGCTGAAAAGTGTTTCCGCTATTTTGAAAAAAAATGTCATTTTGTGAAATCTTGCATGACGAATTAAAGTTTGTACGTACGAAACATCTAATTGAAATATTGAGTAAATAGTTAAAAACATCAACAGTCCAGATAATTTTGGATCAAGGTCTGTAGCCAATTCTCTTACGTTGTTAAATGTTTTTGATGAGTTGTGGCAAGTTCACCAGGGGTGAAATCTCTCGGTCGACCGGACCTCTAAATCTGAACGAAGATATTGTTGTTTTATGAACGACCAAAACATTGTTTAAACAAAGATATTCCAACAAGTTTTTTTCCATTCAAAGCAAATACAATGCACTTTTGTGATGTAGATGTTTCGTTTGCTAATTTTTATATCATTTTGTCAAGATCGGTATTTAATACTTACAAATACAGTTTTTGTGAAATGGATTACACATAAACTTGTGTGAATATCAGCAAGTTATCTCAAATGGGCCAAAATCAACCGAATACGGTTGCTTTAAGCATTAGATTTTTTTTAAACCATTTCAGGAATAGGAACATCCAGCGTTTATTGCGACGGGGTGCTGCGATCGCGAGGATTTCCATTTGAATGTAGAAAACAGAAGGCAAGAACGATTGTTGTGAAAACTCATTCAGCAAAACACCTTAACAAGTTCAAGAAAATAGTCCTGCTTGTTCGGAACCCGTATGACGCATTGCTTTCCTTTACAAACTATGCAACAGCTGGACATACTGGTCATACTTCCAAGAAAGTACTAATTCAAAGTATTAAACCTTTTTATTTCATATACATAGATACATGTAGCACCATTGTTCTCATTGATAAAAACGTTCTTACAACTAACTTAAATCTTTTAAAATGAAAAGCTTACATTCTATTTTTAGATTTGAAGCATACAAACGAAAACGACCTTTCATGTTTCATCTACTTACACATGCTTGTTAAAAATTGCTAAAACAAAATAATGAACTATTTCAGTAAATGGTAAATACTGTACATCGTGTGATATGCAGTGCATGAAGGACTGGAATATGTTTACTTTCTAGTATTCGATATTTAAAATTGAATCAATGTTTGAAATGTGTCGGCGCAAGTTCAGAGACATTCAGTTACTCCTTGCAAGTTTAGAATGCAATTGATAAAAATAATACTTAATCGCCCCTCCCTATATTAAACATTGGATCCTATTGTAGACCAAGCGGAGCGTGAATTTGCGTAGCATACATGATTGAATCAAATATCGGCTACCTAACCAACTGGAGTCGCTAATTAATACATTTGATTGTCAAAAAGGTTCCCGCTTCATACTTAGCACTACATTAACAAGTCGTTTTAAAGCCTTGGTATATATAAAACTGACATTTATATTAGACAAATCTATCACTTTTCGCCTAAATCTAAAGTAAGAATACCCCACTGTGTAGCGTAATTTCCGGCCACATATGCCTTCGGATAAGAAACACAACCGTTATGCCAAAAGCCTAAATCACGTGAATTTAAAGTCAATACATAACGGTAAACCTTTTCTATAGCATGCTGAAAATAAAGATTTGTTCAAGAAACCCAATATTTTTCAAAATAACAATGAGACTATGCGACGGTACGATACGAAGAAACGATTACACGATGCAAAGGGACGTTAAGACGATGTGGAAACGCGATAGTCCTACTACTGAATTTGCATCGGCTCAGTCTACTCTTCGCATCGTTTTACTGTCTCATTGTTTTTCGTGTTTTTTTGCATTGCACTGTCGTTATTTCTCTCTTGGCACTCAACAAGTCGAAGTGGTGAAAGAACGATGACCCTAATGGAATCACCGTAATATCTACATGTAAAGTATATACTGCAACGGATTTAGTCCAAACAACAGTAAGGATGGTTTTCTATATGATGTAAGCACATACGCCTTACATATCGAACGGAAGATCTATTAAAGGTGTGTAACATTTAGGCGCTCTCCACACAAAAAACGCGTGACTCGCTTGTTTTGCCGAGCTACAAGTATACAGTATAGGTTTAATGTAACGCAATTTCTAACCCTAACCCTACGATGCCACGAGCAAGTTTTGGAAAAGTTATGTTGTCGTTATAAAGATCAATACATCTAGGTAATAACTCTTTGAAGAAAAATGTAGTATCCAGGGATATACTGCGACATGAATGTTAGACCACCGTTTAAATGATTGCGTGTTTCACCTGCATGTAATGCTACTTCGCCTGAAAAATGGAAACAATTAGATATATTTAGTTAACACTAATTTATTGTAGCTCGATTGTGAAGAAAGCTTGTAGCTTATCGTGTCACTCTCGGGTCCGCTTCCTGGAAAAACCAGTACCGGTGTCATATGAGGAAGTACGGTCGTGACTCCCGTAGGGCTCGACCCCGCAACCTTAAGGATGAGCGGCCGACACCTTAACCTCTACACCACCGCTCCCCTCGATATATTTAAGATAAGTGACGAAGTGTCAGTACGACAGTAGGCTAGATTTACGAAACTGTTCAAGGGAATCATTCGAAAACAGAAATGATAAGGTGAATCTCTTTTTAATTTACCTAAATTATCACCAATATTAAGTTATATTAAACCCCATTATAGATAACATTAACTCTGATTATAATTAAGCGTTACTTGATCGTAACGGAAGAGCTCACGTCAATGGCATCCAATGTAAAGATTGGCGTATCTCCACAAAAAACAACAAGGTCAAAATTGTCCTATATCGGTCATTCGTCTTACATATTACAAAGTCAGCAATCGCGTCACAGATAGGGTCAATTTTACCTGAGCTAGGTAATGCGACATACCAAATATCTCAGCTCTGGGCCTAGTGGTTATCGACAAGAATATTTTTTAAAGTTTTCTCTATGTAAGTCAAGTGATCCCATTTGCGTGGTCAACTTCGACCAGGGGTCATAATTTGAACATTTTTGGTAGAGTAAACAAACATATTTTCTTAGAAAATTCCTATAGAAATCAATGAAACTCAAGTGACCCCCACCCACGAGAGGGGGTCATGATCTGAACAATCTCGGTAGAGGTCAACTAGGCAATTCTACAATCTAAATATTTAAGCACTAAGTATTGTTTCAGAAACGATGTGTCCAATATACACCTATGTAAAATCAGGTGACACCCAAGGCGGGGTCAATTTTAACAGGGGGTTATAGCACAGTGTTGATGGACGGACGGACGGACGTACGGAAGAACATTAGGCGAAGTGAACAATCACTCTTGCACGTTGTGCCAGGTCAGTTAAAAGTTTGGAATATATAAATATGTATCTGGCATCTTGACCGTACCTTATTTTTCTCCCTATCTTACTTCAATATTCGATTCTACATTTTGGACATTTTTGTTTTTTGTTATTCTGTTGTCTTGTGAATATCAATGTCTACCGCGTTACGAGGGGTGTCCAAATATGAATGCAACTAGGCCAATATCTTGCCTTTAACCACGATGTGCACAAAATAGGTACACGTGTCGCAAAGAGGGTTGTGTAAGCTCTCCATTGATATAAACCATATTTAAATCCGTTCAGTCTAGCTTTGACAATAACTCGATTAACACTTTATACTCGTGTACACTAACGCTAAAATGGTTGGGAAAAGGTCTCCGTTCACTGACTAAATATGGTCCTATATCAAGAACCACTGTATTCTTTGTATACAGGCGAATTCATATCTAATGAAATATATCGTGTTTATGGGAACAGTAAACATTATTTTTCATATGTCACACGGTGGTGTAAGGAATTTAAAAGTCGTGTAGATTCAGTAAAAGTTGTGCATCATGCACGCCGTCCGAAAACAGCAACTTCGCAACAAATACTTGAAAAGGTAAAGGTTTTGATTGCTACCGATGCAAGATTTACAACTAGACATATAGCTAAATGCGTCGGTTTCTCAGTAGAAGCTGCTCATACAATTCCCAGATGTGATTTAAAAATGACAAGGATAAGTGCCAGATGCATACCCTTTCTCCCTATAAAAGAGCAAAAACATGCCCAGGAAAGCATCGCCAAACAATTATTGAAACAGTTCCCTAAATACAACAATCGATCTTTCGCAAAAACCATCACTGGCGATGAGACAAGGGTTAACTTTTATGAGCCCAAGCGAAAGATACCGAACAAAATATGTTTAACCAAAGGAAACCAAAGACCTTGCATAGCAAAACGTACCATGAGCGTCAACTGTAACTATGTAATTGTCTTTAAAAGTCAAGTTCCTGCTATTCAAATTGCCGTACGCAAGGGTAAATCTGTCAATGCCAAGTTTTACAAAGGCAAGGTCTTTCATAAATTAAAGAAATATTGCGCAAACCGTCGATCAGCAACTGGTCTTTTGAAGGATTGAGATAATTTTTTTGGCATTGTTTTTTTAAGCATTTCTGAACATTAACCCAAATGCATTCCTATTTGAACACCCCTCGTACTGTATGTGCATTAATAACAGCTGCCCTGACATTTTAATTGAAACTACAAAATATTTAATTGAGTACTGGAAATCACGTTGAATTCGCAAGACAACATGTTTTTTTTTTATTTCTGATTTAGTTTACGATTTGAATTATGTTTATAACCATCTAACGTAATCGTTTTGAAGACACATGTGGTAGTTACATGTAAGCTTAATGCGTCAAAAGTTAGAAAACACAAACTAGAGCTATCACTAAATGTGATTAATTACTCCAAAAGACTGCTTTATAAACTGAGGAAGTTCGTTGTAACAAAATACCTTGCAAACAAACTAAAGAGAAATATTGTTCTTGGCAATAACTCTGTAATTTGTGAAGATAGAGTTATGGTTCTTGTACACTAAACTTCCTCTCAACGTGCTTGACCATTGTATGAAGTTGTAGTGAATTCCAACCAATAGTTTTCTTATATATGCTCCAGACAAGTAAAAGTAACAAAGGGGAATAACTCTGAAATGAGTCAAGATAGAGTTATGGTTCCTGTACACTGCACTTCCTCTCATTGTGCTTGACCATTGTATGAAGTTGTATTGAATTCCAACCAGTTGTTTTCGAATAATGATCTGGACAAGGACAAGGAACAAAGGGCAATAACTCTGTAATAAGTCAAGATGGAGTTATGGTTCTTGTGCACTGCACTTCCTCTCATTGTGCTAGACCATTGTATGAAGTTGTATTGAATTCCAACTAGTAGTTTACGGATTATGCTCAGGACAAGGAAAAGTAACAAAGGGCAATAACTCTGTAATGAGTAAATATAGAGTTACTGTTCTTTTGCACTGCACTTCCTCTCATAGTGCTTGACCATTGTATGAAATTGTATTGAATTCCAACCAGTAGTTTTTTAATAATGCTCCGGACAAGGAAAAGGAACAAAGGGCAATAACTCTGTAATTAGTCAAGATGGAGTTATGGTTCTTGTGCTTTGTACTTCCTCTCATTGTGCTTGACCATTGTATGAAGTTGTATTGAATTCCAACTAGTAGTTTACGAATTATGCTCTGGACAAGGAAAAGTAACAAAGGGCAATAACTCTGTAATGAGTCAAGATAGAGTCATGGTTCTTGTACACTGCACTTTCTCTGATTGTGATTGATCATAGTATGAAATTGTTTTAAATTCCAACTAGTAGTGTTCAAGTTATGCTCCGGACAAGGAAAAGTAACAAAGGGCAATAACTCAGTAAATACTCAAGATAGAGTTATGGTTCTTGTACACTGCACTTCCTCTGATTGTTCTTGATCATTGTATGAAATTGTATTGAATTCGAACTAGTACTTTTCAAGTTATGCTCCGGACAAGGAAAAGTAACAAAGGGCAATAACTCTGTAATAAGTCAAGATGGAGTTATGGTTCTTGTGCACTGCACTTCCTCTGAATGTGCTTGACCATTGTATGAGGTTGTATTGAATTCCAACCAGTAGTTTTTAAGTTATGCTCCGGACAAGGAAAAGTAACAAAGGGCAATTACTCTGTAATTAGTCAAGATGGAGTTATGGTTCTTGAGCACTGCACTTCCTTTCAATGTGTTTGACCATTGTATGAAGTAATATTGAATTCCAACTAGTAGTTTTCAAGTTATGCTCCGGACAAGGAAAATGCAACAGACCGCCCGACCGACCGCCCGACCGACCGACCGACCGACCAACCGACCGACCGACCAACCACCGGGTGACTCCTATATACCCCCCTAAACTTCGTTTTGGGGGTATAATAAGTTGCAGAAATAATAAAGAAGGCTTTTTGGAAAATGTTGTATATAGATTCGAATGAAGCCACACTTAAGAAAAAGTACCCCTGGATTTCAAGCGTTAAAGATATCCTGTTTAAATTCAGTCTGATAAATATATGGAGTGAATGGCTTAAAATAACAGTTAGACAAAAGTTACACGTTTTATTTTTGAATGAAACATACTCGCTTCTTGACAATCCTAGTATCCAAAAAAGCGCTATACGTCTTATTTTTGTTGTGTCTGATATTGCTGGCGATACCGGAAGTGTAGAAAATTATACTACGATTTGTTTGTGAATTCATTCACAACAATACCAATCCAAGCGTATTAGCACATGCACACTCGTAGATGTTGTGTGAAAATTACACGGGAGGTAATTTCAGCAGTCAAAAATAATTCCGGACGCCTAGCGTGATATTCTTTATAGTTTTATCACGCTCAAATCCTTTTTTGTGTATATAGGAGAAATTTCCAATAGTGTTAGAATATGAGTTATAGACCTGACCAGCGCACTCGCACTCGCACACGTAAATGTAAACGTACAACGTACAACTGCCTAATTTCGGGGGTGATCTCAAACGATTCTAGTATCATAGGAAATATTGGTTACGTTCATTATTAAAAAGTCTTCATCATTATAGAATACTGTTCACTATATATCTTATAATAATCATTACTATTCGTGTACTGTAGAACTAAAACAAGATTGAACATATACACCATTAACATAATCATCATGAAGAGATTCATCCTTGCAATTGAATTAATCAATAATTTAATCAGTTTCATCACAATCGTCGTTTTCATGAGAGTCATTCTCCCATCAACATCAGTTTTACCGTTATTAAAATAAAACAAATAATGTCCCCAACACACGTTTTCAATCGTACCGGGAGAAATCTAGAATAAGAAATTATTATTAGCCAGGTCTTTTCTTAAAACCTGGTAATTACAATGGCGTTGTCGTATGTCGGGCGGGCGGGTGGTTGTCAAACATTTGGTTTCCGCTCAATAACTTTAGTTAAGAATGACCAATTGCAATGAATCTTGGTGCTATGTAGCTTGCGTAGAGAGGAATTTTGCGATTGCATTAAGGGCTCCATGCTCAAGGTCAAGGTCACTCTTACTAAAATTAGAAAAATGGTTTCCGCTCAATAACTCGAGGTAGGAGTGACCAATTGCAATCAAACTTGGTGTGTAGGAAGACTGTGTTGAGAGGAAGCTTGGAATTGCATTTTTGGTCACTAAAATCAAAGTCAGTGTTACTGTTACTAAAATAGAAAATAAGGTTCCAATCAATAACTCGGGCTATACTCGGAGTGACGAACTACAATGAAATTAGTGTGTAGGTAGCTTATGTGGAGATTTGCATTGCATTTAGGTAACGAGATTCTAGGTCACTGTTATTGAAAAACGATTGTTTTTAAATTGTTCTAAAAAAATATTTTAGGGGGTCAATGTCATTGTTACTAAAAAAGATTTTTTAAATTCTAAAATTGTACTGAAAAAAAGAGAATATTTTCTTGGTGGGGGGTTCAAGGTCACTGTAATTTTATATATGTTTTTTTCTTTAATGTTAATAAAAGATTTTCTTTGAGGGGGCGGGGTGTCAATGTCAATGCATTTTTTAAATTCTCATTTTTTTGGTCATATCACTGTTGTTTTTTTTTCTAATTCTAGATTTTTTCCCGGTACCATTGAAAACCTTATTTCCTTGTTGGAACTGATTATTGATTAATTTAATTGCAAGGATGAATCTCTTCATGATGATTAAGATGATGGTGTATATGTTTAATCTTGTATTAGTTCTACAGTACACGATAGTAATGATTATTATTAGTATAATAGTGAATGGTATTACATAATGATGAAGACTTTTTAATAATGAACGTAACCAAGATTTCCTATGATACTAGAATCGTTTGAGATCACCCCCGAAATTAGGCAGTTGTACGTTGTACGTTTACATTTACGTGTACGAGTTCGAGTGCGCTGGTCAGGTCTATAATATACTAACACGAGTGGCCTGACGTTTCCTATATAAACATAATAAGTTTGTTTATTATTTTCCAATAAAATACAGTACTTTTATCAAAGGACAATGTGCCAAAAAGGAAGTATTTGCTAGACGTATGTAAACAAGCCGTCCAATTGCATTTCGTGTTTTCAAGTTACAATGATGGACTGCTACAAGTTGAATATAGATGTGTAAGAAAGAATTGTAATAATAAATATGTGCCAACATTTTTATCTTTTATTCTAAAATGACTCGCAGTTTTGTCTCTTTATACAAAGAGTTGAAAAATTATGCTATATCAAACCATAAACAATGCAGGAACCTATATGCTGTAAACATGACGTCATATTGCACCGCATGACGTTAAATGAGTGTTCGCATAGAAAACGCTTTGCATTTATTCACCTTTTGTAATATCTGGTCATGTGAGAATCAAAATAACATCCTTCTCAGAATTGTAATGATCTTATAAACAATTATCTGTCGTACTGATGCGCTGTTAAAAACCAGTCAGGCTTCCGGCCTTAATAGCTAATTACTGTGAATTAGTACTCCAAATCATTGTTTTTAAACGATGAACACCGCCGGAACGGATGTTATTTCATAAATAAAATAAAATCACTCGTGCTATATACTAATATTTCTTAAATTACTAGGAATCAGAACTTCTGTGTTTTATTCAACAACAAATACAGGGACACATTTATTACTTCTTAAATCAATTTACTTTGAAGTATTCACACTTCCTTCGGCAAAGACATTAAAGTCTATTTGTTAACGATTGAATCATATACTGACAATTATTAGTTACTGTCTGCCATTGCTGTCACAGAAAAAGCACGCAGCTAAGAAATGACAGAGAAATTGCAGCTTTTCACTTACTTCAAAATACCACAGTATGGGGTATAACCCTACCGGTATGTATCGAATCTCAATGGAATTGCAATATACCGGTCTTATTGCGCACCCCTACTCATTACACAAGTTACAGATGGACTCAACCCTAAAAAGAGATGTGCATTGTCGCATACATGAAGAAGTATTTAAAATGTCTTACCTAACCTTCCATAAGGATACTTCTTCCTTAATTTGGCATTGAAGTGATCAAACCCATGACTCTTGTATTAATGCAAACGCGCAATTACCCCATAGCAGCTCTTCCATTTAGCTAAAACTTGAATTAAGGCGTGTATTACTTTTAACTTTGGGTTTAATCTCAAGACATTTAAACGAAGGCAGTTGTAAGGTAGCCGGATACGGAAAAACAATGGATCAAGCGGAACACGCCAATAGTTTCTGTGAAATTATAAGGTCCCGAACAAATGAGGGACAAAAGCATGAATGAACATACCATAGTCAAAGTGGCAACTACCGGTATAACAATGCCCCACACCCCACCTCCAGGAAGCATAATTAAATAGAACTATCACTGAAGGTGATGAATACCCCCTAACCCCCCATTCCTGAACGCCATACTGACACAGTTTTATTAATTTATATCACATTTGATGCTTATAATTGAACTATGCACAACGACCGTAGGCATGTTACTTATCTCTTCTGTGTAGCATTATTTTCATCAGAGGGTTTGGAAAATCAGAGTACACAATATTTAATTATCTTAAACACCTGTGACCTTGGCGTAGTGACCCAAAACATTACTTTGTGAAATATCATTAAATTGTGATAAGGGGTTTTGGAGATAGAGTGCAAAATAGTTTATTATCTATAGCCCCTGTGAATTTGACATTTGACATAGTTACCAGAAGTATGGACCATGCATACCAAGGCAAGGTACGTATCATTTCTGTGAATAACAATTTAATTCTAACCAGGAATGTTTCAGGGATTGCGTCCATAAGTCTACGGATGGACTGACAGTCAAGCTGAATTCAGTAATTACCCCCTTACACTTTGTGCAACTGAGGTATAGAAACATTTCCGCAGGTCAAGCTATTGGTAAATTGTTTAGAAGGTGACTGTATAAAAATTAGCCACTACAATAAACAGTCCTGTTCTTTCAGTTTTTCCTATTTCTTATTTTTGTTTTTCATACACAAGAAGATTATGACTGAAAGCTGCAATGAAGATTCATTCTTCAAGAGAACTGAGTTCCATTTAAGTTGCTCATCTGAGCAAACAATACCATTGTTATTAATGTCACTGTAGTACTTCAGTTCTGTATTATGCAAATCAATTCAAAATCTCTCAATGCATTAAAAAGTTACAACCTGAAAAATTGAAAAAAGTTCTCATGTGTCCATTTGTTTTCCTAGTGCGACCTTGATATTTGAGCTTTCATTCACCATGCTGTGATTATAATTATATATATAAATTACTAAGGTTATCTCGCGTGCTTAATTCTTCATCATCAGCTACTGTTCTAGAGTTTCAATGGTTTCTCTTATAAGAACAAAGATTAATAGCTAGCGTAGCATTATCACTTCAGCTGCAACTTGGGAATTTATCCAATATGGATGTTGTCCATGTTGTCTGGCCAAATGATGTTTCTTGTGAGCTATCAATTTGCTGATTTTACTGCTGTTCTTTCCTAATCTTCAAAACATCAATGTACATGAATTCCAAATATGAGTAAACTCAGCAAAGTTCTTCTTTAATGTCAACTGCATGTTTTCATTACATCAAGTGTCCCATTGTCTCACCTCAATTATTTATTCTTTTCATTTGATGCTTTTGTTTTCCTGGTTTGTTTATTCCATTGAAGCTAATATTAAGCATATGATGTCAAGTCTCATCATGCTCATCACCAAGATAATGTAGAAAAAAGTGTCATGTACGTACAGTGATGAGGGAAGTTCAATAGACCAAGATATGAAAACAACAGAAAACAGTCAATCGTTGCAATTGTTAACTGAAGGATGTGGTGATCCACATGGCTATATCAGTTTAGAAGATGAGGTTCTTTTTTGATTCATCATTGAAAAAGAAAAATTAGCAATTGCAATGTGTTTTAAATCTTACAATAAATGATTGATACACGTAGTGAAAATTTACTGAATGAATAGTTAACGGTGCAAATTATGATCAGACTACATGGTTTTGATCTGCACAAGAGGCAAAAGTGTAAGCAAAATGCTAAAATTTAAACTAGATGCCCACGTGCAACATGTCTTACTAAGTAGAGATAGGTGAAAAACACCGAAATATTGGAGGCAACATGCATGTTACACCACATAAAAGTAGTCTTGATTTTTCTCTACGGCGAGTAATAAAAAAGTTACAATATTTATATTAAAGCTATTTATAGTACTTAACAACAAAGGGAAGTAATTCTACAAACAAGGGTAGCTCATGGTGGTAGACATTTGAGCCAAGTTAAATCAAAATCCTTCGATGCATGAAAAAGAAATGCTCAGGACAATGATATTCTTGAATTTGACCTTTAACTTCTAAGTTCGACCTTAGACCTAGGGACCTGTTTCTTGTGCATGACACTCCGTCTCATGGTGGTGAACATTTGTGCCAAGTAAAATCAAAATCCTTTCACGCATAAAGAAGAAATGGTCCTTTCTTGAGTCATTCTTGGGTTTGACCTTTAACCTCTAAGTGTGACCTTGACCTTAGACCTAAGGACCTGGTTCTTGTGCATGAAAGTCTGTCTCATGGTGGTGAACATTTGTGCCAAGTAAAATCAAAATACTTAGTCTGTGTTTAAACTTTGTGTACTTAGTGAAATCCTAGACATGTCTAATTCCTCGAGACTCTTAAAGATATTTGGACTTAATTGCGTGAATGATTGAACTGGTATTTAAATAAAATAAAAGATTGTCATATTTTACATAGTGTCTAACTTGGAACTTATTAAAAAGGACTCTACCACTTGATATCTGATATTTATTCAAAATTTCCCATAGAACAACACTTCTTCAGTTTAGTTTTTAAACTTCCAAAAAGGATTTTCAATCAGAAACTTCCAATTTGAAAAATAATTCTACGATTACAACTACGGTTATAGTTGGCATAGTATAATTATAGTATAAGTATAAGCTAAACTAATAACAGTAAGATCTTAGTAAATTCATGGTTCAGTGCTAAAATTGGACTATAGTGTACTTTATGGCCCCTCTGACATATCTTTGTAATGTAATCTTACATAACATACTGATCAGGGGGAAATTGAAGCAAAGGTTTTAAGTACTGCCAAAGGCAATAAAACAACTTGAATAGGGTGTAGATTAATTAGGGACCAGCTTCATTTCTTAAAACAAGAGGATAAGATTAATTGTTCCAATGAATAATGGATAAACTTTCTGTCCTAAAACAGACCCATATCTGCAACTGTTACAGTTCTCATTTGACTTTGAAAGCATTATACAGAAACCAGGTTTCTTGTTTGGGATAAATAGTGTGTAATAAAAATAAGAATAACAGCCATGCTAATTAACTACCAATAAAAAAGTTTAGAGTAAATTCAGTAACTCATCTGTATATCCCCTTAATATTAGAGAAACATTTAAATGATGAGTGTACATTCAGATATTCAAAGTCAGAGCAGTGCTCAGACAAATATAAATATTTTTTAGGTCAAAGCCACACATTTGTATAATAGTGGTAATATTCCTTTCGAAAAGAAAGAAGTAATATGTAATCAAGATAGGTGACTTTCCACAATGTCCATACTCTGTTTTTACTTTTCTTGTAATTTATTTACTGTACAGACCACTTTTTTCTACTATTTTTTAATGAAAATGACAGCTATCAGAACTGCAGCATTTCGTTGAAAATCCCAAGTTTTTTGATAATACCATACATTAATTTCTGCCTTTCTGATTCAAATGCAGACTATGATAAAAAATATTTCACTCAATTGCGATTTTATTCAATAGTACACACTATTTATTGGCAAATAAGTCTTGAATAATAATTAATATACCATCAAGTCCAAAATGTACAGGGTGACTGCATGTATATTGAATTTAGGGGTTTAAAAGCTGCAGACAACACACAAAGTTAACGAAACCTAAAGCAATATGCAATAAGACCGTCACTTAAATAAAGACTGTTTCAGAAAGTATCAAGTTTATTTTTGGTACATTAACTTAATATCACTGGCACTGGACACTAAATCAATGGAAAAGTAAAGGAGATACAGGTAACTTGTTTATAACAAACTCATAAGGACCATATCATTATCCGGAGTTTGTTATATCCATATAACATTTTCATAAGAAAAGTAAAATAAAGAAAGAATCTCGGGCAGAGAAAACATATTCCTTATATCCTGATTTCACTATATCCAGTCTTACAAACAAACTTTACTATAAATCAAATATCATTTCTTAATAAAATATCAGAAAAAAACGGAATACACAAAATGTAATAAGCAGTTTTATGAAAAAACATGTAGCACTGATTTATGTGTATGCTCTTTAAGAATGGTGTTGATTAATGTTATTTTACATTGAAAGGAACAGTCACCCCATAAAGTTCCTGTCTTGCCGATCAGGGAGAGAGGGATAACATGAACATGTCACCATGCAATCCTTCTATAATTGGCTTCCTTCCATCGTTTCGAAAACAAATTTCAGTATGCGTTTATTTACATGTACATAGGATTAAAAGGTAAAGTGTGTGTTTATTATAGCATAATCCCTACTTAAATGACCAACCACTTCTGACTTATTTACCTGCCAAACTCTATACTTTAACACCAGACACTGGTCAGTCAGGACTACCGGTATGCATATGGTGACCATTATTCTAATAACTAGCTGTCGGTTCAGCAACCAGCCAATCAGATCTAACCACTGCTGGGATTCAAAACTTTGACCCTCACCCTACTCCCAAGGCGGATGCCACTATACCAAAAATGACAGTATGTGTGCATTGGTAAAATAAGCGGAGAGGGGCGGGTTAGAGAACCAGACCTTTTCATTCTAACATTGTGGGAGCAATTGAAATTGCAAGTGAAAATCTATCAGAAACTATTCACCCACGTACAGCTATTTCATTGTTTATCCAAGGTCCGAATAGAAAAACTTGCTACAGTAAAGTTTTCTGCTTTAATATTTAAAAAATTTATTGATGAAAATTTGATTTAAATTGCTTTTTAGAAAAAGACGCTTGTTGGTAAACAAGCTTGCGCATGCTTAGATTTATATTGCGTGCTTAAATAAGTTTGCCGCACGCTTATTATGATTGCGACTGCAATCTTGCTACGACCTTGCCAAAACCTTATTTAAGATTGTGGTTTTGGTTTGGGATAATTGTTAAATACTGCAATGTACAGCCATTTCTCTTCCTCAGTAACTAACACGCCAGTTTGAGCCCCCAGAAAGAAATGCCTGGCAGTGACAGTCAATTTTTTATGACATCCTTAATATTGTATAAACAATATTAATATTGTTGCAGTTTTGTTGATGAAGGCTTTTTTGTCACTTAATTACTTATGTCGCTTAAAGGGGTACTCCCTACATCTAGCAGATTATTGACGTCACGTCCGACGGACGTAAACAACTTTTAAAACGTTAACGTAAAAATACAAAAAAAATTATTTTGATGTGCAGTTACTTTTTTCAAACACAGACATGTAGAAAACATTATTCCAGGCAGTCTCGTATATAGCGAATAAACTTTGTCATTGTATGAAATTTAGTGATTTTTATGAAAATATGGATAAAGAGAATGTTTCCGCTTTCTCTGTAAGTTGATAGATCTACATCACTACCGGAAAGCGAACCTAAGCTGACAATACGGAGTTTGTGGTGACAGAAACTGGTGGTGGAACTAAAATTGAAATGAATACGGGTATGAACGAACTTTTTAAGTTTGCTACGGAACAGTATTTTTCGGCAAATCAGAAGTATGTGAAAACAATCATCCCAGTTACTGACAAAAAAGGCAACGTTGTTGAAATGAAATACAAAATTGCAACTGGAAAGCACTCCTTGTACACACTGAATATGTATAACACAAAATGTTCTTTGTTAGTAAATGGCAATGGAATGACGATATTCATGACGACAGACCTTAAAGAAATATTGCACTTGATAGAATGTGAAATGATACACGGTCGCTCCTCAGAAGAAAACGTTAACACAAATATTAAATTGTTGCTTCAAAACCACTTTGCAACAAATAATCCAGAATCGGGCGAAGGTGAAAATCAGAATTTACTGAAGAAAGATTCTTATTTACAAAATGTGCCGTATGTTGATGACGAAGTTAGTTTTGTGACCGAATTGACAGTAGACGAGACTTTTATGTTAAGAACAGAAATTACTAAACATGCGAAATCGGCCGGCAAAGCTGGTCTCATGGGTATAATGCAGAATCTACAGCAAATCATGAAAGATGTCCAGACTATGCTTTCAGGTCACATAGCAGACACACATCTAAAGATTTCCCTAATCCGTGATGAAACAGTCAGCATTAAAAGACATGTATCACTTGTTGGTTCACAGACAGCAGAACGTGTAGAAGCATTATCGCAAAGCGCAGAACGAGTTAGCACAAATCTTCATCTTTCCGCAGACAATTTGCTTAAGAAAATACAGTCTGTATTTGATTATCTTAAAGGTGTGAAAATCGAAAAAAAAAAACTATAACCGAACAAATCGACAAAAAGCTACTTCCCCGGAAATTGAGGCAGCTAGTATCCCTGAAACAGCTGAGCAAACTGCATCATCGGTGATGCATTTGACATTAAATTAAACATCACAGGAAGTACCCCTCAAACGTTGACCAAGTGAGCATTTCCAGATCTCAAGTTTCTTATAAAGAGATTCTGTTGATTGGAGATTCAACACTGAAGGGACTTCACATGAGAGGACTCAAAACTGATGTGGCCATCGATACATCGTGGTGCAACAGCATGTGACATAAAAGATCGATTGAAACGGTCTAATCTTCTACAAAATACCAAGGAAATTATAATTTATGTAGGTGGCAATGACTCACACAGAAGTCATGAGACAAATCTAGAGTTGCTAGTTGAATATGCTCTTTCACTAAATAAAAAGGTTACACTGTGTCTACTGTGTCCAAGAGACGATGTTGACATCATTGCATACAATGACGCAATTAAGAATATTACAAACGAACATTCAATAAACGTCATTGACTGCTACAGTCCTTTCATATATGGAGACGGCACAACAGTTAGGCAGTACTATCTTAGGGATGGTATACATCTGTCTTATATAGGAACACGATGCTTGATACGGACAATAAACAAGTAACGCGCAATCATTAGAGAAACGGAAAACTATGAAGTTCATAATGGAAGCAGACAAAGAGAAGCTACCGCACTGAATTATGCGTTATCTAACAGAAAGACTTCTGGTGGTTTCTACAACAGAAGATGGTCAGGTGACCGTAACGTTGAAAGAAGACAAAGAGGCTTTTCTATTTCCGGTTTAAGACAAAGGCATTTCCGCTGTAATAATTGTGGTGGATCAAATCATAGCACCGCAGACTGTTACGCTCTCGACCGATATTCAACACCAAGAAACAGAGGCTACTAGGAAAACGTGAGCAGAACATGTTCTTCTCTAGAAACTGTAAACAGATTTAATGTACTTTCAAATTAAGTGATAAGTGTGGCGAATTTACGTGTGAATGTGCAAATTAATATTCTTGTCACACATTTAGGGACTATAAAGACAAAAACAGACATGTTGAGCTTACACGGTCTATATATGATTATAATGAAAATCACTCTACAAATATTGATAATGTTATAGATGATATCCATAAAATTGCAGCATGTTTTTAAGCTCTGATGTAAAAGATAATTTTATTAGGGATTTGGATTCTCCTAAAAAAGAAATATTGCTTAACCTGCAAAGTAAATGTTTACAAATTATGTCACTTAATGCACAACATTTTCTACCAAAAATAGATTAAATCAGATTAATTATGTATCATTACGTATTGTAGGGGTTTGTGAAACATTTCTCAATAGGAATATAAGTGAGTCGGAACTCTGTATTGATGGATATAAATTTGAACGAAAAGATAGGATACATAAAGGTGGTGGGGGAATATTAATTTATCTGAGAAGTAATATACCTTATTCAAGATTATACAACTTAGAAAATGATGAAATTGAAGCAATATTCATCGAAATATGTTATCCACAAAGTAGCCCATCTAATGTAACTTTCGCATACGGACCTCCGTCAAAACAAGACTGGATAGAAAAGTTTCAGTGCCAAATTGCATCTGTATCTGATAGATACAAAGAATACTATATCTTAGGTGACCTTAACTTAAATTATGAACCAGAAACCGGATTTAAATATTCCAAATGGTCAAACATGTTACTAAAATTCGGATTAAATCAATTAGTCACATATCCAACAAAAGTTACAAAATCAAGTTCTTCTATAATAGATCACATTTACTGTACGTCAACGGATAATGTTATCGAAGTCACTGTTCCTCAAATTAGCATAAGCGATCACTATCCGATATGTTTTTCACGTAAAATGAGAAAAAAAATATAAATCATGTAGTACCATGCATACGACAATACAATATAGATCATTTTCAAAATTCAATGAGAACAATTTTAGAAATCATATTTTACACTCCGGGTTGGATACTACATGTATTGAGACTGTAAGTGATCCGAATCTCTCACTTGAAACGTTTTATGAAATATTAAACACAGTTTTAAACTCCCATGCTCCCATGAAAACAAAACGTATTAAACACACGTACCAGCCAGAATGGTACACAAACGAAAAAAAAGATGCGCAAAAACAGCAAGATTATCATCATGACAAAAAAGACTGGCCCAGTTATAAATTTTGGAGAAAGAAAAGCACAAATCTCATTGAAAAAGTAAAGGAAAATTTCTACATTGAAGCAATTAAAAATAACACAGATTCAAATTTTATATGGAAACATATAAAAACTGTCGCAAACACTGAAAATCCCAAACAAATTTCTATTCCAGTTAAACTTGTCAAAGACGACACAGTTCTAACGAATGTGCATGACATCTTGAATTGCTTTAACAAACATTTCATAAACATTTCGAGATTTATTTCGAAGTCTCCTCTAAATAAAAAATGCGTTTAATGATTTAAAATTGCAGCTAGACTCAAAGCTCAAAAATATATTTTTTCATTTTAAATTGATAACCCCACTTGACGTTAAACATATTATTGATGAGTTAATCACCACTAAAGCAACAGGAGAAGATGGCATATGTCCTAAAATATTAAAATTATGCACTGACCAAATTGTAATTCCAATAACAAGTTTTATATTTGTTTACAGTTGGACGCTATGCTTCCCTCTTTGATTGTGTCTGACGGAAGAGGGGGAGGACTCTGTGATGGGCAGTTTTTAAATCCCACTGGGACGAAACTGTTTTGATTTCTGTCCTCTGGCCTGTTTCGTCGGGCCCTTAAGGGTGTTTCTCTTGGTGCTCTGCCTTCTGCAAAGGCATTGAGTACATACGTTTTTTGGTTCTCAAGGTTTGCTTTTTATATATTTATACACGAGTATTTTTGTGTTTTACATACCATGCCTTTTGTTTCCATTGCGTGTGTTAGAGATTCACCTAGCAGGGATTACTTTTATTTACACTGTCCTGTGACTTTGGAACATGGTGGGGGTAAGAGTGAGGTTGGGTGCGCACCATAAACCGGTTTAAGCTCCCCAGTGGTGTTTTTGCCACTGACCGTTCCAAGGCGGTGCCCCACTGTGTTCCTTTAATTGTTCGTTTTGTCCTCGTGTGTTTGCTTTGTATGCTAGTGTGTGTTGGTAGTGTATATGTGTGTGTGTACATGATGATGCGCATCGTAAAGTAACTGTCGTAAATAATATAAAAATGAAAAATATTTACGCTTCTTTACCTAAAGAGTTGCCAGTCGTTGTTTGAAGTATGAACAAGATACTTTTACTGAAGTGCAATATGAAAATATAGCTACGTCGGCGTCTTTTTATTTTACGACTACAAGATTTACCTCCCTTGGTAGAGATTACTTTACGGGTTGTTTACCGTCTGTCAATGTCAATATGGGAAAGATTAAACCGGGCCCGTTTCGGAGTAAAAAACAGATCGTCAAATATAACAAAATAATCAAGGCACAGAGGCAAAGACAACAAGGAACTGAATATTCGACGGCCGAAGACCATACGTACTGTATGTATACATGTATAATTATTGTTTATATTTATATACAGTGTTGTGAATATCTGACTCCAGTGAGCAGTGTTTGTTTTTGACATGATGATTAATCCTGTTCTCTCGTATTCTCAGGGGGCTAAGTCTGAAAATTGGTTAACAATAAAAGAAGCAGCATTATTTACATTTTATTTCAGTTATCAGTTGTCCGCATTCTAAAGGTGTGACAGTTATTATAAAATATCAGATCTGTGAGAGGGGTCACATTGAAACGCTAAATTAATTAGGCTACTTCAGTATAGACTAGCCCAACCTATTGTGCGCCAGGGCTGGGCTTTTTGCTATATTCGACGGCCGCCCTAAAAGAATCGGGACGTAAAGTCAGACATCGATCTATGTAATACAAATGTATCAGTTTGATAAATTGGTCGGTCTTGCAGTCAAAATATTGAGGCTACCATACGCCTACTTAGAGATGAGAAAACAGTTTCTCATATTCTCAAGGATTTATGTTTGCCACAATGTAGAATCTTAAAATTAATATATGCCAGGGTGCATAGCTTAGCATATTATGTTACAAATAACACAAAATAATACTGATAGCAAAATAAAACCCCAATTTGACATCTTTAATGTAAAAACAAGAATATGAGAAACCCTGATAATATGAGAAACAGGGATACTTGTTCTTTCATTTCAAGTATGTCGTCACATTTATGTGAAGCTGCAAAAAGAAAATACCCAAAAACAAACAAGTAAAATTGAACTGGAACGAAATGCAATGAGAGAATTATGTCCCTTTACTTCCATATTTTAATGATACATCCCATCCAAAGTTGCTGTTGCATGGATAAACTATAATATGTATTTATTCTAGTGTAATATCATATGATATATATAATGAACTAAGTGAAATTATTTGGTTAAAAAATACATAAATAAACCTGTGTCAATTTGTTTTAACTTTTTTATACATAAAAAAAGTATGTCCACAGGTGATAAGTGGTGTTGGGATCATACCGATATTATAGTCTCTTTAGAGGATGGTGCACCTAATAAGCACAATTACCAACAAATAGTTGATAAGTGGGGTCTCATCTACAAAGAAAAAGCTAATATATTTGCTCTCATGGACAGACTTTTATAAAATTCACTTCAAATCAAATTAGATGATATGCAGTATGCATGATATGCAAATTGGTTGTAACTTTTGACATAATATAAGAGTGATAAATATGATAAATGCTATTTGAAATTTCCATTTCTATAGGTCGTCAACCACGAAGTGTTTTTATTGATGTGTCCCAAGAAGTAGAAGTGGGTGATGGGTCAGAAGAATCATGGAGGGAAGGAAGAAGAGTAGTTGACCTGTGGGTTCTAGCAGATGCCCTTTCATCATGCAAGAAGTGTGGGGTCCCACTTCAACTATCACATGCTAATGGGATTATCACATATGGACTTTCAGCCATCATTAAAGGTTAAAAGTTATTTAGCTTATTACATTGCTTTGGTTTTCATTTGTTAGTTTTTTAAAGATGAATTAGTTCATAGAACAATATGTGTTCTACAGACAAAATCCTTCATGAAATTTTACTGCCAAAAAGTTGATAGAAATTACTATATATATACAGTCATATGACAGTTTTAGCCTGAAATAAATAGGTGCAGAAACAATGTCATGACGTCATCATGACAGCCTCAATGTTATCCTGCCAAAAAAATGATAACTTAAAGTTACTACCAGAGAAGTTGTTTGAAAACTTTTGTTGAAAAGTTGTTGAAAGATGTGCGTTTTTTGTTTGGCATATCCCTACTGGATTTACTCACTTTTAATGTTTTTCATTTCTGTATTAAAAGTGAGTATCACATAGCTTTTGTATTGTCACATTTAGAAGAATACTTCAGTGGCAGTACTTTCCTCAGGTTGACAAAATATACTGTTAATTTATGATAATGTGACAGTGACATAACTTACTTCAACCACTTGTGTGTACACAAAGATACTGGCTATTTTTGAAAATTGCAGGGTAGGGTGTTATATTACATGAAAAATATATGATAACAAGATTTCACTCAATAATGAAGCACTTGTATAATTTCATTGTTGTTTTCTATTTAGTGCCATGTATTAATACTCAGTGTGGATCAATCAATAATGTGCCTACTATAAAGAGACACCAGCGCATTTGGGATGCAAACACAAAGTTGGGAACAGGTAGGCTAATAAGTAAAATAATACAGTATCATCCGAGGATTTGTGACAAATATTTTTCTTCTTTAGAATTAGATAATACAAGAAAAGGTTTGCATGAAAATTGCAATCACCACAGCAAATAAAGATGCTTCTATAATAAGATATATCACAATTTAGTTATTTTATCATTCAGCAGAGCACCATACACATACATAGAGTAATACTGCAACTAATTACCCTTTGAATAAACATTGTCTACTTGGATTATTATTAGATAAGCCCAAGCACTGACAGTCTTATGGACACCTCTTGTTTTCAACATGGTTTGTTTTAAAATATGTTTTGTTTAACCTATCTTGATGTATTTTACAGCGTTGTTGCATGCTGGGATAGGTAGTGAGCAGGTGAACAACTTTTTTGCAGCAATGAATATTCCTACAGTAAGCAGCAGCCTGATAGTGACAAGACAGAAGGAAGCTGGGAAAATTCTAGAGAACATAGCACAATCTACTGCAGATGACTGGCTACAAGAGGAAGTGCGTCTTAATGAAGGGTGTGTATTATTGCTTTTCAACAAATTATAAATTACTGAACAGTGCTTTTCAACAAATTATAAATTACTGAACAGTGCTTTTCAACAAATTATAAATTACTGAACAGTCTACCGAGGTGTAGGATATTTCCAAATGTCTTAAGATAGAAACTAGTTGTTGCATACCATCTTGCACTTTAAAACTTAAAGATTTTCTAAATGCAAACTTACCCAAATAATGCATTATGACATAAAATCAAACAATATGCAGGTGTTTTGTTTGGGTAAGTAATGTAACAATGTTTATAAGGTTACATCACATGTTATTCACGAGATTCATATTACATGGGGGATGTAATACAAGATTTTCTAGCACTGGTGTAAACTAGAAATAGCCCCGATCTGGTATGCAAGAAAAACTTAATTTTTAGTTATTTTTTATCAAACTCTGTAAGATCATAGCTACCCGAAAACTAGCAAAGGTGCACAGTATGTGTTAGAGTTATGGTCCCTGATATAGCCAATTTTAAGTGTGTGAGCACTGTAGCACTCACATTTGTACAATTATTTCCTTTCAAAACATTACAGAAACAATGGTGTTGCTGGTATTACTGCTTGTGTTGATGCTGGGTGGCAGAAAAGGGGCAGTGGCAGGTCTTATGACAGTTTATCAGGTGATACAATACACCATAATGGCTTTTTGGTTTCAATAATTATTTGCTTGAGTGTAATATGAAATGTATACTGATTTTATATGTCACTTTTGTTGTCTATTGTAAGAGTTAATTTTTTCTTATGGACATCTTTACTCTAATTTTTTTTGTTTTTAATAAAGTTTTCATATACATTTGTAATTCAAATATACCTAAGATTTTTGTCCCTATTGATGGACAAAATATCGCTATATGTTTTCTTAGCCAGTTTAATCTGATGATTGATAACAGAGTTATTTGCCCTTTGAATTTGCTTATTTGCTGCTTTTATGCTATGTTTCACTGTAAAATGCTATCATTGGTTAATTATGATGATCCATAGTTTGATTGAAATGCATTTTAGGACACTGCTCCATGAATGGAATGCAAACAGGCAAAATAATAAACTATCAAGTCAGGTCAAAGACATGCAGAGTTTGTGAAAGCGCTTTGAAACTCGGTAAGTCAGCAGAAGCACATGATTGCTACAGAAACTATGATGGCAGTGCTTAAAGCATGGAGCCAGACATGATTATTTCAATGGTTAAATCCTGCAAAGACACTGGCATAGAAATATCAACCGTAGTAGGAGATGATGATACTACAACCATTTCAAGACTAAAAGCTGAAGTTGATACAAACATAAACAAAATGTCTGATAAAAATCATGTAAGAAAAAACTTTGCAAACAGTCTGTTTGGAATCCAAAAATTACATAAATCTCTTTCGGCAAAAGTAATTATCTACCTAAAAAAATGTTTTAATTATGCTGTATCGCAAAACAAAGGAAATCCGGGAGCTTCAGACAAAGCACTGTCTTCAATCTGCAAACATCCGTTTGGTGACCATTCTGATTGTGATGAAAATTAGTGTAGTTGTCTTCAAAATAAGACCAGTAGACACAAAAATCTTCCATTTGGTAGACCTTTAAGTAGTAAATCACTGCAAGAAGATCTTCAAAGAATTATTGGTTCATACAGAAAACATACAGCCAAGCTGTGTAGTCTTGGAAGTACCCAAGCCAATGAGTCTTTTAATATGATGGTAGCCTCAAAGGCCCCAAAGTCACTGCATTTGTCTGGCTCAGGTAATTTAAATTACAGAGTTGCAGCTGCAGTGGCCCAAAAGAACAGTGGTAATACATATCTATTAAATGTAAGAATATTGTAAAATGTTTCATATTCAGTTATTTTAGCAGGCTTTTAGAGCCCATTTCATTCAGAATTTTACGGGAAGTCAATGGGAATCAGTGACTGTAATCACATTTGACAGTGACAAGTGAGTGACAGGCCAACGGGTAGCTACCATTTACATACACTTTTAAATGGCAACCAAATTTCTGTGAAATGGGCTATTCCAAAAACAGTTTTATGATACAAGAAGTGTTTGGAAAGAATTTGGAAAAGTTACATATTTTGCATGTTAATAAATAATTTCCACTTACAAGATTTTACCCATAGTCACAAGAACATCTGATGCATTCTTAGATTAATAGTTTCTGTCATGAGCTCGAGGAACAGATCGAAATATCCGTCACCGAGGGTAACTGTTTTGGCGGGAACAAGGCTCTGACAAGTTCCGGCAAAACAGTTACCAGAGGTGACTGATATTATCACCTTAAGCAAGTGTCTCAAGATGGAAACTTTTTCTTGCATACCGTCTTGCACTTTAAAGTAGATTTCAAAATGCAAACTTATCAAAATGATGAATTGTCATGAAAAACAAACGAGTTTCCGACATTGTGTTTTTGGAAAGTGATGTCATAATGTTTATAATGTTACGTCATAAGTTATTCATGAGAGTCGTCTGGCATAGGAGGGGTGCCACCCCTGCTTTTCCAGCATGGGTAAAATTACCGGAAATGCCGATCCGATATACAAGAATATTATAGTTGGCTTGTTGCAATTATTAAGTAATTAAAACCATATTTATCATCATACATACAGCAAAACCTTTAGCACAAAAACTGAAAAGTATTTGAAAGTTATGTAACTTTTCTGAAAAATTCTAGAACATTCCTAGTACATCTGAAATGAAATGTATAGAGTAAAGTTTCTGATATTGTTCTTGGGTTAAGTTACTGAGTTATGCTTGAAAATTATGTTTTCATATACACAGTTTACACAGTTTCCAGACTTTAACAACACCGTTCTCAATTGTTTCAGTATCATTAATAGAATTTGAAAGTATTGTGATGCCAGACGTAATAACATTCTTGTCCTCTAGTACCTATAGCTGAATGCATTAAAGTGCATCATGTGAAAGAAGCATTCAGTGCAGATATTAAGTTCTAAATTTGAAATTGTCTTATTAATTAGTTAAATGGAGAACTCTGTTCATACATGTAAATTTCTGTCAGTTATTTGATAACAATGATATTTTTTCATACATGCATTGTTTATTAATCAGGCCTAACAACCTTTATACAACAAAGTTTTAAGTCTTTTCGTAATAAAATCTTTGGTATTAACATATCATCAAAATTTAATCTAAATTGTTTCATGGCATGAAGATATTTCTGAGATTTTAAAACATCTAACTTGCTAACAAGTATGTTATTTATAATCTATTTCAGGCAAATGAAAAGATAGGTCTTTCTCCAGGCACTTTCACTAAAAGAAGAGCAATATTAAGGGATTTGAAGGCTGCAAGGAAAAAAGCAATAAAGAGCACATATAGAGCTAAAAAGCGAAGGATGCAATTAAAATCTGAAAAAAAAAAGGTTAAGTAAATATATGTTTTGCTAGTGTGATGTTCTATATAGTTGTCCTGCTAGAAAAGTTCTGTCAAATCAGAGGCTGTGGCTTTTATCCCTGTGAAGAGCTATTTCACACTGTGACGATTGGATCCAATGCATTGGATATCGCTAGCCCAGGAATAGCAATGATAGGTTGGGTTATCCATCTGTCAGTAAATAACTGTTACAATGTTGAACTTGATAAATGGAATTAAAATGAAAATATGGTATATATTTGCTTATAAGACAGGCTCGCTTATAAAACGCATCCCTTACTGAGTTTTTTTTTAATTGACAATTAATTTGTTTTCAATTAAATATTAAAAACGTCTCATCGATTTTACCAAACTATTTAAGGCATGTCAGAAAAAAAACTAATTTTATATGTTTAGTTGTAATTGTAATTACTGATTTCTGTTTATCAATGTAGTAACAAGGTTTAGCATTCTCTGTTTCTCTATGTTTAAGAGTACTGATAAGTGAAAATTTTATTTGAATCTTCATAATATTAACAGATCCCAGGAGTCTTCTTCTAATGAAGTGCGAGAGGGCACAACATATCAGGGAGAGTCTTGTAATCTGCAGGATGCAGACATAGAAACAATTCCTCCACCTTGTTTTCCACCGGTAGATTCAAGTGAATGCAACACTGGTACTCCTTGGGTGTTCTTTGACCTTGAAACCACAGATTTAGGTATGCTGAGGGAAACTGCCTCAAAATATTTTCAAGTTTAGATATCAAATGCAGACAGAGTGTCAGTTGCAAAATACTCCTGACAGAAACCATAAATAATTTTGTAACACTGTAATAAATAGGTTTAAGTTGATTTGCTTGCATTGAAATTTATCTGTGCTTGAAGATTTAAACTCACCTGGACACAAAGGTCTGTCATTAGTCCATTCATCCAGAATTATTTTGTTTATTAAACTTAACACAATGTATCAGACCACAAGACCTCAAAGGAGTTTGTTAAATGGCTAAATCGTATCAGTACCTCCTGAATTATGGCCCCTTATTTAATAAAATATGCAGTATGTTACTGTGTACAAAGAAACAGAAAGCTGAGGGTTTATATACCTCAATGTATTCCTCAACATGTCTCAAATATTTGTTGAAAAGGAAAACATGTTTTTTTGTTTGTTTTATTTTATAGGTAGAAATTCACACATCACCCAGATAGCAGCTGGAAGTAATTATTCAAAAGAGCCCTTCTCCTGCTATGTTTTGCCAAATAAAGGAATATCTAAACAAGCATAAAAAATAACAGGACTTACAAAAAATGGAAATAAATTATTCTATCATGGTTCACCTGTGCAATCACTTAACATCCTAGATGCATTGAATTCTTTTAAATTATATTTGAAAGCCGTTAGCAATGATAAGTTGACCTTAGTGGGTCATAACATAAAGTCATTTGATAGTTTAGTTCTTGTAAATGCACTGGAAAACTGCCACCTAGTTAGTGAATTCTCTCAGATCATTGCAAGTTTCATTGATACTAGAAAACTGTTCCAACAGTCACATCCACACTTAAAATCATTTTCCCAGGTTAATCTTGTACATGATATACTTGGTGAATCATACAATGCACACAATGCTTTACAAGATGTGGAATCTTTAATGAAACTTGTGAGTTCTGTAGATGTATCAGATAATATTCTTAAAAACTGTTTGTTTTCTTTTGACTATGCTATTCAGTCATTTTATCACAGCCGCAGAACTAGTCAGTTTTTACCAAGTTTCATAGATTGTATAGATAGAAAGGTTTTAAGTCAAAATTTGGCAAGAAAATGTGCAGGCAGTGGCCTTCATTTCCAAAATTTGATAGTAGTCCATAAACGAAATGGAAAACAGGGCATTGTTGATTTACTTGGTGAAGTTGTAAATGGAAAAGTTAGAGTTACTAAAAGCATGAAAGTTGTAGACTCAATTTGTAAGTATTTGTCAGAACAATAAAATTAAACAAGATTATTGTTTAAAAATATTAAACTGTCATAGATGTTGTCTGATCACTTTATTTTTAAATGAGTTTGATACTAGGACACATTTTCATTTTATGCAATAAAGATTAATTTATCATGTGAATTTTACGCCCATTTCAACTGATTTTGGTCATTTTATTAGGTGGCAGTTCCTAACATCATTCCAGAACACTAATGACTGAAAATAATTGTGTGTACATTATGAAATTTGTACAATTGAATTTTTCCAGTTTAAATTTTTTTTGCACATTATAAGTCAATAATATGACACATACATGTACTTTTATGCCGTTCTGGAATGGTTGCCATGGCAACATAGTAATGTTATATAGAAGAAATTTTCACAGTCGCTATCTATTTTGCTTACATATATTGTCAAAGGTATTTTAAAGACAAAACAAACACATAACATAATGATTTTTGTTTGTATTGTATAGGCAGTGGGTGGGGTAATTCAACATGTATTCCACTTGTTTTTTTTACAATATTGACATATCATGATTCTTTGCAAACTTTTTTTTTCAGGAAATGAGCACCCTTGTATCTGAAATACATGTTAAAAGTGTTGTATGTAGTCAGAGATTATAACTATAAGCAAAGTACAGAAAATATGAGTTTTCATCAATTAAATGTGGGGTGTTGAGAAATCATAGGTGTTAACTTTTCTAGATGAACATTGACACCCACTTTTTATGGCATATTTTTGATTACCATATGATGTTCTATGGCATGTAAGTTTGTTACAAAATTCTTGTTATTTCTTCTATATGTATTTTGTATCTAAAATTGCCATAAAATTCTTATTTTTATGATGTTTTATCATTGGTGCTAAGCTGTATTAAGATGAAATATTTTTTTAAATGTTTAACAATGTACAGTTTTAAGGTTTTCTTACATTTGCTTGAACTTGTGCTGCAGTTTAGTGATTTTGTTTGACCATATTTTGCAGGTTGAGGAAAATACTGGCAAATTTCTGATGTCCTACCCAATTTTCTGGCAATTTTCTGATTTATATTTCCTGTGTAGAGTGTGGTTATAAAAATGGATATTGTGAAAAAGTTCAATCATTGACCTATCATTTTTTTTATTCGAAATATCTTAGAAAATGTTGTACATTATTAAAAAATAGATTTCATGAAAAGCTTGTTAGTTTGATTTTCACCAGTGACCCCCCTTAAATCATAATTTTTGAAATGTAATAAATGTAAATTTCCGCGAGTGCATAATTCAAAAACCTCAGCAGTGACTCCCCTTAACAACCAAATTGATTATAAAATACAGCTTACGATTTCAATCAAAATGAGCAATGCTGCAAATCCGTCATGCTGGCAGTTATTGTAAACTCAGAACTCTTACGCAGCTGTCCTTCAAAAATAAAAATCTGTATTGTAACCGGGGGCTGCGGGTTGAAGTCAATACACGGTGCGATTTTGTAGTTCTCCTTTGTAACTAATTCCTTAAAGCACTACTGAAGCGTTTGATTTAAGAAATAATAAATGCCTCCCTGTATTTTATCGCTGAATAAAATATAGTAATGAATTTGGATGCGTAGTAACTAAATCACGAGTGCGTAGCACGAGTGATTTAATTTTTCGCATCCCAATGACTGACTGTATTTTATTCAACGATAAAATATAGGGAACATATAAAATACAGGCTTTTCCTATTATGTTTGTATAGGAAAAGCAGCCGCTTGTGATAGACTAAGTTTTATGCTTCTCGGAATTAATTCCGTCTATTCCGGAAGACGGTTCGATTCAGTAGTTCTGAATTGAGAATTGATTCCTAGAAGCACTGCAGGTGCGATCGATTAAGCCTTTTTTACATCTCGGAATTAATTCTTTAATTCCGGATTTCAAGCAAAATTTCTGTAGTCATGTGTAAGCATGTGGAAACGAAATTAGGTGCGTATTTTCATATTATTAGATTCATGCTTTTTATCACTAGTGCAGTAGTCTTTGAAAACGATTTTGACCTTTTTGATTTTCTCCTTTCTGAATAGTTTAGCTTATTCCGAAACAAGAACCTTTTGATTCAGAATCAGTACTTTCACACGACATTCTGATTCTAGAAGCACGAAATCGCACCTGTCTAATACAACATGGCGATATTTACCGATTTTGTCATTCGTTTACAGGAGAGAGTCTAAATAAAAAAAATCAAAGAATATATTTCAAAAAATTCAATGTATAGTACAAAATTTCAAATTACAAGAATAACACTGATTCAGACTGTTTAAAAAAAACATCGTTTACGGTTTAAAAAATACGATTCAATCAAATTAACATATTTTCAGAATCAACTTCTATTGAATTAATAAATACTATTTGAATATGTCATCATTGACTGAAGTCAAAGTCTTGCACTTTACAGCAAAGTACGTCTTTCTTAAAAATATGAGAAGAAGAAGTGTCAAGAGGAAAAAAGAAGACGCGGTACTTAAACTGGAGTCATTCTAGTGAAATTTAGTGAACACATTTATACAACCTCTTAACTCACGGTGACCTCTCGTGCGCACCATACTATAGAACATATTGTATCAATTGCTAGGTTTAAAGCACAGTTGGGTTTATACAGACGATTTGTGCGGTAAAACAGTTAACGATAGTTTCTTTTCACTTGATGGTAAATGTAAAATAATTGGTTTGTTAACAGGTTTTAAAATTATTATAGATAATAATGTTTTCAATCATGGTGTACTGAAATCTATTGTACTTTCTTTGAGCAAACATTGTGATCACTTTCATTCCACAGAGTAGAATGTTATGTACATACATGATTCATGTTTATACGTGTGTCTGTGTCTTGTGAAAATGTGCCGTAGTTATAAGTTTATCTCCTTGGTTTTCGCTTTCGTTCTAAGGATACCAACTATTTACAAGTGTATCTTCTTACTGTCATTTATTCTTTCATAATGTAAAATATTTATAAAGATTTAGAAAATAATTAATGAAATTTTATTTTAGGGGAGTGGGATCTTTCGATGTCATTTAGTAAATTGTTTCATATATATTTGCTTTTCTATATGTAGTTATTTGCATGTATATAATTGTATATGTACCTTTTTTTTTCTTTGATTGCACAATTGCTCGCAAATTTTGCGGAAATAAAATTGAAATTAAAAAGTTAAGTGCATTCACAGTAAGGTACATACGACACGATACAGTTAGGTATCACCCGAGCGCCACAACACGGGCATACTCTAAGTTAGCTGAAAGGTAAGTGTAGGATCAGTGCTAAAAAAAAATCATAGTTGATTTTGAAAAATCCCAAACATTTGTAGTAATAAACAGTATAAATAGGAATTTACTAGTTCTTATCATGTTATTTCTATATTTTGTTGTATTCTATACATTTTTGTTTGGATCATTGCGATACTATTGGATGTGCATGTTATAGTAAAATCATGTTTTAAGTAATTTGTATTTACTTCAGGACATATATCTTTATAATGTATTGAAACAAACTAATTACTAACACAAGCAATTTAACTATTTGGCATCTAAATAACTGACAATACGTTACTGAAATGTAAAATACTGCAATATTCACTTTCTATGCGTTAGGTGTATAGATTTAAGTTATATCCTACATTTTTGGCCAATCAAATGTTTTCAATTGAAGTGCAGGGTTTTCAAGTTCTACTATGGCAAAATCAGATAAGTTGGTTTCATTAGTGGTTATTATTACAGGAATGTCATCTAGTGTGATTTGTTTCAGAGCATGCAAAAATATGACTTATTCTATTTATGCAATATTTAGACTGGAGTTTCTGATTTAAAACAGTTTCAAAAGATGTCCATTGTCTCCAAAAACATTTTAAGTAATGAAAGGTTATTTCAGTGTTGAATGTAATTGTAAACGAAATGAGAAAATATATTCAAAATTATATAATAGTACGGTAAACACAGACACCTTGATACCTTTTTTGCTTAGATGCAAAAGAATTAGAGGGGATGTCTCAGTATACTAACTTTAGTTATGTGCACATGAAATGCGTTTAATAAACAAATCAAATTGATCCGTATGCACCATTGCCTCAAAAAATCTTACAACCCCAGGTAATAATAGCCGCTTATGTCGCAAAATATTGATAGCTCTAACACGTTAATTTCCCCAATTGCTCTTTCAGTCACTATGTATTTCTGAATTAGATTATTAAATTTTCTACAATTCCGGGGCTCAAGTACAGGTCGTCTGTTAATAAAGCGGAGGTTAATGCCGTTACCACTGTATACTCATTTTTTTCGCCAAGTAAAAAACATTCCCCGTGAATGTCAAGGTTTCTATTTTTAACGCCGGCAACACGTGCTGGACTTGGAGCAGTGATCGTACTCAATGAACATCGGCCGGATTTCCACGTTAAGCCAAACATCGAAATTTAATGCCTCCAATAGTGGAAGAAACCTTGACGAAAAAAAAAATATAAAAAATATAAATCATATAATTATGTTTAAATAAATGATAAAAAAGCACATTTTTATGCATCGTGTTATAGAACTTTTGGTTGGTCACCAATGAAATATGCTAATTCACGTTTAACACTTCAAAACAGTATTTTATTTCAAAATACATTACAAAAAATTTAAATAGATAAAGAAAAGGGGGAGTGTGTGTCGTCTCCAGTGCAGATGTGTTCTTTCTGATAGTCAGTCTTATACAAACGTATATAATAGTCATGGTAAAAAAAAGGTTTCGTACGGATTTTTGTTGACTAAAACTTACAAAATATTTATAGTTCCCCATTTTAAATTATGATGTTGAATTTTGCCGTTCATTTCAGCTATTACTTTTTCTATCCCGATTCTGTTTTTTCAGATAATTTATGTAAATGTCAGAATGTGGTATCTTTTTTCTGTATTTCATTTTAAATATAAAATATTTCATCAAAATTGTAAGAAAGTTTACAACATTACTTTTCATGTTTTTTGTAATATTCCAAAGCTTATGTTTTCTAAATCAAAAAGAATATCTAAGTTATTTCTTTTTAAAAACTCACTTAATCTATTCCATAACACTTGAGCATGAGTACATGTCCAAAATAAATGTTCTTGACTTTCAGGATGCATATTACAGAAGTCGCATATATTTGAGTTAGCTAAGTTTATTTTTAATAAGGTCGTGTTTGTGGGTAAAATTTGCATTATATATTTATACTGGAAATTTCTCATTTTTGTGTCAATTATTGCTTTAAAGGTCTGAGAGTATACCCTTTTCCAGTTAATGTCGATTTTATTTAGAGTTTTTTCCCATTTTATTTCCGATTTTGGTTACCTTGAATTGGAGTCAAAATTAAACTGTTTTGTGTACACTTATTTGTTTGGCGTTTTCGATTGTTTTAGTGCATAACTAGGTTTAATGTTATATATTATGCCTTTTGTTTACACAATTTTTTTAACCTTCTTGGAATACTACTAATGAGTTGGTAGTGCATTAGAAAGTCACTGTTTTCTAGTTCATATATACGCTTAAACTCTTCAAAGCAGTGAAAAATATGTGTTTCTACAGTCTACAAAAGTGTTCTATATATGTTATTCCTTTTTCATGCTATTTCTTAAAGTAAAACGTGTGTTTGTCTGTGTTCGTATTTAAGTTATTTCATATGATCTGTTACTGTTCTAAAGCAATTGTTTGATTTATTCTTGTCCATGCTATTAGAATGTCACTTAGAAATGTGTTTTCTTTACATATACTTTTTATATCATTTTCAGCTAAATTATATTGAAATAGTGTGCCACCTACCTTATCTAGTATGTCCGTAAAATATGTTCCATAGTTTACTTGATTCATTTTCATAAGACTTTTACACCCAACATGCCTTGATTGCATTTAAAAATGTATTTAGGTATTTCATTTTTATCCCGCCTTGTTTATATTTCAGCTGCGAAACTTCCCTTTTGATCTTATCTGGTTTTTTATTCCATATAAAATTAGACATTACTTTTACAATATCTTTGATTGTGTTTGAATAAATATTAGGTAGTATAGTTACAGGATATATTAGCTTTGGAATTGCAAATGTTTTTATAACAGTTATCTTTCCTAGGAGAGTTAGTTTTCCGTGTTCCTATTGTTTTAAACAGTTATTAAAGCTATTTAGTTTGGGTTGCAAGTTAACTTTTTGATTTGTTTCAGGATTGTTTGTGAATACCATGCCTAAAGTTTTCGCTAATTCAGAGGTCAAAATAAATCAATTTTTAGGGGCTTAATTTAATGTTCGTATGGCTCAGAGATCGAACACGCAATGAAGTGGTTTTGTGATAGTTTAATTTTAAACCCGTTATGTTTTCGAAATTTGTAATAACACTGACTAATTTCATCAAATGATGTTTCTTCTCCATTATTCAGAAAAGTTGCATCATCTGCAAAAAGTGTTTGTTTAATTTCTTGTCCATGTATTGTATTTCTTTTTATTTGTTTATTTGTTTATCGATTTCTATATAGTTTGCCAGAGGTTCAATACACAAAATGAACAGCAGAGATGATAGTGGACAGCCTTGTCTTAAGCCATGCTTTATGGGAAATTGTTCGGTCATATGACCGTTATTTATGACTACGCTATTTATATCGTTGTAAAACAATTTAATCCAGTTTATAAAAAATGTCTAAAATTAAAATAGTTTAAACATTCGAAAACAAAAGAATGACTGAGACTGTCAAAGGCTTTATCAAAATAAGCAAATATAAGAATTTTTAATGATGGTGAAACTTATATGTTTAATTTGGTTTCTTAATTTGCTTCTAATAACTTTTACAATTTTAAAAACTTAAGGCTTCTTATCAAAAAATGTTTTAATACTTTACCGACCAAATAATAATAATAAATTCTTTATTTCCAGAAGGTAACACAAAAAGACATTAATACGAAATCGTACATATATCACAATTTCATTGTGGCCTTCCATAAATACACACAAACAGCATATGCAAACAGTTCAAAAATACACATATACAGATACACACACACTCACGCACATACAATCACATACATTTACATATATTCTGGTTTCAAACTTGGTAATATACAAGTCTAAAAAGTTGCAAAACAAACAAAGATTAACTTATTTAAAAACTTGAATTATCACGGATGTCTACCATTTATTAATGACAAACACTCAGATATGAATAATTGTCACGAAAGAAGAAGAAAAATTTACATACAAAAACTTTCTACAATAATATGTTGAATGTGTTACATAGTTTGATTCTGGACCAAATAAGATTTATATTTCTTTTTAAACTCTGTTACAGATTTAGAGTAGCGAATTTGTACTGGAATATTATTCCAAATGTGCACTGCTGAATATGAAAAAGTTATTTTAAAAATGTTTGTTTTATATTTCGGTACAGATAAATTACTGTATTCAATAGATCTAAGATTGTAGGTTTCATTGCAAGAAAATGTTAACATGTCACTTATATATTTTGGCACTAGTTTATTTGTAGCCTTATAAACAATTAGTGCAATGTGATAATTAATTATATTGGAATAGCTAAGCATGATAGGCTCTTTTATACTTATATTATGTTTTTGATGAATTTAGTTTCTTGATATAATACGTTGGGCTCTTTTATACTTATATTATGTTTTTGATGAATTGAGTTTCTTGATATAATACGTTTAATTCTATCCTGTAACTTGTTCAATCTATTTATAATACTAGCTTTATTACCCCAAACCACACCACAATAATCCATAATAGGTAAAATGTATGAATGATAGAACATTAATTTCATTTCATCAGAAAGATAATAGTTAATTCTTCTAAAGAGAGCAATTTTTGAATTTATTTTAGCAAGTACTCTATTCACTTGTTCTTTCCATGACACTGTGTTATCTACATAAACACCAAGGATTTTTTGTTCACCAACATTTTCAATAGGTGTTTTTTTCAATTGTAAGATGTAGTTTAAAGTCTTGCTGTTGCAGCATCTTTTGTTTGAAACAAGATGAAATGATCATACATTTAGTTTTGACTGGATTAAGTGCCATGTTATTTTTCAAGCACCAGCTTTGTATAGCATTTACATTTTCTTGAAGAGTATTTTGAATTTCTGATATATCATAACCACTTTTATGTAATGTATATAGATCTGCCTTAATGTGTGTGATGGTCAACGCTAAATCATTAATGTAGAGAATGAACAATAACGGACCGAGTATCGAACCCTGAGGTACCCCTGATATAACATGGAGATTACCGGAGGATGTATTTCCGCATGTTATTAATTGCCTTCTGTTACATAGATATGATATGAAGAGTTTTATTGTATTTGAAGAGAAATGATTTATGTGCAACTTTTGTATCAATATAGTGTGGTCAACTAAATCGAATGCTTTGCGTAAATCTAAAAATACAGCACCAACATATTTGCCCGAGTCTATATCTTTGAGCCAGGAGGCAATCAAGTGAATAAGAGCTGTCTGGCAAGAGTGATTTTGGCGGAAGCCAGATTGGTTATCATGAATAATATATTTTTTTTCAAAGTATGTTTGAATTTGTGTAGCAATATGTCTCTCAAATATTTTTGAGATAGTTGGTAAAATGGAGATGGGTCTGTAATTATTAAGATCATTTTTGTCACCTCCTTTGAATATGGGGATAACACATGCTCCCTTTAGTGAGTCGGGGAAAACGCATTGATCTATACATTGATTGATTATGAATGTAATGGGTGATATGATGTGATCTCCACAGTATTTCAATTCAATAGTTTTGGGCCTATGCCATCTCGGCCAACATATTTATTTAAACTTAGATTTTGAACTATTTTGCTGACTTCGAAAAGAGTTATATGTTTAATTGAGAAATAAGTATTTTTCAATTTTCTGTCTAATATTTCATTAAGTTGTGCGAAGTGTTGCGCATCAAAGTTTTTTTTATCAAATCTGAAATATTACAGAAATGATTATTTAGAGCATTCAAAATATCACATTTATCATCTGTTATATTCCCATTGTATGAAACACTACATGGTAAAACACTGTTATACTATTTATTATCATTGGTTATGTTTTTAAAACACTTCCGCATACTGCTAGGGGACATTTTATTTTTTACCGCCTTGTTATAGAACTGTTTTTTCTTTTTTCTAATCATGGATGAAATTTTATTACGAACTATTTTATATTGGTCAAAACATTTGATTTGCTTTAATCTATTTCTTTGATCTATAGCATCTTTTACTTCATCATCAAACCAGGGAGGTTGGGAACAACGTTTTACCCGTTTCTGTTTTATTGGTGCATGTTTAGACAACACTGTATTCAGTATATTATAAAAAATTGTTAATGATTCATTAGGGTTACAGGTAATTTCTACATTATTTAGATTAGCATTTAATAAGTCATTCTGAAAAGCTTATATGAAATTGTTTTATGCACACCTTACGTTTTACTTTGTGTTTTTAAAGAACGTGTAAAACAAACATGGAAATGATCGCTTAAGCCGCAATTAGGTATAACAAGTTCTTTTATATTTCCTTCAGTATTTGTATAGATATGATCTAAGATAGACTCACATGTTTTGCCTACACGTGTAGGTTTAGTCACGATTTGTTTGAACCCAAATTTTGAAACAAGTTCATTCCATTTCGAATTACTTGAAGTTTTGTTATCATTTTGTGAAAAGTGTATATTGAAATCTCCTAAAATGTACATTTCACAATTCAATGAGTCCATTTTGTCTAGTATTGTTTCAAAGATGTCTATCCATATTTGCCTTGCACTTGGTCGGCGATAGACAAATTGTATTAGAAAAGATTTTGTGTTAGGAAATGATATTACTATGCATATAGATTCAACGTTTTAAACGACGTTTGTAAAGAAATCTATCACTCACATAAACTAGAATTCCACCACCTTTTTTGTTTTTTCGATCTTTACGCTCAAATTTGAAATTTGCTATATTCAATAAAGTGTCATTAATGGTCTCATTTAAAAAGGTTTCACAAAGTCCTAAAATGTCCGTGGAGTGTTGACAAGAAAGATGATATTTAATTTCATCTAATTTTGGTAAAATATGTTGAACATTTAAATTAGCTATGTGGATACCCCTTTCGTTATATGAAAACGAAGAAATTGAATTACATGTTATTTTTTGTGAACAATTGTTGTTATTGTCAAAAGATAAAGGTTCAATATTATTTGACCTTATCGTAGCTGGCTTGAATGAATTCATGTTATTTATAACAGTCATAGTATTACTTAAACCAACGCAGTTGATAATTGGCATGTACGTTTATATTGTCTATAATTTTCCTGTCGTTTGGTTAATGATTTGATAAGTGAATTGTTACTATTGAGTAATTTCATTGCTGACTCGTTATAGATATCACTTACTACAATAAAGTGAAACGAAACGCTTCTATCAGAAATAACACAATTGTGTAAGCCCTGTAAATAAAGTTGCGATAAATTACCTTGTTGATTTAGAATAGGAATGTCATCTTTTTCCTGCATATAAGTTTTTCGAGTTTTATTCAAGCACTGACTTCTTCCAGTTAAATGACATTCATTATAATTACATTTCGGATTGTTACAGTTTGTGCATAGATCCAGTAAGCCTTCGTATTTATTAACACTTATAAAAACTGAGTGTTTGCCGGGAAATTCCTATGTACGGAATGCGAAGTCATTGTCTGACATTGACCTCCTACGCGCATAGTCTTCTTCATGCCTATTTCTCCTGGTTCCGGTAGACGCAATACAGTCATGTGAGTAGTGACAATATGCCTCACATCGCGCACAATACGCATAATTTCTGTATGTGCTCACATGATCACTCTGCCGTTGGTTGCAAGTATAACTGTTAATATGAAAAGCGGTGAAGATATCTAAATGTACAAATATTTTACATAGAATTATCCCACAAGCTGTATGTATACTTTTTCGGCAAAAAGGAGAAAAATCTACATAAACACATGTATGTTAGTCGATATAAGACACGATGGGTATATTCAAAACATACATGTCTCTGCGTTGTTCAAAAGTGAAAATGTATAAACAAGCAAACAATCAAATAATAGCGTTCATATTGCATGGAAGACAGAGGGAAAATCCGAATTATATATGTGTCTAAAAATATATATTTAAATATACACAGAAGTGGATACAAAAAAAAACAGAAAAGAAAAAATCCCGAACTGTTAGTATATCATTGTGCATGCATTATTGACGCTTAAAAATGTACTTCTTGACTAGTCACCATATCAAAGCTTAAGGAGGGTCACTATTGAGGTTTGGATTTTTGCACTTCCGGAAGTTTACATGTGTTATATTTCAACAAGTGACAGGAAATTGTCACAAAACCAGGTTTTCATTTTCCAGTCTGCTGGCTGAGCGCAAATGTGTTTTTAAAGTCAGTAGATATACATAATGTGAAAAAGAAACAAAGGTATTCTTCTATATATTACATGTGTAAAAAAGCAAAGGGCCATAATCCAGGCAAAATTGATTCAAACACAAAACCCAGACAATATGCACGAGGGCACTTGATGACAACAGTTGTGTGAGAGTTTGGTTTAAATATCTTGAGAAATGTAGGAGGAAGTGGGCACGTGACAGTATTCTTCTATATATAACATATGTGGAAAAAAAGCAAAAGGCCATAATTCAGGCAAAAATTATTTTTAAAAAAAAGAAAGAAAAAAAAATTGCTCTGTGTGGGGTTTGAACCGCTGGTCTCATGAGAAATTTTGTCATCTTACAGAATACTCCAAAGTATACAGGACTAGTATTCTATTCTAAAAATAGACAGTAATAACATAGTATTCTCCCTTTTATAATAACAGAGTATTCTCCCTTTTATATATACTTAAATAAGGAGACACAAAATTGCTAACGGACGGACGGACGACCAGGGGCAGAAAATTATATATTCAAAATTCTTTAGTTCACAATTATAGTTCTGTGAAAGTTTGGTTGAAATCCCTTGAGAAATGTAGGAGTTGCACACAGAAGAGTATTTCTCTATATATATTACATTATGTGGAAAAAAACAAAGGCCCATAATTCTGTCAAAATGATCAAATCACAAAACCCTGGCAATATGCGCCAGGGCACTTGGTGACAATAATTCTGTGAAAGTTTGGTTGAAATCCCTTGAGAAGTGTAGAAGGAGTTGCGCACAGAAGAATTACATATGTGAAAAAAAACAAAGGGCCATACTTCTGTCAAAAATGACAAAAAATCACAAAACCCCGACAATATGCGCCAGGGCACTTCATGACAATACTTCTGTGAAAGTTTGGTTGAAATCCGTTGAGAAATGTAGGAGGAGTTGCGCACAGAAGAAATTGTTTACGCCCGCCCGCCGCCCGCCGACATACCCCAATCTAATAACCAGGATTTGTCCTTCGGAAAACCTGGTTAAAAATGATAATTTAAAGACGATCGCTGCAGTTTCATCTTTTTTTTTTTCAAGCAATGAGAATTTTATGAAATTTCGTTTGTTGTTAGGGTAATACCTGCTTAGTCAGAATATAAAATAAAAAAGGTAGGTCACCAGCCTTATTTAGAAGTAATGGACACTTTTTGTAGTATACCCCCGAAAGCAGTGAAAATGACCCCTAAATATTTATTAATTAAGAAATAATTTATGGCTTGGAGTGCTTTATCGAAATTGAAGCATTTCCCGGAGGTGATGTGCCTGGCGGAATAATTCACGAGGGCAAAGCCCGAGTGAATTATTACGCAGGCACATTACCGACGGGAAATGCTTCAATTTCGATAAAGCACTCCAAGTCATAGATTATTTCGATTCTTAGAAGCCGATTTTTTTTATTCTATCGTAACTACTACGGACCTTTTTTTCAGTTCGGCGGTAATGTGTAAAACAGCATAAGTCGTAGCTGTTGGAATTCACTCCCCTATTCGGGCAACCATTCAAGATATCAAACATACCTATATTATACAAACTTATTTTAGTTTAATCATCTAATACATAAAATATAAAAAGAAATACCTGACTGACATTATGCAGAAGACGTCAGATTCAGAACCTAACAAAGCAGCCAATCGATTTAAATGCGTACCTTTAATTTGAACTGTACAACGTTTTAACGTGGAGTTATGACGTCAGTGTGATGACGTAAACGTTTTCATTCATAGTTTTGTCTCCCGGAATCAAAACATTGTATGACTGTTAATAATGAATTTCTTGGCCTTTTTTAAGGAAATCAAGGTGAGGGTATTCTAAGGCTTACTTGACGCAATCAAAAATAATATTTAGGTTCTTCAACAAATCTTTTTCATGCGACTGATGTATTTATACTGATATTATTTCCATTTCTATATTCTATTTTTGCGCGGGAGTAAATTAGAAAAGTCGGAAGGAGCTACTTCCATGTCCGAAACTCCGCCTACTTTTCCGAGTGCTTTAATCATATTAATGCACTCGAATTGACTATAGAAATATACAGTAGGCATATTAGAATAATAAATCTCTAAATTTGGCAACTCACCATTGATTTTTATTTAAAATGTTAAGCAATTGATCCTTTACATGAATTGAGATTTCAAAATGTATTCAAACTAAAAATACTCATAAAGAGAAACAAGTTTCAGTAAAAAAATATGTAAAATTTGTAGTCATTTTCCAAAGTTTTTAATGTTCAAGCATTGAGAATTTCTAAATTTTTTGCAGTAAAATTGTTCAAGCATCACTTTATTGAGAACTAATTTAAAAATGATAGGTAACCAGCCTTTTTATTGAGAAAAATGAGCTGTTGTGTCGGGTGGGAGGGTGATGTTGCAGGGGAGTCCATGTGTTTAATGCCACTGACGTAATACAGATAACTAAATGAAACTTTAACTGGACAAATTGTGTAAAGTGAAACACTTACAAGTAATATGTAACAAAAGAAAAGTATCTGAAAGCATTTAACACAGTTTAAAAGTCTATCTTTGCTAAACACTGACTTTTTGGGTGCTTTTAAAGGGAGGTAATAAGTTTTCTTGATAAACTGATTTTTGCTATAGTTATATGTTTAAAAATGTTAAAGTGATATAATTGCTCAAAATTATCCTTTTGTATGTTTTTTTATTTAAAAGTATTTGTTTGTGACATTTAATTAAACAACATCAAAATATAAAGATAGTTGATATATAGCCAAGAATTAAACTGTAGCGATCGTCTTTAACTGAAAAAAAAATTATGCAGAAGTAAACTTAGGCACAAAATAAATATTTTACAGCCCAAAACGTTTATGAGAAAAAAATATTTTGACCTCACATTTTGTGACTTAATTGACAAATTTTGCCATATGCCAAAATGGGGGTAAGGGTACAAAATTCGTCATTTCTCAAGATATTCACTTAATTCAAACGTAATTACAAGAAGAATTGTCAGTCTATTAAGAAACATTAATGACTAGTTCCTTTTACGGTTCTTTGTTACAGACCTATACCGTAATATCTCATAGCTCGTCGAAATCTGAAAAACACACTTTAACACAGTTTTTATTGAATTTCTTTCTTATTTTTTATTTTTGCATTCTAAAACAAAGGTTTAAATTAAACTGTAGGCAAAATATCTGAAAAACCTTGCTATTCCTTTATCATGAAAATATTGATTAATCAAAAATTGAAAAAAAATGAATTTTAGTAAAGTGGGTAATAAAAAGGAGCGTAATATTTATTCAGATGATGATAGAAATACCACTATCTCTAATTTTCCATCCTAAAGTATGCCAAACTACATTAGAAAAAATTGATACCCTTTCTTAAAAATACACCACATACATAAACGTTTTACAATACCAAAATTCTAACTAATTCTGCATTTAGCACCTTGATCTGATAGTGTATCACTAAAAATTAATATTTCCAAAAAGTTCAGTCATTGACCCATCATTATTTTCCAGAAATTGACTACCGATATGTAAGTCTCCATAAAAAGCAGGGTCCATAAAATTACGTGTTCTTTTGATTTTCAGCAGTGACCACCCTTAAACTGTTACTTAATGCCAAACAAATACTAGACTTTTAGTATTAAGAAATAAGCTATCACCAGTTTAGTTATTCATCGTTTTACGATCAAGTGATAGTTACCGTAGTGTTGACAGAATTTTGCAATATGGTAAATGACATAAGTAACATTGTTTAGAACTACGACTGCTAAATGTTGAATAATTTGAATGAATGAAATGTATTTCAGGATCACCGAGAACAGTTGATACAAGAAATGTCCGATGACGACGACATAGGGTTGTAGATATGCCTTTCTTTCAAATTGTTGTACACTACGGTATTATACGATCGCTACACTTGAAATGACCCCTCGATATCTACCGTTACATATTGGCATTCGTATAAACATTTGCATACGCATTTAAGCAAATAAGGTCCATGATAAGTTCTGTGATTCTGTAAGATTTTACTTGTCCCGGTTTTTATAATTTCTGAGAAACCAAAATGTAAGTTCCATTTTAAACATCATGTCACATGGTCGCTATTTTATTGTGGAAACTTTTATCATAAGGTTATGTGGGCTCTACTTAAAAAGTTTAGAACTTTCGTCCATGTAATTCCATCGCTCCGGGGAACAAAGAATAAGATGTCACCACAAGATTTATATTATAACTAACAACATTAATTATGGTAATTCTTAAGTAACTCAAAGTTCTCCTTTTTAATTATAATGACACTTAATTAACAAATTGTATTTTCTAAACCTTGATTTCTACCTTATATCTTAAAGGGATAACTGGACTAAGCTTATAGAATGCGCCTGCGCTTTAGATCAGAGACCCCTTTTGAAAATATGACCAAATTTGTTTTTTGTTAAATTTCATATGCTTTCTTAAAGAGATTTTAAAAATAAAATCAACCTGTCAATCACACGATTTTAGATTTGAATTTTCCGGGACGTGTTGTTACTTGCTGATAAGCTCTGTGTTTGCAAACAAAGCTACATGGTAATGTTTATACACTTGAGAGCAGTGACACGCATTACAGAACAAAATCAGTTTACTTACCTTGATGAAAGTTTATTTCAATAAGTTGAGATTTAGAATATCCTTCACTAAAATGAATCATTTAGTTATTCAAGACTTATATGATTAAGTAGGTTTATGTTGCAAGTAAAGTCAGCAGCTACAATGTATAGATAATATATGCTTTTACAGAATTATATTCCACTTGTCGTGTGTGTTTTTTTAGGAGTCACTAAATGTTACGTATATTTAACTTCTTTAGGATATGGGTATAAATCTCTAACTTGCTCAAATACACAGCAGGGCAAGTAACATACCTGACATCTAAATATGTGCTTCTTGCATTCGTCTTGCGTTTCCTGTAAACCCCCTTCTTCTCATAGTATAGTGCAGTATTATCTATTATCGTATTGTCCCGTTCACATTAACTTAGAGAGCTTGATCAGTAGTATATGGTTTTGTACGTCGGCAAGGTATGATACTAAATGTTGGAAAGGGAGCACGGCCCTAACAATCGGCTGCACGGCCTATTTCTATTTGTTAACAAACAGTACAAATCTGCATTCAAAGGACAGGTATTGCGTTCTTTAAAACAAGATGGCGGTAGGCAACTGGAATTTCTTACCGTATAGGTGACGTTACAGATTCTCCTAATAAATGCCATCGCGTGTAAACAACATCATTGAATTGAGTTTTTGAATGATTCTCTTGTTGTATCTGCGACCTTCACCTGTTGCAAATTTATCTAAGGTCCATTTATTTCATGTTCTTTTTACCAGAAATGAATCATTTGACTGTGTCTTTCTTTTACTTGTGTGTGGGCAGCGAAAAGGTCTTAAGGATCTGTTTACTCATGGCGGGTAAGATTTTAATTGGCTTACCCGACCGGATTCTCCGGGTCTAGTAATATAGCTAGAAGTTCCCCAACCTCTCCAGTGGATGAGTGGGACCTACATCGTAGGGTCGCTGAGATGTGCCGAGAAAGAAACGAACGGATGTGTCTGGGGGTATGGATCTTTCGGGGTCTTCCATTGGGGTACAAGTCAGGGGGCCCAGTCAAAGTCACCGGGGGCATCCGGATATATGTCAGGGCCCATGGGGATCCAAATGAGGCCCTTAATATCATAACCCTGGGCACAAATACGGCTGATCAACATTCCGGTCACATTGGCTATATTGAAGGGCCAGCTCAACCCCCACAGTAAACATTGCAATGTATGATGGTCAGCAAGGAAGTCCCTAAGGCAGACCTTTACAGGGGTCGGCTAAATTGTCTGGTTCTGATCAGGGAAAGCATAACCTGGTGCTAATTGGTCAGGGGCACATTTCAGATTCCACTGATAAAACGGAGGCAAATTTCAGCGAGCACTAGTCTTTGGAGCTACACCTCAGCCCCTTTCAGCCAGGTGGGGTACAATAACATCATATCCACCGCTAGTCCCTGGGATTGTATCCCTTTAGCCAGAATGCAAATAACCACTGGACACTCGAACAGTACTGCCCAAAGTTCTGACAATGCTCCGCACCATCATATATTACATTGTACAAAATAACCCCAAAGCAGGCCTAGTGCAAACCTTTGCTCTGTGAATGTAGTGTGAAATAACCATGTGTACTGTGTGTTTATCTAAACGTTTTATAAAATGGGAAAATAAGAATGAAAGTCACTAGATAAAAAGGAAATGAGAAGAAATGATTTCAAGAAATGGATACATATTTTGCTGATTTTAAAGTGCTCATAAATATAAAATCATGAAAATCAAAGAAGCCCCTAGTTAGCTCAACGGGAAAATCGTCTGCTCGCTATTGTGGCTTCACGCACCCGTGTTCTATTTTACCAATCCTCTAGTATACCAGTGAGAGGTACCAACTGAATTGAGTTTATAACTCATTGGTAATATTTTGATTTAAGTTTCTGACCTAATCCTAGTGATACTTGAATTCAAACATGACAACTTTCTTTGTATAGACGGCAGTACATCATTATAAAATAATCAACATTATAATGACGAAAGTGAATTATGTTACGTTTGTTACTTTATTAGCACTTACTTCTTCCGTCAAATTCACATTATATTTTACAATCTGCACTTTTAATCAGATACACTAATTTCACTATAAACAAAATATAAAAATGCCGAATTAGTGTCACCTTTTTTAGTTGACAGTGAAAGTAATTTCAAATATTTTGTTCCTTTGTGGGCAGGGGTAAGACGGTTAAGAAAAAGGCATGGAAGCATTATTGCTTATTATGTCATATACAATAGTTTCACGATCAACCCTCGATAAATCAAACTCCTTTTCATATGAAAATTCACAAATTATAATCAACAGTTTTAAGAAAGAAATGAGCACCAAAAGCTACTCTAGAGTTATGTTGCCCTTCAAAATGGTCATACAAAATCATGGCCAAGAGAAATGTTTAAATGCAATATGTCGCTATAAGTTATTTCTGTTATTCCCTAGTAAAAATAGTAAAATAATTGCTATTTGCAATATTTATATCAGAAGGACATTAAGAAATAGTTTATCTACTAGCTATCGATTGATATAAACTATGCTTGTTACACCTGTTTCTTTGCAAATTGCAGCAGTTAGCGCTACATTTTAAAGGGTGTTCGATGCTTCATTACCAACTTACATTGTAAGTCACAATCTACGGCTACCAAGTAGTGAACAAAGTAGTCGAGTGGCTATACTTTAGGTCTCAATTCCCTTTTAACCATTAATGTAAATATTACATTAGATATCTCCGTTTTCCCATTCCATCAAGTTGTAAATGGGTACCGAAAACTAAATGGAGATGAAGTATGCTTGATAACAGATCTGATATTGCCGCATGAAATTAAAGGATGGCATTTTCCAATTCACCATATTATCTTATCATAAGGATGCTGCACCCGATTTTGATCTTTATTTTTAAAAACAAATAATTAGAACTGCAATGCTTTTCCGTGTTCTGAAAGCTTTATCCCTGACCTAAAATATCCGTCAGCTACATCTAAAGTGTCTTTTAGACCATTTATGTTTAGTTTTAGTTTTGACATATCAACATTCTTCTCGCTGGTTGTCATTGTTGTTGAATGTCGAGACACGGTATATTTCTGTAACAAATTGATCACTGGGTATTGTGTTATGATCACCAACGTCCATTACTCTATAGCTTTTTAATACCCTGTTTCTTTACATGATTCTTATTAGAGAAATAGTGAACGAAACTTTGAACGGGAAACAAATTAACATTTGCGGACAGGATGTTTATTGTACAGTAGGAAGTAGATGTCAACATATTGTACAACTACGTATCCACAGTGTTACTTGTATATTGAATAAAACATATATCAGCAAAAACGCCGACGGAGTTAGACGGGTATCTTAAGGGGAGCGGTGGTGTCGAGGGTATGGTGTCTGCCGCTCATCCCGGAGTTTCGGCTTCGAGCCCACTGGGGTGCATGATTAGAGCACGCCTCGATGAGTGACAAAACGGGGAGAAAAGGAGGAAAAACGCATCGGGAGTGTTCTAATTAGAATCAAGCTCATATAGGTCCATTTACTGGCTACTTTTTCCATATTTTGTGTTAAATAGGTATTTTCGAATGTATGCTCGAGAATGTTACCCGCGTTTACCCGGTAAGATCCATGATAAAAACGGAACAAAAACATGAGCACCACTGTATATCCTTTTCAGAAATAGTGGTTAATATAATGACTAGCATATCGTTTGGAAGCAAACATTAATTAACCGTCTTATTTTTAAGAAAGTGTTGCACTTTTTAATGCCACCATAGTTAAAACTAGATAAATATAACATTGTAACTGCAGTTCATGTCGTGCCTATACCTACATGAAAGTAATTAGAAAACGTTTACGACTGCTCTGCCTAGGAAAAAAATGTTGACTTGAGCAATTCTAGTAACCCGTCCGCTATAGAGAATCATGTTAGGTTTTTATAAACAAGTTAATCAGTGTTCAATATACAGATAAAATGTTTCAATGGCAATTGCAAATACATTAGTTTGGGAACTGAAAGTGCAATAATTTCTCAGAGAACAGTTTTACTGGCATGCCACGTTGTATTCGTTTTGTATACTGATTCGCTTTATTATTGCATGATAGTTATAGCATTAACTAAAGACTGCATTCCTAGCCACTTTTCATACTCGTATTCGTGTTCATACAAAAACAACTTTACTTTATTAAGCACTTATGAAATGCCACGAGAGTTTCTCTTAGTATGTATTTAATAAATTATTTACCCCCCCCCCCATTATCCTTAACGTCTATGTACGTAATGTGAATAAATGATGTAGCGTAATATCGTTAATGGTTTTAAGCAAGAACTGTTTTCTTTTTCCAGCTAATGCAGACATGTTCAATCGCCATCTAAGATGGTACGTTGATCTGATTAAGACTACAATCAGAAAATTCAAAGGACCCGTTCATGTCGTGCAATATGAAAGATTAAAAACAGATATGGCGAATGAGTTGAGAAGTCTTGCTACTTTTTTAAATGCAAACGTAACTGGTTATGATATAGACTGCACTGTAAAGTGCAAGGAGGGAAATTTTCACCGACAAACGAGTGACGAACAACATATGAATCTACTACGCTCCATTTATCCCAAGGAGACGCTATTAAGGCTGCGGGAGAGTGCTCGAATATCTAAAAAAGTCATCCAAGAGGCTTATAATGTAAGCTTAGATTTAAGTCATCCTGTAGCAAAAGAAATTAATTCCTTACGAAATGAATCTGTAACGTTAAAGTATACTGTTTCCATTGCTAAATACCCTTTTTTCAGTAATGTTTCAACGAGCTCAATGCATAATATATAATACACATCAATTGAGGGTATTGCTATAAAATTATACTCAGTTTAGTGTGGGACATACATATTGAAATTGAAAAATGTTAAAGTGGATTCAATCTATTATATACAACAAAGTCAACCGTTTAGAAAACTTATTTTACCATATTTTTAATGATGTATAAAGAGAAGGTACCTTTGATTAAGTTCAGATTTCTAGGTGTGACTAGGCCGAAAAGTGTTGAAAGAAAACAAACATAAGTCAGTAAACGTATATCAAAGCATAATACCAATACATATTATGATTGTGTGGTCCTTATTTTACATTGTATATTATAATTTACTTCTACATTTTAAATGCGTTAAATGTAATATTGTCAAATAGCTCTTTTACACAAGTTCGAATATATTTTGCAATGGGATCTGATCGAGCTCTTTTGTAAATGTATACTCTCCAATGAACAAATAATAGACCTGACCAGCGCACTTGCACTCGCACACGTAAATGTAAACGTACAACGTACAACTGCCTAATTTCGGGGGTGATCTTATTAAAAAGTCTTCATCATTATGTAATACCATTTACTATTATACTAAAAATAATCATTACTATCGTGTACTGTAGAACTAATACAAGATTGAACATATACACCATCATCTTAATCATCATGAAGAGATTCATCTTTGCAATTAGATTAATCAATAATCAGTTTCATCAAATGCGTCGTTTTCATGAGAGTCATTGTCCCATCAACATCAGTTGTACCATTATGATAATAAAACAAATAATGTCCCTAACACAGGTTTCCAATGGTACCGGGAAAAAATCTACAATAAGAAAAAAAATCTTCAAGTGACCTTGACAAAAAAAACCACCAATGATATGACCAAAACAAAATATGAGAATTTAAAAAATACATTGAAATTGACACCCCACCCCCTCAAATAAAAGCTTTTATTAATATAAAAAAAAACATATATAAAATTACAGTGACCTTGAACCCCCCACCCTTTTTTTTTCAGTACAAATTTAGAATTTAAAAAATCTTTTTTAGTAACAATGACATTGACCCCCTAAAATATCTTTTTTAGAATAATTTAAAAACAATCGTTTTTCAACAACAGTGACCTTGACCTAGAATCTCGTTACCTAAATGCAATGCAAATCTCCACATAAGCTACCTACACACTGATTTTCAGTGTAGTTCGTCACTCCGAGTATAGCCTGAGTTATTGATTGGAATCTTATTTTTCTATTTTAGTAACAGTGACACTGACTTTGATTTTAGTGACCCAAAATGCAATTCCAAGCTTCTTCTTAAGACAGTCTTCCTACACACCAGGTTTGATTGCAATTGGTCACTCCTACCTCGGGTTAATGAGCGGAAACCATTTTTCTATTTTTAATAAGAGTGACCTTGACCTTGAGCATGGAGCCCTTAATGCAATCGCAAACTTCCTCTCTACGCAAGCTACATCGCACCAACATTCATTGCAATTGGTCACTCTTAACTAAAGTTATTGAGCGGAAACCAAATGTTTGACAACCACCCGCCCGCCCGAGATACGACAACGCCATTGTAATTACCAGGTTTAAAAAAAAACCTGGTTAATAATAATTTCTTACTCTAGATTTCTCCCGGTACGATTGAAAACCTGTGTTTGGGACATTATTTTTATATTTTAATAACGGTACAATTGATGTTGATGGGAGAATGACTCTAATGAAAACGGCGATTGTGATGAAACGGATTAAATTATTAATTAATTCAATTGCAAGGATGAATCTCTTCATGATGATTATGATGACGGTGTATATGTTCAATCTTGTATAGTTCTACCGTACACGAATAATAATGATTATTATAAGGATAATAGTGAATGGTATTATATAATGATGAAGACTTTTTAATAATGAGCGTAACCAAGATTTCCTATGATACTAGAATAGTTTGAGATCACCCCCGAAATTAGGCAGTTGTACGTTGTACGTTTACATTTACGTGTGCGAGTGCAAGTGCGCTGGTCAGGTCTAATACGTGTTATGGTACTGTAAAATTCGATAAAGGCCAACGCTATTTTATTCACATAATAGTACAGGATCATAATACATATACATAAGAGCAAAACTTTTTATGCAACATTATATTTGGTGACTTTTGTTTCGAATGCTATACATACACATTCAATAAAGCGTGACGGCGTCAGGCATAAGTTTCACGTTTATTTCAATTTCATGTGTATGAAGCTTTTCGTCACAAATGTATTCAGGAAATTGTTAACAAGTGGATAGTCTTAAGGGTAGCTGTGAAATGTTTAACAAATACTTAAACGATTCATTATAACGAACTTATTAAGATAACAACGTTTGCATGCTTATGACCGACTTTAGGGTAGACTATTAGACAATGTAACAAGTGTATAATCCTTAATGTGTTCGACGTCAACGAACATTTAATTCGGAGCCTATGTCAGCGTCACTAACATTTGAAATTGGAATTAAAATTGTTTTTGTTTTATGTTTCTTACAATTCCTGAACTGTAACCTTTTACTAACCTATACTTCATGTTTGATGATTACCTTTAGCCTTACCCCTTTACCCACCTTTATTCCATGTCTGTTTATGACCATTACCAATCACCCTTTACCCATTTACTCTCTGCCTGAAAACAACATTCACTCTTCCCCAATTCACCCATCTTTATTCCATATCAAAAAATTACCTTTACACTTCAGCATTAATACTACTTTCTACCTGTCTGATAAGAACCTTTACTCTTCAACCTTCATCCAACTTTACACCATATGTAAATAAAACCTTAAAGAGGCACTACCTAACTCTAGCAGATTATATTCTCGAAACATAGATTATTGTGTTCAACGAACGTAAAATGATAAACAAATACAATTTCGAAGAAGCACCTATTGCGAAAAATTCCTCATCTTACCATAATTTATCAATATAGAAGCTTTCTGTAACAAATCGCATCCATCCATTAAGTGTACAACTCTACATAGATTATTGAATGGTTTACGGTACTGCAATGTATTGTGAACCGCTGATTTTATCGATAATGACTGGTGAATAGCTGTAACATTTAGGTTGAGTTGTAACACTTCCGAAGATTCTATTATTCATGTTTTGGAGATTATTAAGTCGACATCAGTTAAAGGGTATGTCCCTTAACTCTGTACCTTTTACTCACATTTTCTCTCTGTCTAATATGAACCTTTACCAAAGTTTACTATCTGTCTGATTTAAAATCATAAATCTTCCTACATTTACCCACCTTTACTCTAATTATAACAATTGCCTTGACTTTTCACACTTTTCACACTTCATTCACCATTATTCCATGTGTAATGATAACTGTCTTACATTCATACTTTAAATGACGTTTTTACCTTCCTGTAACCACCTTGTGTATAATAACTGATATCAAAAACGGAAAAGAAACTCAGTTATCCCTTTCATTTCTCCCTTACACAGACCTCAAGAATACTGATTCACTAAAATAAAATTAGCAAACATTATGTAATGTTTGATAATTCAAATTCTTTACGAGAATATTCTAGGGCAGATGTAATGTGTAAAAACGAAATTTGAGGCTTTTAACTTATTCGTATGCCCCACTTTATTTCGATCGGATGAAGATTTGATCAAAAATGAGCACCCTAATGTTTTTTCAACTCACTTGTGGCTTGGACGTACTCGTTTTCAAGAATTGGTATTTGGTACTTCTCATGAATCGCTAATGGTCGGTTTGTGGTGTGAAAACGTCACTGGAGAAAATACAGCACTGTATTGAACCAATTGATACAATTGACGAGGTTTGTTGGATAAATGCATTGGAAAGGTAGTTCTTATAACGTTAGACAGATCAACTCCATCAATACATTGAGCGTTGAGATAATATTTTTATCAAAGCGGGATAAATACAATTGGTACCAGAAACCGTTTTTTAACAAAAAACTTTGCTGCTCTTGATAATTTAGCAGAAATTAAGAATTGCCATAATTTACAGTTTTGTGAATTTCACATCTAAGGATGTGGTGATTTAAAGTTTCTGAGACAATGAAATCACCATTTATGCTCATTAACTTTATACCGAGTATTGAGAGAAAGAATCCAATAATTTGTTGACAACTTTTCATGACCGTATCTTTCAAAATGATTTTGATATGACACATACTTGAGGTGTATACTTAGAAAAGTTGTTGAGTGTATGTTACAAAAGTTTCTATCTCAAAGAGGTTTTGTCTTGTACCATGTAAACTGATAAATAATTTAATTGGAATCACTGTCTCGGAGTCAAGTCCCTTTATGAACATCAGCTATGTCTTTCATAACGTTCTACAAAAACAAATCCTTGTTTTTTTTTACTTTTTCACGAATCTCTGGTATCTGTCTGATTTAAAATCATAACTCTTCCTACATTTACCCACCTTTACTCTAATTATAACAATTGCCTTGACTTTTCACACTTTTCACACTTTACTCACCATTATTCCATGTGTAATGATAACTGTCTTACATTCATACTTTAAATGACGTGTTTACCTTCCTGTAACCGCCTTGTGTATAATAACTGATATCAAAAACGGAAAAGAAACTCAGTTATCCCTTTCATTTCTCCCTTACACAGACCTCAAGATACACACAGATTGGTGACATTCTGGTAATTTTAACGTTTTTGTGACTTTTGAATATTGGGGTTATTGTGTTTACAACGCTGCGGACTTATGAGTTTATTAACTATCTTTATAACTCTGATGGAATGTTAAATAATAATCTTTGATCTATTGACTTTGAAATATTCATCATAATATCTTGAAAATTGAAGCAACTACAAAATTTCTTTTAGGTGTATACTTATAAAAATGGTTGAGTGTACATAGTACGCACATAGTTCCTAGTTTAGAGTCGTCAGTGTGTGCACGCACGAGACTACACACATGCCGGCAGAGATCTGCATTCAATGAAGGATGGACATGTGGGTTTAGAACCATAATACCAGACAGACCTAAACTTTATGAGACTGTTGTATTTAATTCAGTACTGGCAAGAATGGCATACATATTAGATATGAAGCTGCGGTAATATGTTAATAAAGACATGTGTGTTTATAAAACTTAATTTACATTTGATGTTTAAGTTTGGTGTAAACCTATATGGATTAGGTCAACATATCTGTATAGGGTGTGTAAAACTGACCGGAAGTGCCTATAATTATCAATAGCAAGCTAAAGAAAGGGTAAATATTTATTATTCAAATTGAACTATGTTCAAAAAACATTTTGATGAAAAGTTATTAACTCAAAGAAAAAGAAGAACAAATAAGTTTGCCAAATACAATTTAAAGGTGAAAAACATACAGATCCAGATTGCATTCTCTCCGGATGGCGTAATTACTTTCTCGACTTATACAAAATCTCCGAAGACCCAAACTTCAACAGTGAATTCAAGAACCATGTCGAAAAGTCTGTTGACTCTTACTTTAAGCAACAAACGGAACTGAACGACATTATGCAAATTATAGATACGACTCCGGAAGAACTGTAACAAATTATCAGTTCTTTGCCAAACAACAAAAGTGCTTCACTAGATAACCTAACATACGAACACTTAAAGCATGGCGGCAGGCATCTGGTGGAATATCTGGTAAAATTATTTAATACAATTTTCCTGAAAGAGACTGTCCCTGCTAAAATCAAAACAGGGCTTACGATAACTCTGCACAAGGGAAAAGGGAGATCGCTGACCGAACCAAACAATCATCGTGCAATCGGGAACTAGACAAGGCAGTATATGTGCCCCGTTTTACTATATCGTCTACATCAACGATCTGTTAAACGAATTACAAGATTCTCCACATGGCGTACACATAGCTGATTTATCAGTGTGTTCCCAAACGCAAGCAGACGACATTGTTCTGATGTCGCTCACTAGGAATGGTCTAAATGAACTTCTAACTTTATGTTATATTTACGCCGACAAATGGAGATTCTTCTACAATCCAAGTAAATGTGCCGCCATGATTTTCGATCGGAAGTCAAAAAAGCAGCATACACCAAAACAAGCATTATATGGGAGCATGGTAATCTCAGAAAGGCGCAGTTATAAACACGTGGGAATAACACAGACATCAAATGTAAAATACCCATCAAATGTAGATGAAGTAAAGAATAACATGAGAGGGACATTCTTATCTTTAGCGAGTAGAATTTCGGGGCCCTTTGGACCTAATCCTTGTACAGCAGCGAAACTTTATTCTACGGTTGTACTGCCGCGCGCCTTATTTGGCTGTGCACTCTGGAACTGCATTTCACGTTCAGACATGCAACAGCTGGAAGTAGCACATCATTTCTGCCATTTAGGACCAGATCAGACATGGTCACTGGTATTCTCGGGTTCACGTCAATTGAGGGATATATAGACTTGCAAAAATAAGCATTCTTTGGTACCTTGTGCCGATTAAACTCCAATGACATAGTATACAAACTTTTCGTGCACAGACTTTTCCACAACACAATTCGCAGGAACAAGTCCTATGATTTTAGTCCGGACATCATTCGCGTCTTGCTAAAATATGATCTATTCGTGCATATTGACAGCTTTCAGAAGGATGGTAGCTTTTCAACTAAGTTAAAGTGGAAAAACCTGTGCAAGTCAAGCGTACACTCTTATGACGAAAGTCAGTGGAAACTCCGCATGTCAGCTAGCTCTGACTTTTATTTATTCTCACAGATTAACAAAAACTTAACAATATCGAGTATCTGGTCAGTAGCGAGAGTGCGTCCGGATAGTCTCTCACTTATGGGATTCTTGGCTCGTTTGAGCTGTAAAATCCTGCTTGAGAACGATATAAACTGTGTCCGATGCAACATTCCATTTCGTTATGAAATTGAGCACAAACTTTTCAAATGTGCATATGTGAATTGTGATTCTCTACGAAACGAGTACCTCCGGCAAATAAAAGACATTAGTAAACCTTTGCCGTCCTCAGACAATACTGCATTCATTACATATATTCTTGGACTTATCGATGACAAAATATCGAGGCTTCTGGAAGTTCAACTATACCCTGACTATTCCTGATCACAAGTGCAAAATTTTCTCAGAAAAATATAATCTGAATAACATTAATGTTCATTAGAACGTATAAGACTGAGCAAGTTAGACCTGCTTGTTAATTTTCTATAACACTTAATATTTTGAATGAACAGTTCTAGCTGTAGGAAAACGACAGAAACAGAAGTGAAATGTTACGGTAAGCAGCTTTGATTATTATTTTTGAAAAAAAACAACATGCAAGGGTTTTCAGGATAATATACTAACAACATTAAAGTCGTGTTACCCTTCGAAGTCACCAATATGAATTTAAAGAACGACATTAATAACTGATTAATGAAAAATAAAAGATAAACAATGACAACTATAACCAAAAAGTGTGACTCCGTATAAACGTTTTCATTACATTGAGTATATTAAAAATCTGTGAAATTCCCTTTTGGACTTTCCTAGACTATTGTTGTTAAAATTAGAAATAAAATAACTATATAACTATTTTTAATCTACTGTGTTTACAACATCACCCGTGAATGTCACTTTTTTTAAGGGAAATACAACTTAATTACTGGCAGGAAAGAGGACAAATTGCCATGTAAAGGAAGACTGAATGGAAGTTGAAGGTTTTATTTGCGTAAAAATATATTAGCTCTGGCATGTCAAAACAAGCATAGCAGTCAAATTTACAATTTTTACATTTTTTCACCTTTTATGTGTTAAAACATGCTTATATTTATTAGTCATCTCAATGGGAAAAAAATCAAAAGCACTTCTCAAGTCTGTAAATGCATCATTTTGAAATAGTTGATTGAACGTTTGTTAAGTCGCTTATTATGTAGCAGCGTAATACTTTTTATAGCACTTAAAGTGTAGCAGTAATATGTCTCTTTTATAAACATAAGCTTGATATATAATTTTGCGTTTTAATAAAGCTAAATTAAGACCATATTTGCACACAGGCATTACCAATGTTAAGTTCTTAAATAACTGCACAAATGATTGAAGGGTCACCGTGTTTTGTTTTGCATACAGCCGTCTATAGAACGGCTATTGATGTGATATCCTTGAATTGTTTGAGTTGTTAATTTCATTGTCTGCTTTCTTGTTTAAATAGTTTTATCCAGTCACGATCAAATAGGGTTAGGATGTGTATTTGGACAATATTATCATTAAAGCGGTTTTCCTCAATTATCAGCATACCCGAGTAAAATGCTTCTGTACTTTCTGTACATCTTTACAGAACGGAAAACAAGAGTTACAACCCTTGAAACTTTGATCAAAGTAGCCTTGTCTACATTTTACAAATATCGATAACTAGCCTGGTTAAACATATACAAAATACAGAGACAGAGAGTGGGCAGTATGATTTGATTCGGTCTCAGATCGATATATTTTTCATTGATCGAGTGTTAATTTAGGTCAGCGTAGTTACGCATATGTGAAAAACAACTACAGGCACCCCTTGTATCCAACTATTTGAATAGATTTCAATCTTTCGACGAAACCGAAATAACTAGAGATACAATAGCGTCAGTCGATTAACTTTAACTTAATCGACATCTTTCTGTAAATGAACATTTATTTTGTAGCGTAAAGAACAAGAACTCTATCAATGGACTGGCGCTCGCATGGATTATTATCATAGCAATGTTGGACACGATATTTCTCAGCTATAAAGGGCTCATGCTCTCAAAAAATGATATGTAAGTCAATGTTATCTGTTCTTTTGTTTCCGTCCTTTTATTTTATCATACACTTGTTTTAACATTCTAGCTTGAACACCGTGATTCTATTAATCGAACAGATATTGGTAGTCATTTATTTACACATATATACATTCAAAGTGCACGTGAAGAACGTTAAGAAAAGGCAAACATAATAGGATTCATGCAACAATTACTAATAATATTCCATACCAATTGTGAAAATTAAATAAACAAAAATGTTTCATAAATTACACGAGAGTAATAAAGTTTATGATAATTTCATATAATGTACTTTTGAAAAATAGTATGTTTGAATTAAGAAATAACATCCGTTCCAGCGGTGTTAGTCGTTTAATAAACAATGATTTGGAGTACTGATATGCAGTAATTAGCCACGAAGGCCGAATGCCTGAGTGGTTTATAACTGCACATCAGTATGACAAATTATTGTTTATTAGACGATAACAACGCTGAAAAGGATGTTATTTCGATTCTAACATGACCAGATATTACAAAAAGTGAATAAATGCAAAGCTACGCTTATTTTCTACGCGAACGCTCATTTAACGTCATGCGGCGCAATATGACGTCATGTTTACAGCATATCAGTTCCCGCGTTGTTTATGGTTTAATATAACATAATTTTTCTACTCTTTGTATATAGAGACAAAATCGTGAGTCATGTTAGAATTAAGAAATAATCTATGGTTTGGATTGCTTTATCGAAAATGAAGCATTCCCAGGAGATGATGTGCCTGCATAATAATTCACGAAGGCGAAGCCCGAGTGAATTATTATGCAGGCACATTACCGACGGGAAATGCTTCAATTTCGATAAAGCACTCCAAGCCATATATTATTTCGATTCTTATAAGCCGAAATTATGAAAACTATCCTAACTACTACGCACCTTTTTTTCAGTTCGGGGGTAATGTGTAAAATAGTATAAATAGTGGCTGTTGGAATTCACTCCCCTATTCGGACAACCAGTCAATATAGCTATCATACATAGCTATATCATACAAACTTATTTTAGTTTTATCATCTAATTCATAAAGTATAAAAAATAATATCCGACTGTGACATTATGCAGAAGACGTCAGATTCAAAACCTCACAAAGTAGACAATCGATTTGAAAGCGAACCGTTAATCTGAACTGTACAACGTTTTAACGTGGAGTAATGACGTCAGTGTGATGACGTCAACGTTTCATTCATTGTTTTGACTCCCGGAATCAAAAGATTGTATGACGTTAGTCCTGAATTTTCGTGGCCTTTTTAAAGGTAAACAAGGTGAAGGTATTCTAAGGCTTACTTGACGCAATCAAAAATAAAATTTAGGTTCTTAAACACAACTATTTCATGCAAATGGTGTATTTATACAGATATTATTTCTATTTCTATATTTTATTTTCTGCGCGGGAGTTATTTGGTACACATATCACTAGAGTATTGAATCGAGCATTAATTGAGAAAATAACGGTGTTCTGTATAGAATCACATCTAAGAAATGTGTATGTACATTTCAAACTTAAAACCTGCATACGTACAAAAAGTCTTCAGTTCGTTAATGCCTTCATGTTTCCCTTTTGTAGTAACAGCAAACTATTTAATCAAGTCATACGCGCGATAGGTTAAATAGTGCAAATTCAGTGAGTTAATTATTGTGTTTCGTTACAAAATATTACTCCATCCATACTGAGTATGTTATAAATTTGTGTTAAGTCCATTATCTTAGAATAAACTTAAACTTAAAAACTCAGGAGATTAAAAGCATCATGAACTATTTGTACATAACTAAAATAGTGTTGAAAAGGGTCTTTAGTAAACTGTTTGCCTAAATATTACTGAAATGAAGTTGAAAACTGTCATGGAACCAAATGACTACTCGACGGTATACAACTTTTTAATTTTGAAAACACCTGGATAACAAGAAAACACAACGGAACTAAATCAAATGCATCGGTGCAATGCATTTCAATATTATTTACAGAGACATAAAACAGTGACATCACTCGCACAATAAGCCCAAAACGAAATAATTGTAACAAAGTTATTTTATTACTGAGATTATTTCTATTATTTACAGAATATTATTTCTTTGATGAGTGTTACACATGACAAGTAATATATGCTAGTTCATTAAGTTAGCGTCGTCAGTCATTCCCGTGACATTTCACAACTATAATTTTTATAGTTTAAGAAAATGGTGTTGTCTACTATTTCACACTTGCGAGCCAAGTTCGAAGTTTAGAGACTAGTAGTCCAGCACTGGAGAATATTCGCTATGACGGCACAGATGTTGCTGGCATGGCTAACAGTGCCATAGCAACTGTTGCAGCCCTGGGATATTTACTTTCACGATCTATCCACCAATGTAACGGCTCTTCATGATTAATAACAATTGTTACTTCTTGATAAATTTTAGTTTAAAGTGACATTATGCGCATCACACTGCACATTGTGTATTTTTGGTGACAGTTTTATAAAAGCAATTTTTGGTTGCTGTGCATTTAAATGTGTTAAATTAATGAGTATGCCGCATTTGTATTTGAAGTTGGTGCTTTAGATATAAAAAATTCGGACTGATAAAATGATAGTTGATTGTGTCGTTGTTGATGTTGGTAGGTATTTCGCCAGTGGAAGGGAAGCAACTCCTGCATGCAGTTGTTCATTTCTTAAATTGACTCTCCCAGTCAAATAAGAAAATCAATATGTGGAAAGTTATGTTTTCATACTGGCTGCGGGAAGAGTTTGGTGTATTGGATTAAACAATATTATTTTCTCATCGCTTTTGTACACACACTATTTTCAGCTGGATTTTTACTTGAAAAAATGCGCATAATGTCACTTTATTGGGTTAATTAGTGTAAACAGCGACTTGCTTCGAACATTCGCACCTTTCTTTTGTATCACAGGTTAACAATTATTCTAAATTCAACAAAGCTATGCCTTGTCAAAACAAACTCTGTTCTCATGATTGGGTCCAATTAACATATTGACACTTATCACATAGGTATAAAGGTCGGTGATAGAAATAAACAAGCAAGATTTTTTCAATACATATATTCGTTTATTTGCAATTTTCTCTCTTTTTGTCACATACATATCTTTGTTTTGATAACCGGTTACCGTTTTCGTAACCGGTTAATCGTTCGTTCGGTCGGTTAACTGGTTAACCGGTTAATCGTTGACATCCCTACTTAAAATGATTCTACATCAGGATAAGTATGTATTTGTTTTTGTTTCTTGATGTTTGTTTTTCTTTTTTAGCATTGTGACAGATTTGTGCTTGTCTTGACTTATACTATAAAAGGCATTGTATTATTGGCAAGCACTGATACTATTAGAGCGGGCGGTCTAAAGACAGCTTTTGTATTATACATGCGGGCGTTTGGAGGCTCCTTTCCGTTTTTCGTAACAACAAGAACCATACAGGTGCCTAGACAACAATTAAATAGCGACATGCTACAAACATTCACACATTCCTTTCATATAAAAGATGTACAGCTTTTTAAAGAGAGTAAAGGTGTGTTGATGTCAAAATCAAGCGATATTGTCACGGGTCGTGTCAAATTAACAAGTTGACACTTCTCACCCTGTGTCTGCCAGGTGTAAGAGGTCGACGACAGAGATTAACAAACACGATCTTTTTAATACATTTTTGTGTTTTCTTTTTTGTTTTGCATACACATAAAAAAGTTTGATAATTGGTTACCGATTCCACAATCGGTTAATCGCTCGTTCGGTCGGTTAACCCATTAATCGTTTACATCCATACAAGAAACACAAAACATTAAGGTTAATAACTTTGAAAGCATTATCTTTTCATGCTACTATTTATTCATACTAATTTATTTGCTCTCTATAGCGAAACCAGTTCTAACAATTTAGATTAATCGTCCCCGAGACTTCCAGATAGAAACAATCTTGGAGAGAGAGAGAGAGAGAGAGAGAGAGAGAGAGAGAGAGAGAGAGAGAGAGAGAGAGAGAGAGAGAGAAAGAGGGGCAATGCGGAATTATCTGTGTCTTGCCTAAGTACAAAACCACATTATTGGTGGCGCGGTGGTCGAGTGGTTAACGCTCTGAACTACCAGTCCGGGGGTATGCCATTCGATTCTCGGCCTGGACACTGAAAGTTGCAGAAACGCTTTTCAGTGTTCCCTAACTATCAGAGATTAACTGGTTAGAAACCTAGAGGTAGTCTCGCGTATATCGATGTTATATAATGGGTATGTAAAAGATCTAAGGGGTCTACTCGTAAAAAGAGCTAGGGTCTAGTACCCGGATTCCCTTGTATCTGCATCTGTCTTAAAAAAAGATACCACAATGGAAATAAGAACTTGCTCTTTATTGTGTTATCCTTGGTATTAATTTTGGTACTGAAAACAAAACATACATTCCACTACTTCGTCACTGATGGACTGCGCAAAGCTGGCTTCACCGCTTCATGTTACTAAGTGAAATAACAATTCTTAAAACTTCAACATATGAACAAATGATGAAAAGTTATAGTATATTTCTTAAATCAAAATGATGCATTATCATATAAATCTCTATAAACAAACAATATTCAGATGTGTGTTTGGTAAAGTGACATCACAATGTGTATAACGTTACGTTACAAGTAATTTGCGAGAGTCGTCTTGCATAGGAGGGGTTCCAGACTGAGTTTTCCGGAAAGGGTAAAATCACCGGAAATGCCGATCCGATATGCAAGAAATATTCAGAAAAATAGTGTATAAAGGCTTGTTTTTCACTATCTCTATTTTGAGTATTTGAAGTGGATTGTTTTTTTTATAGCGAAAAGACTAATCAAACAGACGAATTATATATCAAACTAAATTGGAAAAGGGAAGAATTACAGCGGCTAGGCGATCTTGTGCAGCGTAGAATTGCATACGTCCAGGTAAAAAGTTTTATTTAAAAGTTGTATCATTTTTCTAATCGCTCACTGGATTTGTTCAAGTCATACTTAAGTAAAATGAAGCAACGCCTTAAATCATATACCAACATTTCCGAGTCTATGAACATAAAATCTGGAGTTCCACAAGGTTCAATCTTATGCCCTTTATTGTTTTACTATACATTTACGATATTATAATACATTATAGTTTCAAAAATATATAAATGGTTCTGTTTGTTTATGACTCAACTTTTCTCGATTCAAATAAAGATATCAACATTATTGAAACAAATTAATGGTACTTAAATGTAAGAATGGAGTGTTTCCTGATTAAATGTCAGATCTATTAACTTTTTCAAGTAATGAACATTATGACTAAAGGTCTACTGAACGTAAAGATCTAATAATGCCAAAATATAAGACCAAACACATTAAAGATATATGTACAGATTAAAGTAGCTATATTTGGAATCATCTACCTTTGAATACTTGACAGTTTAATTCATTAAATTATTTACGAAAATGTATACTTAATATGCAATTTTCATAAATGAGTCATATAGAATTTGTGTATGAAATACGGCAAACATATACTGAAAACTTAAGAACGGAGGTGTGCGGGATTTTATATGGTGCAAGCCCGTATATTACTTTAATACGGTATTAAGTATACTTAGATATACGGGAAACATGATATACGATAGCTAGTATTCTATTAAGATAAAGGATTGTTCATCTAAGTCGGTATATTCCTAAAATACGGAAGTCCGTACACGTAAAAATACAGGAATCTAGATATACTACCACGTATATTCTGAAATACGAGAAACCGTATACTGCTAAAATACGGTATTGGGTATACTTATAAAAACGGGAAACTAGATTTACTATCCAATAAAAATAATCCGTATATTCCGAAAATGCAGCAGACCGTACACTTAAAAATACGGGTATCTAGATATCTAGTAAGTATACTACCACGTATATTCTGAAAAACGGGAGTTTGTATACTGCTTAAACACGGTATTGTGTATGTACACTTCCTAAAGAACGGTAGCATTAACATTAAATACATATGGATCTGTGTGCCATGAGATAAACTACATGAAAATAGTAGTGAATTATAAAAATGTGTTTTTCTCTAAAAAAAATATCGCTGTTTCCGAGAGGGTCATTTTTCACATATGGCTATTTCTGAAAAAGCTAAACGAATTCAAATACTAAATAGCAGTATATGAAATCATATGATGAATGAAGCGCTAAGGTCCATAGTATACAAATATAACATAGATTTTAAATTTTCCTCCCTTCTCTAAGAATAATCTTGGATTTTCAAAGAGACAATTTTCATTCTCGGTCGACTGTACAATAATAAAAATTTTCAGTTCATTTAGGATAATGTGACAGTGACGTGGCAAAAGACAATGCATTTGTATAAATTCATGGTATAATGTAAGTATAGCAATACAATTATTTGACGCAGTATAGATGGTATTGCACTAAGAAATATTTCACCATTAGAAACTTTCCTATTCTGTGTACATTAAAGTTACTTAAATGTATATAATTTACCTTTAAAGAGTGGCAAATATTGTAATCGTGTATGCCTGCAATCGCATACGTGCTATCAAAATATTATTTTTTAAAGTAAGAAGGAGGATTTTGGTTTTCTCTTCAAAATACACCTTTTTTCGATGATGCAAGGAAACAGCCACTGCATTTCTCATTCCGCTTCATCGGGGGCGGGTTCCCCGTGCGAAAAATATATTTAAACAAACAAAAGATATTAGACCGATGCACTCTTCTCTATGGGTTCAACACGGTTTCGTAAGAATAAAAAAGTTTTATCCTCCCTCATCCAGCAAGATGGGTTTTAAGAACAATGTTTGCTTAACTGACGTCGTATAAGTCATATACATGTACTCGTTTTGCTATAAAACTGTCTTCTTACAGCCGTACGAAGAATACTTTATACACAAACGCAACCAATTTAGCCTTTTCTTATGGTTGTGAGAAGACACTTTTACAGCAAAACTCGTACTGTATCTATTACTTATTCGGAGTAATTGCTTGAAAATAAATTCATGCAAAAATGTCAGGATCAGGTCAATTTGTCCGCATAATACGTGCCCCGCTAATGAAAAGTCGCTAGTTCTTCCACGCATTATTGATTCGGTTGATTATTGTTTGTGTGTGGACAACGATAAATTAAAAAATCGAGCGAAAACAAATTATAGGTAGTTTTAAAATAAACGACTTTCACGTGAAACTAGGGCCGGCGAATTTGATCTCAATCTCCACAAACAAAAGTTACTAGCTGTCTTTTCAGCAATAACTTTAAATTGAGATTTCGTATGCTGGTGCTCTACACCGGAGAAAAAAATGAATACGTATGGTTATGAAAGGGTGCGCCATATTTTCGAAAGCCCAAAGATAAAAACTAAACTTTAAAACTTTAAATACACAAAGAAATGTAGACCTGTGTAAACTTTAAGCTGTATTCAGATGACGCTTGGTGTGAATGGGAAATACAGACCACGTTCAGGCGATGCCTCCAGTGAGGAGGTGAAACAATACTTCTACTGTGATAAATTCTGATTAAATATCATTTAACAAGCATACAATCACGATCTGAACATGTAGTTTTTCTTTACAAAATAATCTCTTGTTCTTTATGTGTCTATATCCGATCTTGCATTGGTTGTTCATACCCATCCCAGTCACGGAAATTCTGAAATTTTGTATAAATGTCTCTACCTATAGAATAATTTGTTATACATATCAAGTCGCCACTGGAGCATTTGATTTAATTTTATTAGAGTTGCAGGTATGGTCCCGTAGTTTGTTACTATGTAGATGGCGGGAGCATGTTAATCCGACCTAAACGCTGGAGAAAAGAATTGGTAAAAGATCGCGTCAACCTATAAATTGTTTTAGGCAGATAGAGATTCGTTGCTTTTAAAATAGCCCATCCTGGAAAAAATTGTTGTTTTTTTTAAAAACATGAGCTTGTTAGTAAATCAACTTTTCCCTATGTAATAAAAATAACGTAAAAAGTAAATCACAGTACATCACAACGCGAAAACTTCGTTTGGGGAAGTTGAGTTTAGTTTAATAATATTTCATTTTGCTCTGTGCATACATAATATGTGAACTAACAATTAAATGCTTATATATTACAAACAAAGACAAAAAGGTTGAGCTAAAAGTTCTTGCAACATTATGTTGCACAATCATATTTTAGATTCAATCTAAATTTTGTTTTAAAAATTAAAAGAAGTTAGACATAAACTTATAAACAAAATGCAGTCTTCATTCATCATTGCTCATCTTTTGTCGATGGAAAATCATTCTTCATGTGCTACTATTATGTAATTGTATTGCATTAAATTTAGATGAGCCGATCAATTTTAACATTTTCATAACAGAATAAAACTAATTAGCGGCTTTTATGTAAGATGTTAAATATCGATATAATTATCGAATACCTAAAACTAGACCAACACAACTACATTGTATTACATCTTTATTAATACTGTAAACTCTTCAAACAGGTCAAAATGTAATGCTTGATTTCACCACGGACCTATCTACACATATAGGTCCGTGATATACCCAGTCACAACATGTCGGTTGACTACAGGCGTAATTTTGTTAAATCAGTCAAAAGTGTTATTTTCAAACGTTTAGGGAAGCAAGCAGACATACAAATAACTAAAAAATGAAAACATCTAAGTAAAGATACAGCTTAAAAGTTTACTTCAATAACTTAATAAATATTGTCAGTAAATATAAATTTGTAAATATCTCAAATGAAAACCTCACGCGAAGCTAAAAGAAACGCGCTTTTCTATTGAAGTCAATGAGATTTGCTGCAAAAATAGTTACTTTTTTAATCAATAGGGAAGCAAGAAGATATCAATCTATTTTAATAGAAGATATATTGAAATAAAGTGGAAATAATGCAGAATACTTCAATAACTTAATAAATATTGTCAGATTATGGTTTTGTTACTTTTTGATGAGTTAACTTTACCACGACACTTCTGACTTTATTGGCAGTTTTACCGAATTAGAAGTATCGATTTATTAAAGATTTGTGAACAAATGTTGACGGCACTGTCTAAATTCAGTGGCAGGGTAGCACATGTCACATATATTCTAACACTAATAAGCCACGAAATACTCTGATGTCGTTGCATACACTAACTGCCCTTTGATTTACTATCAGTTGTCTGCAAAATATTCGTCAAAATGTAGCTGTGGCGATATTGAATTTCTTGCTAATACGCCAGGGCTGGCTTTATGTTTATGTGTACGTTTCTAGCGACGGTAAAACAATGCTTAATAGCTTTTATGTGGAACTGAGGACGTTACCTTCAAAGAAACAAAATTAACAGTATGAGATCAAAAACGATTTATTTAAAAAGGACTTACTTGGTTGTTAAACACACCTGATATAAATCTGAGATCAATAAAACCTTAATATACAGAGTAAATGAGATTTATGCCACCGACCGAAATTAACCATGCCGTTTCGGGCACCTGGTCATTTCTCTTCTGGTACGCACGTCCATTTACTAGTTACACATCGTGTCGCTATAGTCGCTGGCAAAGTAAGTTATAAATAGACACAAAAACTCAAGTTAATAAGACAACATAATTGTTGAAAATACGCATGCCAAGATGTCCAATTGGTATATCAAGCTTTCAAACACTTTCCCGTATTCCAGTTTTATACGGAATAGTATATCTAGTTTCTTGTAATATCAGATTAAACGAACTTGTGTGCAAGCTCCCGTATTACAGTCATATCGAGTTTCCCGTATTTATAAGTATACGCAAAACCGAATGTTAGCCGTATATCAGAATATACGTGGTATCTCGATGAATTTACTTACGGTACGCTGAGGGATCAAACATCTGGTACGTCGAGGGATCAAACATCAGATACGCAGAGGGATCAAACATCCGGTACGCCGAGGGATCAGACATCGGAACAGATATCACGAAAATCTTCACCTCAGCGCAGTTATGGAAATTTGAATAGAGATCGATCGCCAGAAGTCGAGAAAACCTTGCTGATCGGTGACTCTATTTTCAAAGGAATTCGTCTACGGGGATTGCGAAAAAATACTGAAGTTAAAACAATTCGTGGCGCGACTTCACGGAATATTCTTGAGTATCTCCAAAGTACACACACAAGCAAGTACAGTAAAATTATTATTCATGTTGGTGGTAATGATCTCGCTAGTGGCAAATCAGTGCGTTCGATAGGAGACGATTTGATGGAAATTGCCAGCTATTTGCAATCTCAAAGCTGCAGTGTATATTTTACATCTCTGTGCCCTCGTGATGACGTTAATGTCAAAACGGTAAACACGCTTCTGATGGATGAAATTTGTCATGACAACCCATTTATATACATAATTTTTCTTTAATGATCTTCGGTAACGGATCACATGTGAAGCGTTTCTTTATGAGAAATGGTATTCATCTTAGTGTTGAAGGAACGCGTGTACTTCTTGCAAACATAAACAAATATGTGTCAATCATTCAAAACAAAGAGCGTGTAGGCCTACAGACTGTTTCAGGGTATAGACAACCTCCTTTTGAATGGAGGTTTCGTGGAAAGCAAGAACGCTATAGTAGATATAATTAGGATTTATTGAGCAGCACCTGCGTATCGTTTATTCATAAAAATCTGTATAACACTTTAAATGAAATTTGCTCTGAATGTTTTAATCATACATGTATTTGTTGTGACACTGAGTCTGTTGTAAGTACTGAATCTTCTGTAATTTTGAATTGTTGTGCTAGCAATTTTAATATGCAAAACGATATAACTGTAATTGGCTGTGATTACTTGAACTCCACTGGTAACTCTGCTCTTAATAACAATATTTCAGTTATACAAAATGAATCTTTTCAACGCAAATATTAAATGTTACCTGTACTAGTTTTTGTTCGCAAGATATTAGAACAGAAATTTGTTGTGCATGTTTGAACTCTATTTGTACTTGTAAGTCGGCTTTCGATGATAAAGTTTTACATGATGGATCTTCTTCACCGCAAATTTTGAATACCAGCTGTAATGATTTTCAGATGCATGATGAATTTTCTGAAATAAGCTGTGAAAGTCCACACGTTATTTCCTCAAGTCAAAAATGGAAGCTGTGACGATCAGATACATGTGGGCAATTCGCAAATCCCAAATAATTTAGATAATTTAGACCAAACGTCACCTTTTAAGAGCTTAAAACATTCAAAAAGCACTTGTTCCTCGGATAATTTTTTAAAATTTAAACATAAAGGTTTAAAATTAGCAAGCTTAAATATACAACACTTAATGCCTAAAATTGACGAATTGTAATGTATCCTACAGGTCCAAGGTTCAACAGATATAATAGGTCTGTGTGAAACTTTTCTCTCTGATGTAATTTCTAATGTAGATATAAAAATTGATGGTTTCAAAACGGAAAGGACAGATAGGACAAATAAAAAGGGGGGGACCGGTTAGTAACATATATCAAAAACACTATCCCTTATGTTCGTAGGTATGATATTGAAAATTCAGAAATAGAGAGCATTTGGATTGAAGTACGTTTTCCTCACAGTAAATCGTTTTAATTGCTTTTATTTACAGACCTCCTAGTTCTTTACAGTCATGGATAGATAATTTCGAAATTCAGTACTGTCATGCATTGAACTGTACAAACGAAATATACTTGCTTGGCGATATGAATATAAACTATTCTAAAATACATGGGTTTGAAAATAACAAGTGGTCATTCTTTCTCCTTAAATATGGCCTAACACAGCTAATCAATCTCCCTACACGGGTTACAAAATCTACTTCGAGTACAATAGACCACATCTTTTCAACACACTCGGAAAATATCCTAGATATTAGGGTGCTAGACCTCAGCTTAAGTGACCACTACCCTGTTTGTTGTGTTCGTAAAATAAACAGAGCCATTAAATCTGCACTCTGCAATCATAAAACAATTCAATACAGAGATTTTAATAAGTTTGATGAAGTCAAATTTGAAATGGCCTTACAGTCATCTAGAATAGAAACAACAGAGACTATTTCTGACCCAAATATGTCACTTGAATTTCTGTATGATGAAATGAATAACATTTTAAATGTTCATGCCCCAGTAAAAATTAAAAGACTCAAGTATCTTAAACAACCTGAGTGGTATACAGATAAAATAAAAGAAGCTAGACAAAAGAGAGACACATATCACAAATCTAAAAACTGGATAGAATATAAAAAGTGGAGAAACAAAACTAAATATCTCATTAAGAACAGTAAAAAGTCTTATTTTTCAGAAGCAATAAAGAATAATAAGGACACTAAAAGTATCTGGTCACATTTAAAATCAGTGTCAGGACAGTCTCACTTAGATAAAATAAACTTTCGTTCAATATTAAAAATTGACAATATCACTGTTGAAGGAGACATCGAAAAAGCAACTGCTTTTTTCAATCATTTCATTAATATTGCAGATAAGGTAAAGAAAACAAAGTTCAATGAAGCCAACTTTACTAGTCTCAAACGACATTATTGAGGATAAATTACAGCGCGTTTCCTTTAGCATTATTATAGAAATTATAGAACAATTAAACATTAATAAGGCAACCGGTATTGATGGTTTATCCCCTCGAATAATCAAACTATCTGTAAATGTAACTAGTATTACTGCAATCATTAATAAATGTATAGATCAAAATATTTTCCCAGAGAAACTTAAAAAAGCTTGCGTTTTACCTTTATACAAGAATGGACCATCTGACGATTTAAATAATTATAGACCTATATCTATATTACCAACCATTTCGAAGATATTTGAAAAGCATATTGCAGTATAATTACAAACTTTCTTTCAAACGACTGATATATTACATGTTGCTCAATCAGGATTTCGAAAAAAACATTTATGTCAGACCGCTCTAATACTTCTAGTAGGTAAATGGTTAGAATATATTGACTCTGGTAATCTTATTGGCACTGTTTTTCTTGATTTCAAAAAGGTTTTCGATATGGTAGACCATGATATTTTACTGCATAAATTAGAATTGTATCATTTTACATCAGATAATGTAGAGTTGTTTCGTTCATATTTATCTAACAAAACCCAGACAGTAAAAATTGGCGTTTGTCAGTCCAATGAACAAATCACAAAGACAGGCGTTCCCCAGGGTTCGATACTAGGGCCCCTTTTATTTCTCTTATATGTAAATCATATACCTTGGGTTTTAGAAGACGCAATAATAGATATGTATGCAGACGATTCAACTTTATACGCTGCAGGAAAAAGTTCTTCACAAATTGAAACGAAATTACAGACTGAATTGATAAGTATAAATAACTGGTGCTCTATAAACAACATGGCACTAAACCCAACCAAAACTACATGCATGCTTATTGGATCGCCCTATAATGTGAAAAGATCCCAACCCCTTGAGCTTACCATACTTAATTGTCCTATAAAAGTTGTAGAAAGTCACAAGATACTTGGTGTTTACGTTGATCAACACTTAAAATGGAATCTACAGATAGAGAAATTATACATAAAACTGTCCAGTAAATTTACACTACTTCGTAGAATATCCAAATACCTCACTCTAGAAATGAAACAGATGTTTTATAATGCATATATTTGTATAATTACCCCAAGTGATTGACCCATAGTCAAGAACAACAAAGCATTTGCGTACACCGTCGGCTCCGCTGTTTAAAGAATTAAAGTGGTTAACTGTTCAAGATCGTCACAAGTTTCACATTGCTATTATGACTTATAAAGCTCTCCACAATATGGCACCTTCGAACATATGTGAATTTATCCGTATTTCTGAAAATAAAAGGTATCATTTACGTTCCAGCTCAATGGGTATGTTAACACATCCTAGATCTCGAACTGAATATCTTAACCAGCCATTTAAAGTTGTTGTTATGCAAACTTGGAATTCTATACCAGAAATCATCAGAAACGCAGTTTCCTTAAATGCTTTCAAAAATCAGTACAAAACGTATCTGTTTAATGTTTAATATGCTTTATAATCATTGGTGTTCTGCTCATTTCTTGTGTGTGTGTAATGTATTTTTTTTATTTTTTTGGCCTATGCAATGTATGTTGATATGTTGTTGTTTTATAGAAGGCCTCATTGAAAATATGTATGTACATTTAATTTAATTTAATTTTGATGTATATGCGTAATGAGTTTATACCTTCTGAAAATAAAGAATTTATTATTATTATTATTATAATTCCCGTAAGAGGCCGCATTGGCAGCGTTCGCCTCTGGATGGAAGGGACACTAGTTTGATCCCAACCAGTGCCAAGTAGTGGTTGTATTTTTAGGCAGGACATAATAATCCCACCTTATCTCTCTCCCTCCCTCCCTGCCTCCCTCCCTCTCTCTCTCTCCCTCTCTGTCTGTCTGTCTGTCTGTCTGTCTGTCTGTCTGTCTGTCTGTCTGTCTGTCTGTCTCTCTGTCTGTCACTCTGTCTCTCTCTGTCTCTCTCTCTCTGTATGTCTGTCTGTCTGTCTCTCTCTCTCTCTCTCTCTCTCTCTCTCTCTCTCTCTCTGTATCCCTCAATGAACTTTGCCATGATATTATGTCAATAAACGTGTTCAGCAACTTTAGTGAAATCGGATGAAATATGTTTGACGTAGAGAGCGGCAAGACTAATTTTGCAAAATCCAAGGCCCATTATCCAAAACTGCTTTTGGCGATTTGGCTTGTTATCGAACTTGGTCATGACATTATGCCTTCTAATATGTTCAGCAAGTTTAGTAATGATCGGATGAAAATTATTTTACGTAGAAAGCGGACAAGGAAAATTCGCGATATTTTAATAATTCAAGGGCCATAATCCAAAGGTGACTTGGGCGAATGGGCTGGTTATCGACATTATACTTGCAATATTATTTGATATAATAAACTATATCATAGACAACAATACAAAAACGCTTGTTCTAGGTTTTGAGCTTCTGTTACTAAACTAGAAGTTCTCGAAATGTATGCATGTTAATTGTACATCGCTTTTATAAACTATTATTCTTATATCTATAATTATATCATGTATTTAAGACAAATATTTGCCTAACTTAATCAGTAAAAAATGTAGAAACAACTATTAGAACTTTTCAATATTTCAATATTTTTCTTAGACGGATGCGGTACATATATTGTACAAGAACAAAATAAGTTGTTCACTACTGTAATGCTTTTTTAAATGAAGGAAATCATACGGCATTTGCTAATTGTTTATTTAAGAACCCAAAGAATTGTGGCAACGCCAAGAAAATATTGTGCAATTTCAAGTACAAAGGTAAGTTTTTAAATTAATGCCACACAAAGTTAAATTATCTTATTTCTTCTATATGGAAAAATATAACTAGACGATTAGTTAATGCATAGTATGATTAAATAGCTCGAAACGAATTGCCGTTTTACATTAAATGAGCTGTATCTTTTTCTTCATCATGTGGTTTTACTACATGAAGATGTGCATTTCATACTCATTCCTTAACATATATCCTTACGCAAAATATTGTAAATATTAAAGAAATTTGTGACAACAAGGACAATGCTTGTTATTTATCCCTTATCGCAATGCGGATTGTGATATACACTTGGAGCCACTTCTTACCCGACAGTTTTTAAATTCGATTTTCTCGAATATTGTTCCAGATATTTATATCAAATTTAATATTATATTGTTTGGCAACATTAGCAAAAAATGATAAAACCCTGCAACTGTGACGATCGGTCACCTTTGCACGTTCGACAAGTATGAATTCATTGTGCACGAGGGACTGTAGCAGAGCAAAAAATTTGATTTTGATTTTCATTATATTATTCTATAAAAACTAAATTCAAACCGAAAACAAAAATTGTGATTTTTAAATCAGTTATGGTTCGAATGAATTACAAAGAGCGCGGTCGCGCAATTGGCATGATGCAGGCCGAACAAATGTAAATGTATTTGATCTTTATAGCAATGAATTTAATTTTAAAAATATGCAGTATCAACCTTTTCGATATAGATTGTAACAAAACGTGTAAATTTATCTCTAAATCAAAATTTGCATTGTATTTTGTTTCTTTACATGTATTTTCTTGTGATCCAGTGACTATTCAGATTGTTGGGATTATGCGTTATGCCATTTTGTGAGTTCGGATTTTACAGTGATGCTTTTTATTTGTTAAGTTTTATATGTATTTGTTGATCAATTGGAATTTAAATTTCTATGAAATACGCATAATGTGATGAATAAATTATATTCCAAATCTGAACGAAATCCGCTTACAAATAATCCAGTTATACCGAATTATATAAGTGTCGGGTATGAAGTGTAGGAGTAATCTTCTCTCGTGCGTGCTAGTGTCCGTTCATTCCTGAATGGATTTCATGTCGCAAATATTGATCTAGCCATAGAAACGTACGGAAATGTTCCGACCTCGACGGTTCAAGATCACACTTAAGCTCCATTGGTTGTTTGTGTCCGCTACATATCTATTTAGCCCTATCAATGATTTTCATGGCATTTGGGTCAATATTAATATTTCCAGTCGGCATGCAGTACCTATTTTTCAACCCCGCAAGCTCGAGGTATTGGTTACAATTAAGGGGCCTTTTGTTTTTCATGTCCGCATCATATCTCCTAATCCATTCTACGATCTTCATGAAACCTACGAGCAATGTTTATCGCTTAAATATGACGTGCAAAAAATATGCTCCAACCTCATCTGATCAAGGTCAAGGTCAGACTTCATTTGTTTGTCCTGTTCGAATCATTTCCCATAAACCTATTTTATGAAACTTTGAGAACACATAGGGCTTACTTTTTTGTTCACTTCAAATTTTCCACGGTGATTTTTTCTTGAAAGGTGGCTCAAATATTTATCTCATCGAGGCAATCTGCAGATCCCTTATCACAATATTATTGGGTATAGATCACATTATGAGGTCAAAAGTCTAGAGACTACAGTTACTTTGAAGGATATTTAAGATTCCTTTCATATATTCATCTCTTCAAGATACTGCCGAACCCATGTTTTATCTTAGTCGGCTTAGGTTAAGGTCGCAAACGTCAGTGGTCATGCTTTTTTTCATATCGGCGGGGATTTATCTGACTTTAGATTGCTTTGTTTCTCCACATTTGTCAGTCAAAAAGTCAAACCAAAAATAATATTTTTTATCAACAAAAAAAATAATAAGCCAGAGTGATAAATTGTGTTATGTTTATGTTTTGTTTTTGATCATGTTGTTTTTATTTTTCATACAAAATCGTCAGAACATTGAAACGATAACGGTGCATGATTAACGAAATAGGTTAAAACCATAGTCTTATGAGTTTGAGTTCGGAAACACATGTTTGAGAATACATTTAAAATCAGATGTTAGCTAATTCAATAGTTTAATCCATTTGTTGAATGTTTTGGTGCAGGTATTACTGCTAAGTTAAAATAGCAGCTTCAAATATATTCTAAAACATGGTTACCTATATAAAACTTAATTAATGTTACCCATTTCATGTTAAAAAGAATCATGAAAATCGACTAAATTGAGGTCAATATTATTTTTTGAAAAAAGGGGCGTGTCTTATAGTATGTGTAATTTGCATATTCATCAGTTCTTAGATTTCTGATAGCTTTTCTATTTTTCATCCGTTTTCAAAAATTCTTTCAACGATGTGTTTGTGTTGACAAGCTTTTTTATTTTAATTTGAGTTATATTTTACTTCCGTTACCCTTTAAAGCACAATGCACTCAGACTTATTAATAAATTAATGTAAGGCTCATGATAATTTGTCCTGCCAAAACATATTTTTCGTACAGCCAAACAGACCTACTACATATATTACTACGTTAAAGCGACTGCACTCCAGATAGACAGGTTACGCTAAAAAAAGAAAATTTTCAATTTCAAGAAAACAATTGTCATTACTGTATCAGGGGCATTGTATTATGATAACGTGACAAGTTTTCTAACAAAAGAATCAAATAAAATGTGTTGTTTTGCTTACTTTTATTGTAGAAAATATCACCCCGTGACTAACGGGGTGGGCTCTTTGGTATACCAATATTTTTAACTCGCATCAAATCAGCTGACTCCGTAGTGTAGTAGGTTAAGCCGCTGTAAATTTTTTGTAAGCGCAAAGATCCGAGTTCAAAACCTGGCTCGGGTAAATTTTTTTTTCTACCTTTATTTTTAGCTCTTACACAAAGAAAATAATCTTGATGCTGACAAATTGAATATATATTGATTTTACCAAAGAAATAAAATTTACTAAGAATTTGGAGTGCAGTCGCTTTAAAGGTAATTGAACCTAATACATAATCGCAAAACTTGCTTTTTACAATTTTTATGGCATTATTTTCAAAAGTTGGATTTGGAAGTATAATGCACGACGGTCTATTTTGTCTCATCGTTGCTTACGCAACACAGCGGACACTAATTATGGAATCACGTGATAAATGGATATATTCAAATCGAGGTCTAGAATCTATGTTCCTGCCTCTAAGTACGAACTGCACGTCAATCAGCAAAAACCAAACGGTTACTCTAAAACAACACGGTAAGTATGGACAAGAAAAGTAACATATTTCAAAACCTTTATTTTCATACTTATATTTAAGCATCAGTTATAGCGTGTGGTCCCGTGGTCATGTTCACATCCACTCTCAAATGTTTCTGTAGTTCTTGCTACTACTTATTACTGTTAGAGTCCCACATTTACTGCAAATATATCGCCATATAAAAAATCCCTACAGCGTACATGGAGAAACTGTAATAGTCACATTATATCATCACTTATTGTTGAATTCGGGAAGATGTTGCCCGGGGCATGGTCAGTGAAATAGATTGAAATATCGTAAGAAGTACCTGCAAACACCAAAATAGATTGTTAGCATACTAAGTTGAAATGCCATTACGATGACCGTTCATTAATTGTTGCAACTACCCTTAAAACGGAGTGCAGCGAAGATATGTGTGAACAATTATTACATCTGGTCGGAGTATTTGCCTTTAACTTTAAAACAAAGTTTCGTTTAAGTCATTTCATTCATTTTTGGATAGCGTCAGCATAGGATTTTTGAGGTACATCCTTTAGATATTGTAATAGTGCCGAACCTACGGTATTTTTGCCATGAAATCACCTACCCCCGAGGTGCTTACAGTCCTAGGTGGGATCAGGCGAGTACCGGGGATGAGGAAGAACCGTTACCCCCTTAATCTTCTAAACATGACAATTGTAGACTTGTGTAAGGGCGCATTGTCATTCAGGGGCGTTAAAACTGACAACCCTTTTGATGGGCATCTCACGTTTTTGCACGTTTTCCATGTATTAAACACATTCGTAAATTGTGCTAGTCATTGTTCTGCCTCGGGGAACCGGGCAACCTGAATGGGTTTTACATGACTAATAAGGACAAAAGAGCAATTACGATTCTATATTGCTCACCTTGCTACCATTAGCTTATGTACAAGGTCAAAACAACATCGTAGAATACAAAGTTAAAGTACAGTACGCAGTATTTATTATGCCCTAGGGTCATGATTTGAAACATGTTGGTGGAGGTCCTACAAGGACAATAAGGTTATGCTATCTGCCAAATATCAAAGCTCTAGGCCTTTTGGTTTGAAACATCTTATATAACTTTATGTATAAAACGACCAAGGGGCGGGGTCAATTTTCACCTCGGGGTCCTTATTCTTACAGTTGTGGAAGCGGTCTACTACAGGGTGCACCAAGCCAAATATCTAAGCTGTAGGCCTTGTTTCAGAGTAAAAGATTGATAAAGTGTGTCCTGTAGAAATCTATGTTAAATCAATTTTGAGCTGAGTAGAAGGCCACAATGCAATGCTACATGCCAAATATAAAAGCTCAAGGCCTTATAGTTTCTGAAGATTTTCCCTATATAAGCCTATGTAAATTCATGTAACCCCCGGCTGGGGTACATCTGGATCAAGTGTTCATGAAATGAGCGATCTTCATAGAGATCCACTAGACAACGCTACATGCCAAATATCTAGGCTGCGGGCCTTCCGAATTTTGAGAAGAAATTTTAAAAGTTTTTTTTTTTATATTTGATGCCATAGCAACCATAATTATGCATTGGTAGCAGCGAAAATGTTCTTCTTAACACTCATAATGCGTTAAGCTTCACATTGCCTATTGCTATTTTGTTGCTGCAGTTTTTGGTTGGCTTGTGAACCCACGTCTCATCACTAATCACGATATTTGAATAGTTGTTTATAAAATCTAAGCATTTTTGTCGGCAGAAACACGCTGTTTCTTCTGATAGTAACTTAGCAAATGGGGTTTCCATCGGGCAGTAGCCATCAAAGCCTTCTTTAATATCTAAGTTGCCGACCTTGTTGTTTATTCCCGGAAAAAGCCTACGCATGTGTCGTGTCGTGCGTTTTACTTTTTAACTCGACTTCAAATAATCGTAAAAAGAAAATTTAAAATATGCTGTTAAGAGATTGATACTCTCTCTTTCGACTGGCATTTGTTAGTATTCATAAATAAATTATCAATACATTATGTCCGTTAAATGTAATTAGTCAGGTGTTTGTCGACGTACCTGTTTACGCATAAATGTAAATAATGTCATAACGCCCCGGTACAAGTTTTTCAGAAATTGACAATGCATCCAGCATTTATCTTTAAAATTAGCTAAGAATATGAATACCCTTTCGGCTTACTTTTATCAGTATCTATTCGCTTCTTATGTCACGGTACTGCGTCACAACGTCGTAAAACACAATATTTTCGACGTCAATAATCGCCATTTATATGAATATAGCCAGTCTCTGCCAGACAACTTTTTTTAACATAATGTCTGCAACATTCAAATTTATCCTATTTACCATATTTATATTTCGTAGCAATCTGCATCCTGCGACTGCCGCAGTCAATCCGTGCTCTTTAAAAACCTCTTTAGATGTTACGAACATGCATGTATTAATCAACACTTTTCATTATGTACTGTATCATTATGTCAGGATGGAGTTATGCAGCCTGGCATGGATGTGAACCTCGGACCTCCGCTTACCCTTAATCATTGATGTAAGTTCTTTTCGTTTCGTTAGCACTAAATAAAACAACTTATTACCTGTACGAATAAATACAATATCAATTAATTATGAAAAACAATGGAAACCGCTGTTTTCTAGGCATGACAAAAGGGTTCCGACCATATCACTCAGCGTAAAAAGATTTTGTACTACTTGGAATGCACGATAAAACCGGTATACTGGTAAATAAGATGCGTTATACGTACCGGTATTGTTTCTGATTTATAAGCTGAAACTTGCATTTGAATAATTAATGTGTTTTTTCCGTGACGAAATTGACAGTAACTTAGTAATAACAGGCATTATATGATTCGATCTCAAAACTCAAAAGGTAAACCAATAATCATTTTTATTATTTTGCACAAGAAATGATTCATTACTTTATTACCATATTATAACCAAGTTTGAATACTTCAAAGTATATTTTTGTAAGAGTCATTCACCCGCAATATATTAAATTACAATAATATATGTACTGCAGTACAGTACCGCGTATTGCAATTTATCGCATTGTAGAGAAAGCCTGGGTATTTAACATGCCGATATTAGTTATGTTAATGGAGGAGCGAGAGATCGAACCTTCGATCAATGGAATACCAGTCCAGCACGTTAACTACTGGATCACTGATCCGCTCCTACCCCGGTAATTTATTGCTTATCGAGATAATCCTCGTGCATAAAACGCATGAGCGATTGTGTGATACAAAGTGTCATGACAATAGCTCTCAGCTATACTACGTACCGTGAAGAACTTAAAATACCTATGTAAATGATAATATGTACATATATGTGATAGTTTGGTCGAACTATTTAGTTGGCATCGTTTAAATCACCTCCGTTAGCTAGTGGTTACAGTAATTGACTTGAAATCGCTGCCACCGAAATCTGTAAACTGAAGCAGCATGATTTATTTTTCGTCGATTTATGGAATAATCTTCGAAGAAAATGTTGTTAAATTTGGAAAGACTTCTGCAACGACTAAATACAGAATTTGGCAAAATCTAAATGCAAAATACGACCGCCTAAGGACATGTTGGCGTCATATTTCTTTCATTTTACGGAGAACAATGACATAAAAGGCACATGAATACAAAATTTACTACAAAAAGGAAGCCTAAAGAGTGTCAATATTTTTGGCTAATTTTGTAGATAAATGCTCGTTGGATACATTTTAAACTTCTTAAAGTCTTTGAATAGGGCGTATTGGCTAAATTATGCGTACATTTGTACGTCGAAAAACGTCCACTTGATGACATTTGGACGTCGTTTGTCTACCATCGAAATGTACAAACAAGTTAGTTCAATACATTGTAATATACCGATCGAGAGAGAATATCACCTTCTAAACAGCACATTTAAATTATCATTTCACGATATTTTTGAGCCGAGTTTTAAAGAAAAACGCACGAGACAGCACTAACAAGGGCTGTGTCGCTAGGTTGCGTCTTAACGCCATTCTGTTGCTAAGTAGATGTGATTCCGTAACGATCGTTAATTCAGGTGAAATCAGTTGTAATTCCTTTCAAGTTTCAGGTCAGTCTGATGAAATTTTATTTTGGCCGAGGAATAGCGCGAACTACCTTAAGTGCAACAAGTTGAAGGGGAGTGGTAGTGTAGAGGTAAAGCTCTTCCTGGAGGTTGCAGGTTCGAGCCCCGATGGGGGTCACGACTGTACCTCCTCATATGACACCAGTACTGGTTTTTTTCAGGAAGCGCATTTGCGAGTGACTCGATAAGTTTTAAGCATTCTTCACAATATAGCTGAACTTAATTAATATCAACTAAAGTTGCAACAATAACTAACGGCCCTCGCTCTTAGTCGATTCGTTCGGGTCTTAACAAATAAAGTAGATTTTAGCAAAAATCTCTTATCAAACTGACAATTTTTACGACAATACTTTTACTAAATTTCAAAACAAATCCGGCGATCTCTTGAATAGAGAAATTATACCAGCTCGAATAAATTGTATGTTTTACATTTCTGCTTTTTTGCTGCAGGAATGTGTTTTACCGTTTGATTAAATGTCAGTAAGACACAGTCCAAGACAATTTTGATCAATTACTTCGTGCCACAATAAACATTTTATTAAAGGTGGTGATCGAAAGAGGTGATTGATTGGACAAGATTGAAACTGGGTTATGTGGGGACAAATATGTTGATCCTTACCTTTTGACATAATTTCTTATTTTTGAAACTACCAAGATCACATTTGGATTGTAAATGCAGTTTTGCAAGCAGATTTCAGAATTCTCCTCAGCTTACGCTGAGCAGTTCCATTTGACCTACTTGCTTGCCTTTTGGAGCAATGCTACTTAGGCGAATAATATAGCGCCATCAAGGCCCCCTTGTTGAAATTTACATTGCTAAAACAATAAAGTGAGATGATTTAGATATATGGTTCGTTGTATATGGAAATATTTGGTTCATTCAGGAAGCTTCTTTTTTGTCGAAACATTATCTGCTAGTGTTTTTTGTTTTAGAATTCTTTTTTTTTTAGAGTAAAATCAAATACGGAGGATAATTAAAAAACAAATAGCAAACTATGTGGTGTATACTATTACAGTAGCAAGTGCAGACATTTTTACTTCATAAAAGTTACTAAACAACTTTGTATTTGATAAGCACAACCTATGTGTTCATTCAACATTGCGCATTGTTCTCACTTTGTTAATCTCAAAATTGGCTCTTCCACTCTTTTCATACAAGACTATGAGATTTGCTTAATCTGATTCGGTATATAAGAACGTGGTTATATTATTTACACTGATCCATTATTTCAGATTTGAAGAATACATCAGACATTCCAGTTGTAGAACTGCCTCGATTCTCTCAAATCAGACGTCTTCCAACATACATGCCACCGGCATTACCAGATGACCTTGCTGATACTCTAATTCGTGTTCACAAATGTCCTGCAGGATGGTGGATTGGACAGTTTCTGATCTATTTCACTAGGCACAATCAGGCTTTGCAAGATTTTATTAATAAAAGAAGACAAGTATTAAAATTAAATCACCCAATCATTGGGTAAGCATGATCTTTTTTCATTTTATTTTATCATGTCATTCTAAACAGACTTTGCTGAGCTCGGCCGGAACTCGACCTGGTAGGATGATCGAAGTTTGCGGAAGTTATGTCCTTAAAAACACTTTATACTTTAGTAATAAATAAAAAGGTTCACCTAATTAACATACGGTTTTTTAAATGTTCAGATATAATTGCAGTAAATGTTTCATATCTGACAGTATGGTAAAACTCAAGCGTAAATTAAATGATAGACATATATAAACACAAATACATGCTTGCCCTGAATCCTTTTATAAAGTCAGCGGTGTAATATTTTACAGAATCCACGTTCGAAGAACCGACAAAAGAGGGGAAGCTAAATATTACAACATAGGGCAATACATGCAGAACGCGGGTGAATGGTTTGATAACTACGAAAAGAGCCATCGTCATGTAAAGCGTCAAATATTTCTAGCAACCGATGAGCCTGATGTTCTTAAAGAGGCAAGAAAAGGGTAAGACTTTTAAATAAAGAGATAAAATCTGTATTTAAAAATCTTTACACTGCTTTAGACACTAAAAGACGTAAACAAAAGCGAGATAGAGAATGTAACAAGATATATACTATTAGGTATACATATGTGTGTTCATAGTCTCCCTGACTCCAACAACAACAACTATTTTATCCCTAATATAAATACTGTATCAAAATGGGGAAATTAGTATAATTTCATATCCTCCAATAACAGCAGTATTGGGGAAAGACTACACAGTATATAAACATGTATGTTAAAGTACATAATTATATTGTGGGGAAAAAAGTATTTTTTTTATAGACCAAAATTGTGGAATCATCGAAACTTGTTCATTATGATAGCCATAATTTGTGCAAGCTTTTTTTAAGTCATTAATTCTATTTGAATTCAATAAGTTACTATAAGAGTCAGGTGAATTCAAACGAAATTTGTGTCTAATGTATTGAGATCGCTCGTTGTCAAAGTAGAGCATGTAAGTAGGTACGTGTAGTTTTTCTCCTATCCAACTTCTTGAGAATTACGTAAATTACATAATATGTTGTTAAACGGTGCATTATTCCATCGTCCCATTTCGACGGGTAGTCTTAAGTTTTAAGTGCGGTAACGGAACATAGTAAGAGCGTAACACGTAGGTAATACAGACCAGGAGTATTCTAGCTGACATAATTATAGCGATGCATTTATTAGAGTTGTGCATACTTGAATGCCAGTTTTGCTGAAATTGGTCCAATAGAACACGCTTTACAGTATATTTAATGTCCTTGGGACGTAATTGGGCTTTGCGTGGTGTGGTGGCCGAGTGGTTAACGCTCTGGACTACAAATCCGGAGGTCCCCGGTTCGATTCTCGTCCGGGGCACTGGATATTTCAGAAACGCTTTTCAGTGTTTCCCAACTTTCTGATATGAACTGGTTGAAAACCCAGAGGTAGTCTCTTGTGTATCGGTGCTTTACGCCGGGCACGTATAAAAGAACCAAGGGGTCTATTCGTAAAAGAGCTAGGGTCTTGTTCCCTTGTATCTGCTTCTGTCTCTAAAAAATGGAAATAAGAGCTTGCTCTTTATTGTGTTATCCTTGGTACTTGATACTTGGTACTGAAATAAATACATGCCTAGCCACATGTATGGCCCTCTAATGTCGACAAAAATAGACTTAATGCGAGAACGCCATTTAAACGTGTATGGTTTAACATAAAACTATATATTTGGAAGGATACTTTTTATCCGAACAAGTTAACAGTATATTCCGAAATCCGAAAAGAGTGAAAGCTTGTGTAAAAGAAAGATTGTTTAGTTTTCTGTTCAGCCACTTGCGAAAGCTCGACATAATTGTCCATATGGCGGAACGGAGTATGTGCGTGCGTGCGTCCGTCCGACTTCCCGTCCGAGTTTAGTTTGTCCGGGCTGTATCTTATCCATGGATCAAGGGATTTTTAAATAATGGTAAGGAGTAAGTCCCTTTCACAGCTGACGGGAGTGACATGTTGCACGTGGGCATCTAGTTTACAATTTTTTCACTAACATAATTTATGTTTTAAAGTCAACTGACTTTTTACATAAGAGATTGCGTAGCAGATTTGTTGTTATTTTTATATAATCATCGATCTTAAGCTTTTAAATATCATGCAAAATTTCTTTGTTGCCATGACGTAAATGAAATCGAACCTTGGCTACAGACTAAGGATGGGAACGAATACCGAAATCGGTATTCAAATAATTGTATAGCATATTTGAATTTTCGAATACAAATTCGATATGTTTGGTATTCGAATTTTACATTGTAAGAAATAATGCGTTGTCCTGCGTTGTTATGCGTTTGAATGTTATACGTTATTTGCATTTATAAATGGTCGAGTTTTGTTTTCTGTTACGCTAATTTCTGAAATTATAGAAACAGAAAAACGAAAACGACGAGTTTCCGTTATAACCGGTAGATAAATTAATTGTAACGATTTTTTTAACACGGGAAAATCGTCAAGATGCATCCCTTGTGGATATCTGTCATGTTTCCTGACAGGCTCGTGAAAGGTCATAAACACGTTCCGTCGATTTTTGTTTTGGAACAAAAAACACACACACAAATGCGGATAATTATCGGAAGGAAAATTAACTTTTGACCTTTTTAATTTAAATTCTCCGTAAAACTAAAAAAGGTAAGCTGTGAACAAAATATTTAAAGTCACGTACAACGTCTTTTCGCGGTCGATCTTATACCAGTTGTCGTACTTGTAAATTACACGTGATCGCGATTTGAAAATAATATATAAAATGTTATTTTCTCTCTCAAAAAACAAACAAACAAAAAAACGACTACGGTTGCATAATTAACAAATATGTAAAATGTATTTTTGCATTTACTGATTTGAATAGAAGGTGTGGGACAGTGATTACACGTGTTAATTTTTAAACAACACTTTGTAGCAATAGTTGCAATTTGATATCTTAATTTGCTGATTGCTTAATTTGCTTAATTTGTGATTTGTTATCAAAACACCGCTCGACCAAAAGTAGGCTAATACACGGTAAATTTAAGTAAAAGATATGTATATATAGTCTGTTCTTTTACATGTATAGTGTATATACATGTATTACCACCTCATATTAGCAGCAGAGTGATGTACAAATGATATGCAAACAAAATCAATCTAGGAAATATGTGTACATGTACATCTAAATGCTATAGTCTCATAGCCTTCATACTGATGAAACGGCTTATGTAAAACTTGCCATCAGATAAACTAAATATGGAATGTACATCCTTTTTTGCCCAGTAATTAACCATCCATTGATGTTCATTGTATCTTCTTCATCATCAGTATGTCAAATAAACATATAATTCCATATAAGATTATATGTTACATGTACATACATGTATGTGTTAACACCATATATGGCATCTTGAGACTGTATAATCTAGGCTGTGAGATGTGTCTTCTCCAGGGTTCTAATAATAATCTGCTATCCACCACTGGATGTAAAGTTATGTCATGCAATTGGACCATTCCATTATTCTACAGAGGGTTCAAAATAATTTTGCAAAAGAGTTTTAACCTGTGTTTGGTTCATATCATAGAAAGTTTTGCAAATGTATCCCAAAATGGGTGAGAAAAGTTATAATACATAACAGTCTGTTTAATTTTACTTTCAATTCATTACTACATGTACCCCCATATAGTATTACCCAAACCACCTTGACATGGGTTCTGAATCTAAAAGAATGGTAGCAGTGACATAAAGTATATGGAACTGCGGGCCAAGAATTAAACTACATTGAAATAAAAATGAACTTTAATAACCTTCTTCACTCTAGAAAATATCATTGTTTCCTGGAGGTTCATTTTTCAAATGTGTTTTAATATACCCAACCTGTAAAATAGGCCCACTTAAACAAAATATAAAGTAACATGGTATACAACTTTATATAGAATTAATCACCATAGTCCACAGTACATACATACTTTAATACTTTCCTTCTTTAAGAATAATCTTAGATTTCTAGAGGACAATTTTCACTTTCGGGCTACAGGAAAAAACATAAATATTGTTCAAAACTTTTTTCTATTAAAACATTGGTCAAAATTAGGGGCCGTATAATCATCACAACTATAAATACTACAAAATAACATAAAAAAAACCCCGTTCCAAATGCTTGATTCATTCGAAAACGCCATTCCAAGCTTTCAGTTTCTTCAATGTAAACTTACCCCAACCACTTGACACCCATCAACATATCCATTCAAGGTTCCAGTATAAAATTATTATATTTGAACATTTATATGCCACGGTCCTAAAAAGTGTCTTTAATGTAGAATTTATTTAACGAAAAGTGTTGATGGCAATTAACTTTAATTACGCCCATTTTCTCGCACATCGGGATCAATTTCCTGCCAAAGTCACTCCGACAAGTGTTCAAATTTGACACATACTGTGATACAAAAACTGTGGATCTTTGACACTTACCGATGTCATTTTTTATTGTTAAGGTACGAAGCTTCTAATTGATCTGATTCTTTTGGTCTGATTAAAAGGTCTAAGTTTAGATAAATGTGAAACTCAAAGTAATCGTATAACGTGTAGTCCGTTTATCGTGTAGCGTGTAGAGTAGGCTTCGTACATCGTGTATATCGTGTATCGTTCTGAATCGCTCATCGTGTATTTACCGAATGTGCAACGTGCGTCTAACGTGCGTGTATCATGCGTATATCGTGCGTGTATCGTGCACTCCGTCTGACAACTGTTACGTTCCGACTACTGTATACTAAATAATTTGCTTTGAGTTTTTGGACCTTTGTATTCAACATTAGGAAATATTTTACCTTTATTTATTAAGACCGCCAATAAAATTCTAAATAAATAAAGGTAATTAAATGCTATCTATTAAATACCACGGGTGTAACGGTTCTTAATAAATATATTCCAAACCATACCAAGCCCCAGTCCAGGATCCTCGTAAATCTTTGACAGTATTGCTTACAAAAACACGTTTTAAGCTAAACAAAACATTTCATGAACACTGTGGAAAAATGTGAAAATTTGTAATAACAAGAACAGAAATTTCTTTGCCGACACCTGTAGTCATCGCTGTTGTAGTGGCATTTTACAGATACTGATTTTATGATTTGAATGAGTGACATTGTCGAAAGGACAATCAAAATAATCCGCCAAGAAGATCTTAGAAACGATACGTTGGAACTTTAAATCAAATTAAACTGAACTTGTGTTCGCCGTATTTTAATTTATCAATTGGACATGGATCATTGACCGTGACCTTAATGGTAGAGACGCGGGTCCTGCATGTGAAATATCATTTCCATGAAGTTAGGAGTACCTACTAGGTGCTGGACAACAACTGCCTTGCTACAGTGCAACCGCCCTACAACAGCCAACAGCCGGATGACTGGATATTAGCTGTTGCCGAGAGGTGACTGTTGCTCAGAGGAGTTATTTTGCGGAAATATGTATAATCAGCTTTTTGTTATTTTTGCGGGTTTTTGGCTTTGGTACTGAAAATTGTGAAAAGGCGTTTATGTAAAGATGAGAGAATGTTGGGTTGATGCATTAAATCTTGGTGTATAATATGTTGTTTCCACTGAAACCTAAACTACTCAAAAGGGACCACAATTCAGGGAATATTACCTTTCCTTACTGATAACTTCTTTGTCACTATGTTGATTTGTTGCTATGTGTTTAGATCTGCGTCTTCCGCAATGGCTGACCAATTCCAAGAGGACGATCCCACAATTCACCGCGACCCTTGATGACGTCACGGCACACAACAGAACTGAACCCTTTTCTAGCGGTTACAGACTGCAGGAGGGCCCAATCACCACACTCCTCCCCACCCTAAAAAGGGATGTGCCCTGCTCTGACATCATCAGTCGTCCGGGATTTCCCAGGGAAAACACCACGTCTCTAGCCCCAGATGACCACGTCCCGGCTGTGAACGGGTCCCTATCAATGTGATGCTCCGCCACTCTGGCCCTAGAGGGCCTCTCTAGGAACGGTGTTCCCGTTCTCTGGTCTAGCCCTAGATGGCCACATCCTGGCTGCGGATGGGCCCCTCTAGTTTTGGGATTGAACATTTTGCATGATTTCCGTTGATTATAATTTGAATTTCCACTGTCCCACAGAGCCCCAAATGTAAAAAGTCCAAAATTGTAAAAAAGCCTAAAGACATCTCGACGGCTCACCCGGGTCCTGACCACTCCTCACTGCTGTACAGGGGCCTCTCGCCGGAGGTACAACCGCTCAGCGTTGTCGGAACACCGCTGAAGCAGATCTCTCCACGGCTCACCCCGGACCCTGGCTACCTCTCTCGCTGCATACCCAAGGTGGGCTGGTGTAGTATGCTTGCCACTGCCACTTCCAAAGTAGGGGGAGTCTGTCTCCGACAGGACCCGGCCCGCAGCCATCTGCCTCAGACAGTACAGCTGGGACCCGTCCCGGGGTTCCTCAAACCGGCCTACCATCCTTGTGAACCCGAAGTAGGTATTCGGAAATTCCTTCAGCCACCTCCGCACCAGGGGTTGGGTGCCAGTAAAACAATGGCAGTGGATCAACCGCTCCCTGCCTACCTTTGGGTTGCCCTTCAGGAGGCTCAGAACGGTCAACCAGCACTCATCGGAGGTGTTGTCCTTCAGGCCCCTACAGTGCAACACCAGGACATGACGTGGTCCTAGGGACTGTAGGGCTCTCTCCAGGTTCACCATCTGGCCATACCACGTATCTGGGGGTTCTGTCCTATCCAGTCCCACCTCTCCCAAGGCTGCTACCGTCGGCTGGGCCATGAGCTGTTCAAACTTCTTCCACGACCCCTCACTTCCCGACGTCCTTGGATGCCACCCGACGGCCGGAACGACACCTTGCCTGCACCAATCCTCCAGCTGTCGAGCCGTGGGGTACGTGTCTGGGTCACAAAATACCCCAACGACCCGGTCAACCTCTACTGCGAATTCCGATTCCACTGCACCGGCCCGGTTGATAGCTTTCAGCGAGGGCGTGGTTATGCGCCACTTCGCCATGTTCCTGTCCAGGTGGCAGTGGGAATCGAACCCCTTGAGCTGGGATGGCAGGCACTGCAGCTCCTCCGCCGATGGCCGGAACACATCTCTAAAATCCCCCTGATCCTCTGGCTTAAGGAGAGCGACCAGGGATATCAAGCGACTCCAATACAACAGGGAGGTGATGTGGTTCCCCCTAGGCTTGATGTTGGTCTCTTCCGGTGCTGGCACTCCCACGGCTTCGCAGAACAGACGCATTCCTCTATCAAGCTCTGGGGAGATAGTTCGAGCCCCAGGCAGGAGGTCCGTGCTGTCTGCCAACACCACCAGGTCTTCAAATTCCTTGTGTGACCCCACCAACAGCCTCTTGAGGAACGCCAACGCTGTTCTCCGACGATTTGGAATGTCATGGCCCCTCATTGCTGGATGGAACAGAAGTAGCAGGTGGCAGTCAAAGGAGTGGGCCTCAGTCATGCCTTCAGTGCATGACATGATATGACACTGCACTCCCGACCAGCCAGCTCCGCCACGCCTCTGCTCCCCTTGCGGAACCCTCGGTTCCTGCCTCTGACGCCTGGCATCATCTCGCTCCCTACTCCGATGGGGTCTCCGACCGCGTCGGACCCGCTCTCGGGTCGCCTCTCGATCTCTGCCTGAATGGCCCAGATGGGGCCGGACAGGGTGCTCCACCTGGCTTGTGGGTGCTCCGCTCTGTCCAGCCCGCTCTCTGCTGCCACTCCTCCTGTACCTGCGCCTCTCCCTTCGGCGACGACTAACCGTCCACTCTGCCTGGGGTTCCGGACTAGTCGGTCGGTCCTGGGGGGCTGCGGCCTCAGGTTGGCCTGCTGACGCTCTCGGAAGAACAGGTGGCCTATGGCCTCCCTGCAAAACCGGAGTTATAACCGCTGGAGCCAGTGCTGAACTTGGCTCCGTATCCAATTTAGCTGCTTCCTGGTGCTTCAACCGCGGCTTCACTGGACTAACTTGCTTCATGGGGCTGGCAACCCTTCTCGGACTCTCAGTTTTACTGGAACTCGCTGGACTGATGTCCAGCAACCTCTCGTCCGCCGACGATACGTCCATGGCCTCCGCCTGGGGCGGACCTAGCAGTGGGTCCTCACCCTGCAAATGTTCCCCCGAGATCTGCAGGTTCGAGTCTTCCTTTAGGCGGTAATCCCGGCTGCGACCCGAGGCGGGATCACTCGATACCGAGGTTTTTTGTCTCGGCAGAGGATACACCTCCTCGGAGAGCCACTCCCTTGAATCGTACTGGACCGCATTGAGCCGTTCTGCCAGGGACTTGAGCACCGACTTCTTCTTTAGTATCTTGGCCAACTTCACCTGGCCCTTCAACACCTCATCAGCACGGGGGCGTAGTCCCTCCGGACAGAAGGGCAGGACCTTCAACAGCTGCTCTGTTGATACCACCAAACCCTTCTCCGTGGTCGCCTCCAGCGTGCTGAGCTCACCATCAAGATCACGTTCGGACATTCTACAAATAGAAAGCAAGAGAATAACTATTAGCAGAGATTCCCTTACCGACCCTTGCACTCAGTGCATTTGTAACTGTCAATGTCCAAGGCATCTGTTGGTGTCACATTCACGCATGCCCCATGATACCATTCCCCACATGTCTCGCACTGGATCATAAATCTGCCCTGCCATGGTTTTCTACAAAAGCAATAAACTCTATCATCACCCCGGGCAGTCTTAGCTTCTACTGGATTAGCCTTCCAGTGAACTATCCAATGGGGCAACCTCCGGTCCCGGCAGGGTTTCAGCCGGTCGTGGTTCGCGACAAACACGGAATTCCTAAGTTTGACCCTGAAAATGAAGGAAGAGAGTTTGGTTACTATCACCCCTGGGCCCTTCCAGGGGGGGCAAAGTTTCTTGCACTTGCCCATCAACACAGCTGTGTCAAGGATGTACACAGGGTCCTCAACCCTGAATGACCTTTCCATTAACCTTAGGTCATAGTCCCGTTTCATCCGCCTAGTGGCAGTCTTTAACCTTTCCCGGGCAACCTCATGGGCTTCATTAAGGGCCACCCTTAGCTCATTAGCATAGGAATCAGGGTCCACCGGTTGACCATTTTTTAACGGGAACATGAGCTGTGCTGGAATATTGACCTCCCTCCCCAACATTAACCTGTTTGCAGTGAACCCAGTCATGCGGTTCACTGACGACCTTAGGGCCCCCGCGATTTGGTGAATATGCCGGTCCCATCGATTGTGGGACTTGCCTACAAAACACCTTACAGCGTCCATAAGAGTTCTGTTGTACCGCTCAACCTGGCCATTGGCCGAGGCCCTATAGGGAGTAGTACGAGTCTTATGGACCTCCAACAACTTACAGACCTCCGTAAACAGGTTGGACTCAAAGTTACGCCCTTGATCCGTGAAAATGTCAAACGGTACTCCAAACCTTGAGAAGAAGTTGTCCACTGCTGCCCTTGCAGTCTCGTCTGCCGTCTGAGATGGCAACGGTATGCACTCCACCCACTTTGTAAACTGGTCTACCATCATAAGTACATACTCATTACCCCTAGAAGTCTTAGGTAATGGCCCCAGAAAGTCGAGATGAACTCTCTCCATCGGTGTCCCCGCATGATACTCAGTAAGCTGACACCGGCCATGCCTGGCTGCCTTCTTGTTCTGGTTACAAGAGGCACACCCCTGCACATAGTTCTCGACATCCTTCTTGAGCCCATACCACGAAAACTTCCCCCTCAGCCTCTCAACCGTGCGCGCAACACCCTGGTGACCTGCCCTCGGTATATCATGATGCAGACTAATTGCCACCTTTCTCAACGATTTGGGCAATACCAGTAACGGTTCGTCACTGTGGCCCGGGGTCTGGTACAATACCTCATCTATTAAACTGAAGAATTCTCTATTCAGCCAATAGGACTTTAACTCTGGACCAGAGCGGAAAAGCGTGGTCTGGTCTGGATCGTCTGTGTCATCCAGCCAGTCTATCAACACCCTCAGATCCTGGTCCTCTCCCTGTGCCTTGCGTAGGTCCAACAGGGAGAACCCCCAGCTCCTCGACTTTGAGTCCCCTACACCTCCAACCAATTTACCATCTGCACTAGCCTTCTCAGTGGATTCCCGCGCAGGTTCCGGGGCAGGCTGGCTATCAGGCGCCACCCGCCACTCAGAACCTGGGGTCACCCCACTGTCTGGCTCCTGTGCCAACCACACAGGCTCCGGGGCAGGCTGACTCACCGGAGCCGCAAGCCGCGCAGAACCTTGGGTCGCACCTCCATCCTGCTTATGTGCCGTCGGCACAGGCTCCGGGGCTGGCTGACTCACCGGAGCCGCAAGCCGCGCAGAACCTTGGGTCGCACCTCCATCCTGCTTATGTGCCGTCGGCACAGGCTCCGGGGCAGGCAGACTCACAGGAGCTGCAAGCCGCGCAGAGCCTGGGGCTGCACCTCCATCCTGTTTCTTCGGTGGCCCTGCCATTGAAGTCGTCCGGTCTGCTGGTGACGTTTGGTTCCCCTGCTGATTGGCCCTTGACCCCTGCCGGGTAGTCACAATATTAACACTGACTACCTCAGCGGATCCTATCAGCTCACTCTCAGCCCAGGGGATCAAGCCAATGGCTGCCTGCCACCCTCTCAGGTCAGAAGCATCCACTAAGTGGTCCAGGCTGGGGGCCAATTGTGGCTCTCCCACCGGACATCCTTTGCAACACGGAGTCCCCAATATCTCCGGTTCAAAACACACTGAAACAGCTTGGACCATCATGTCACCTTTGCTACTTTGGCTACACAAGGGTTCTACCTTATCCCCGTAGATGACGCTCCCCGTGCCCCCATGGATCCGCGGCCCATCGTCTGCGTTGAGCAGGCCTAACTCACCCATGCAACCCCCACCCGGCCCCATTGCCGGTGGCTTTGCAACTGCACAGACATCACTTGGCTTATTCCCCAAAGGCACAGCATCATCTACATCCAAGAGGAACGAGGCCCAGTTGTCGTGGGCCTTCTTACAATACCTGCACCCCCCACAGGGTAGACTATCAGGTCGCACCCCCACACAGATATCCTCGCACTGTCCAGCTTTTGCCGGCATCCTGGATAGTGCATCTGCATTAATATGCTCGCGACCCGCACGGTGTTTCAATACCATGTTATATTGAGACAGCTCCTCCAACCATCTTGCCAGCTGACCCTGTGGTTCGTGAAACCCCATCAGCCACCTTAGACTTGAGTGGTCCGTCCTCACTGTAAAAGGTTTCCCAAGCAGGTAGTGCCTAAACTGCCTGGTAAACCGCACTACCGCTAACAACTCCTTCCGGGTAGTACAATACCGTTTCTGCTCCTTCGTCAGGGAATAGCTACCATACGCCACTACTTTCTCTTTCCCTTGTTGTATCTGAAGAAGCTCTGCTCCTATCGCCTCGTTAGATGCATCCGTATCCAGTATGAAATCGTCCTGGATATTCGGTAATGCAAGCACGGGGGGAGAGGTGAGAGCCTCCTTCAGAGCCTCAAACGCCTGGGCTTGGCGCTCAGTCCACTGAAACTGCTTCTTACCAGTGACTGCGTACAGGGGTTCTGCCAACCTTGAGAAATTTTTAATAAACCCCCGGTGGTAGTTGGCCAGTCCCATAAACCTCTCCACCTCCTTACCCGAGGTTGGGACAGGCCAGTCACTTACAACCTTAATGTCCGCCTCAGACATTCGAAGGCTGCTGCCAGTCACCTTCCGCCCTAGAAAATCTACTTCGTGGCAGCAAAAGACGCATTTCTTGGGTTTAAGCTTCAAGAGCGAAACCTCGACAGCACCTCCCGGAGATTACTCAGATGGTCCTTGAAGCTCGAACCTAACACCAGGATATCATCCAGAAATGCCAACACGAACTTCCAGGACAGGCCGCGCAACACTAGGTTCATCACTCTAGCATAAGTTGCCGGGGTCCCACAAAGCCCAAATCCCATCTTCACATGCTCAAAAAGGCCGTACTTGGTGATGAAGGCCGTTTTCTTTCTATCTTCGGCATGAACACTCACTTGCCAGTATGCAGAATTGGCATCTAATTTAGAAAACCAAGTGCTCCCGGCAAGGGTGTCCAAGCAATCATCTATCAACGGTAAAGGGAACACGTCCTTTACCGTTACACTATTCAGTTGCCTGTAGTCTATACACCATCTGACTGACCCGTCCCTCTTGCGGATGAGCACAAGGGCCGAGGCCCAGTCAGAGATGGACTCTTGTATGACTCCCGCCTTGAGCATTTTCTCTAGATGGGCTTCTTCCTCCCCCGCAAAGCACACAGGTGTCCGTCTGATCCTCTGCTTGACCGGTCTTGCATCGCCTGTATCAATCTTATGCTCTATAGCACTAAAACTACCCAAGTCAAACTCATCTTTCGCAAACACATCCTCAAACCCAACCAAGACCTCTGCCAGTTCACGTTACTGTGCAGAGTCCAGGTTCTTGCAAGACTCAGTAAACATCTCCTTCAGATGATCTGGGACCCTCGGCTCTTTAGGCGATGACACCCCCTGGTTGTCATCTACTACACCCAACTGGTTAACCCTTGGGCTGTGGTCTAACTCAGGATCAAACTCAGTACAGTGTTCTACTGCAAATGCTTTACCTATCTCCCACCCTTTCTTGATGACCTTGAACCTATCTGTAGGGTTTAGGAGACACATGACCGGTTGAGACCCCCCTTCCCTGAAAACCCTGGGAGCAAGAAATTTCTTATTTTGTATGGGCTCCACCATGTAATTAGGGAGGTCATGGTCCATGACACATTTGACCCTTGCCACTGAATGAGGGGGAATGACCTTTCTCTGAGCAACAGTCACCCTAGCTACCCTTTGCTGGTTCGAACCTGGTAGTCCATCTAAGGTGATGTTCATGCCATCAAAGTGCAGGACCCCCCGCCCCATGTCCAAAACAGATTGACCCCGGTTAATCAATATGTCCACTCCCAAGAGCATGTCCTGCTCAATTGGGGCTACATACAAATTTTCCGTGTACCAACGGGTTCCCAGCTTTTCCTGAAAGGGACCTGCAACAAAACCCGACATAGCCATATCCCTTCCCGCGGCTAGCAGTTTTACCGCTCTTAGCTTAGGGGGCTGGTGACCAAGGGACTTATAGACCCTATCTGATAATATTGTAACCTGGGCTGCAGTGTCAACAACTGCCGTGACCATGTGGTCCCCCACTTGGACCCCCATGGAGAACTCTGTGACCGCCTGCACATGGCACACTACAACTTCCTCCGGTGCCCCCTCCCCAGCTATATCACCGCTCCCCTGTAGCTGAAGCGCTGTCGTCTGGTCCTGGGGCCCGGGCATGGCCCAATCCGACTCAATGTTGGGGTCAGCTTGTCCATCACCAAGGGTACCGGTTGTGAGACCGGGACCCTGGAGGTCAAGCTGCGGCTCTGTCTGGCCCTGCTGCTGAACTGGGGTCGGTGCTCGGCCAGCTAGTCCGACCCTCTCAAGTTTAAATCTCTCTTCCTCTTTGGGCACTCACGTTTGAAATGACCCTTTTCATTACAATAATAGCAGATACTCTTGCTATACCGGTGCTGCCCTCTCTCACCCCTTGGGGCAGACTGACCAGGAGACGGGTTGTCCCCCTTCTTCAGGTTCAAGCCCTCAAGGGAAGTTGCGATCCTCTTATCTACCATGGACCCCAACTGCATAGTTAAATGGCCGCTCAACCTTGACTCCAGCTGGCTCAAAGCCCCCGCACGATCTGCTTGGTCATAAGCAGACCCCTGGGCCGAGACCTGGCTGATCAAGATTGGCGCCTCCTCCACCCCTTCCGGTCTCCTTCGGTTCTTGCCGTACATGGCTGACTGGACCTGTTGGTATTTTCGGACCATGTGGATTGCACTTTGTACTGTATCCGGGCCCTGCATACATACATGGTGTCCAGCCTCCTTGTGACGCAACCCCTGCAAGAAGCGGTTTACAGATTGCTCTGTGCAATACTGCACCGGAAGCTTCTTGAACGCCCGGGATGCGAGGGTGAGCACACGATCAGCCCAATCCTCCAGCAACTCACCGGGATACTGAGTGGCCTGTTGAAAGGTGGCCTGGGCGGTTGCTGGGACATCATGTTCCCCAAACCTCGCCTCAAGCCTCCCCATCAACCCCTCAAATAACAATTGCTGATTGTCATCCGTGACCACTGCCAGAAAATCAAGAGCCTTACCCTTCAGGCTCCAACACAGGCAATTCATTTTTTCCTGTTCTGTCCATCCAAATGCAAGAGCATACCTTTGGTACTGCAGCCTAAAGGCGTTCCAGTTAACCCCGCCCATCAAAGGTCAAGTTTTTGGGCAGGGTAGCCATGAACTCCTTCACCCGGATGCCTCCACCCCGGTTGGTCTGAGCGCCCGACAACTGGTCATGCGCACTACTGCTGGTAACTGGTACCCCAGCAGGGGCAGGGTCACCAGCCGCCTGCGATGAGACAGGGGCTGGATCACGAGCCGCCGGTACTGGGGTAGGGAGCTGCACTGTAGCCGTCTTGGGCCTAGCACCTGTAGTCGTGGGCAAAGGCTGGGTGGATCCAGTGAGAGGTGATACCGGTTCTATCTTCGTTACAACCGTCTCCCCAAAGTCCAACTTCGCCTTCGCCTCATTCAACTTTTTCGTTGTGGCCATCAAGGCTGCCTGCCAATGGGTCACAGGTGTTACCTCCTCCCCGTCTCCGGAACTGTCACCGCTGGACTCCTCCAGCTTTACATTGGGCGTAAAGTCAATGCCCGACAGTTCTTCCGACGAGAAGTCCCTCCTAGAGATGGTGGTCAGTACGTCGGGGGTTATATTACCACTCCCCACACGCACTGCCACTATGGTCTTTGCCATCCTCTTGCCGATCCCAGGGATACCCAGCAAACCCTCAACTGTAGCAAAATTGATCCTAATCAATCCTTTACCTTGTCCCCCTTCGGCCATATTGAACAAAATATAATAAAACAAAATATAAAAGAGCAAACAAAATATGAAAAAGCAAACAAAAAATATCTTACAGTAATATATCCTACTTTTGTCTAGACTCGTAACGCTTTAATCGTACCCCGGGCCCAGGGCAGAGTTCCAAGCAGAGAGGTCTAAAAACAAAAAGTTTTCACCAAATATTACTTCCGGTGGAGAAATGTACTACCACACCGGCTACACGGAAATGCAAAAAAATATCAATGGCCGCCAGCCGAGCAAGGTGCGCGTAGGTTAATTTGCCTCCGTCAGCCTGATACCGGCGAGGTCAGCAAAAAACACTACTCGTCCTACCTTTTCTCCTCCTTCCCTGTCGATACCAGCAGGCTACTGATGCCTCGCACTGGTAACACCGGAGATCCCTCTTGACCTACTTCGTCCCCACGCTCTGGTTGCGATTTATGGATGAGCGTCGAGGGTGGACTCAATCAGGCGCTGCCACCAGTGTTGTTTCCACTGAAACCTAAACTACTCAAAAGGGACCACAATTCAGGGAATATTACCTTTCCTTACTGCTAACTTCTTTGTCACTATGTTGATTTGTTGCTATGTGTTTGGATCTGCGTCTTCCGCAATGGCTGACCAATTCCAAGAGGACGATCCCACAATTCACCGCGACCCTTGATGACGTCACTTAAAGTTTGGACAGGCGGTTAGTGTGTTCCTTGGCCGTTTGAGAAGTCTTATGTCAATTTGGGATGAAAATATTGGCCTTTGACCGGATCATGGAGGTGGTTGTTGGCGGGAGGTAAAACATATAAAAAAATCAACGGGTCAATTTAAATTCTCTGTTGTCAGGAGGTGGTTGTTGGTGGGAGGTGAACGATAGAGGAGGTTACACTGTAATTCGAAGCTAGTATATGGACGAAAACGTCGCAGCCTGTGCACAAAATATTGCTATATCACCTTAAACAATAAACGTTTTAGGTGTGACTTTGACGTTATAGGTAGATCAAAGGGTATGGTGCATGCCACACTTGTCTAGATACTTTGGACGGATAAAATTACAGATGAATGACACGATGGTGATGTAAAATCTTCTGAAGCATAAGATTAAAATGCCAAAAGAAAGTGTGCTAAATAATGTATTGCATCCAAAAATAAATATATTCGAAATAAACTGAACTGTGCCGTGACAGAGATCCAACAAGGCCGCTCATTGGAGTCTAAGTCTTTTTTCAGAGATATGAGTTCAAGTTTCAACACATTAATTTTTGGAATATTCTGCATTGCATTTTCCATCAAAATATGTATACAACATTCGTCATTTTTTTGTATTAGGTCAATTTACAACAGTACTTTCTAGCTTGACATTTACAACCAAAACGTGTCGTATTCGCCCTGCAGCATAATGGTTTTCATTTTTTACACTTCTTCGGTCCTTTGAGAATGTTTTAACCATCTCTACCGTTTTCATAATACATTAGCAATTTTACAGTTCCTTTCACACAAAACCGACGTAACATCAGTGTAATTATATGCAATATCAAACTCTCCAGCTGCCAAAATGAAGTGTGACAGGTGTGACGTTGCGATGTCAATAACATTTGCTTTCGTCATTCTTTAACAATTGAGTACCCCATTCAATGTATCACAAAAGTCAACTTAGTGAAAATTTAAGGTCAATAATTGGTTAAAAATGTGTGAGATTAGGAATATTATGAAAACTTTGAAGTTCCTAGTTGGATTTCGCGGGTGTTGCGAAAGGACCATTTAAAAATAAACCACGTAACCACTATCAAGCATGCTATTTAGTGTCACGATAAGTCACGATTTGGAGAAGCTCTTAGGTGATTCTGTAAACGACTGTCATTATACTCATTTACAGACAGTTGAACTGAGTCTAATGAGAAGCAGGGATCCATGAAAAAGGAAACATTGTAATATAAAACAAACGTCTCAGATTAAATGTAAACGCCAAAGATCACTTATTTATTATACGAAATAACAAACACAATAAAAACAGCAAAAATAGTAATATCAACTACGAATTTTGTGAACTTTGGGTTGTTATTAGGGTAATACTTGATAAATCAAAATATAAAATATAAATGTTAAGTTTCCAACTTCATTTATCAATAATGCGTATGTTTTTAGGTATACCCTCGAAAGGAGTGAAAATGACCACCTAATTCATTTTTATCAATAATAAAACTAACAATTTGGCAATTCATCATACTGTTTTATTTCAAATGTAAAGCAATTGATCCGTTTCAATGATTTGACATGAAGTGAAATTTCAAATTGTATTTACCTTTGAAATATACCATAAAGAGAAACAAGTTCTGTAAAAAAAGCAAAAAACATAATGATTTTTTGTCATCAAAGTTTTTCTTCAATGTTCTAGCAGAAAAAAACGTTCAAACAATACTTTTTTTGAAAACCAATTAAAAATGTGAGGACACGAGCCTTATTATTGCGAAAAATGAGCTTTTTTCTCGGGTAAGAGGGTAGTGTTGTTGGGAGTCTATGCGTGTAATGCCACTGAAGTAAGTCAGGTAGCTAGGTGAATCTTTAATTAGACAAATTGTGCACAGTAAAAGATATACAAATAATATGTAACAAAAATGTATCCTTCTAAAAGCAATTAAAAGGGATAATAAGTCAATCTTGGTTAACTACCGACTAGTTTTGACTTTCAAAGAGAGGGTTATACAATTTCTTAATACGCTGAAATTTAACTATATTTGTATGTATAAAATGTATTACAGCCATATAACTGCATCATCCTCATATATAAGTGGTTTGCCAGCCTTTCAGGCAAACTCCTGAAACTATAATGAATGCTCTGGATGACGAGAATGAACTGCGAAAGATGCTTCCTTTTTATAATAAATTAAAAAGTGATTGTTTATCACATCTACTTAAACAATATTAAAGAATAAAATTATTTGATATATAAACAAAGACTCTAAATTACAGCGAGCGGCGTTAACGACACAAGGTTCTATTTCAGTTTGAACGCATTGTGCGAGTGAACAACAAAGATTCAATGCTTCAAAGCTAGAACACGTACAGGCAAATACATGAGCATGCTTGGTTAACGCGCAGTAAAATCCGAAATAGACTTCATTTGACGCCTACATTATATTAATGTTTTACAAAACGAACTAAATAGCACTAAAGCTTATATATTGAGTCCTTCCGTTGAACAAAATGTGGTCACTGATCACATCAGTGAAGTTTCTAATTTGAAAGTTCGTATAGATGATCAACATATTAAACTTCCTACTATGTACTGGATTCCTAAATTACATAAACAACCATATAAAGCTCGTTTCATCGCTAATTCAAGCTCTTGTACCACTACAAATATTTCAAAACTATTAACATCTTGCCTAACTGCTATAAAAGCCCACGTGAAAAGATATTGTGATAAAGTATACGAAAACTCTGGTAAACATTTATTTTGGTCGATCAAAAATTCTGGCGAAATCCTAGATAAGTTTAAAGTTAATAATTACAAAGTAACTTAAGTCAGTACATACGATTTTTCTACTCTGTATACCACTTTACCACATAATTTGATAAATGACAAGCTAACTGCCCTAATTCAAAAGACTGTTGCCAGGGAGAATGTTACATTTCTCGCCTGCAATTTCGATAAAGCTTTTTTTACTAGCTGTATTGTTAAACATTATACTATGTGGACCTGTGACGAAGTTTATAAAGCCCTTTCCTTTTTATTGAACAACATTTATATAAGGTTTGGGAATGCAGTTTTCAGACAAGTAATCGGTATTCCCATGGGAACAAATTGTGCACCCCTTGTCGCAGATTTGTTTTTATATTGTTATGAAAGAGACTTTATGTTGAGTCTTTCTCCAGATACGCAGGCAGACATTATCACTGCTTTTAATAATACATCACGCTATATGGATGATATTCTTAATATGGATAACCCGTTTTTTGGTCAATTGGTGGACACTATTTATCCCCGGGAACTCCAGTTAATTAAAACTAACCATTTGGATACTGGTGCTTCATTTTTAGATTTACATCTCTCTATTTATAACAATATTATACATACCAAAATTTATGACAAGAGGGATGATTTTAATTTTAGTATTGTAAATTTCCCCCATTTGGATGGGGATGTACCTCATGCTACATCTTATGGGGTATACATTATCAGTTAATTCGGTTTGCCAGAGCGTGTAGTCATGTTGAGGATTTCAATGAACGTAATCAATATATTACAAATAAACTTCTTCAACAGGGCTACCGTTATTACAAATTGCGTAAATATTTTGCTAAATTTTACTATCGTAATTCTGATTTGGTTTTGAAATTCAATAGTAATCTAAAGACTCTTCTGCGAGAAGGTATTTCAAAACCCGATTTTTATGGGGATGTGGTTTACAAACTTCGTAAGATTTTGGGTCATGGCAATTTTCCAACTGTATTTGCTAAAATTATAAAACGTTTTGTTAAAAGAGGTTACGACCCAACTGTTTTGAGACACACCGCATGTTTGGTGTTCAACCCGTTTACAGTTGGACGCTATGCTTCCCTCTTTGATTGTGTCTGACGGAAGAGGGGGAGGACTCTGTGATGGGCAGTTTTTAAATCCCACTGGGACGAAACTGTTTTGATTTCTGTCCTCTGGCCTGTTTCGTCGAGCCCTTAAGGGTGTTTCTCTTGGTGCTCTGCCTTCTGCAAAGGCATTGAGTACATACATTTTTTGTTTCTCAAGGTTTGCTTTTTATATATTTATACACGAGCATTTTTGTGTTTTACATACCATGCCTTTTGTTTCCATTGCGTGTGTTAGAGATTCACCTAGCAGGGATTACTTTTATTTACACTGTCCTGTGACTTTGGAACATGGTGGGGGTAAGAGTGAGGTTGGGTGCGCACCATAAACCGGTTTAAGCTCCCCAGTGGTGTTTTTGCCACTGACCGTTCCAAGGCGGTGCCCCACTGTGTTCCTTTAATTGTTCGTTTTGTCCTCGTGTGTTTGCTTTGTATGCTAGTGTGTGTTGGTAGTGTATGTGTGTGTGTGTACATGATTGTGTGTGTGTGTGTGTGTGTGTGTGTGTTGTGTGTGTGTGTGTGTGTGTGTGTATGTTGGTGGTGTGCACTTCTGGGTGCTGTGGGGCTCGTTTTGGGGAGGCTGCGTTTTTGGTACGTGGCATTCCCTGTTTGATATTTTTTTTTTTTTTTTTTTTTTTTTTGCAGAAGAAATATCCTTTGGCGAGTATGCCGCGTGCCAATCACAGTAAACTCAGGGATAATATTTACTATGCGGTTGTCTCTCCTTACAGTTAGATATGATAATGAGCATCTAGATTTTATTCCAGAAAGTATACGTATTACAGTAGTCGGAACGTAACAGTTGTCAACATTTGCGTATATCGTGCGTGTAACGTGCGTATAACGTGCGTATAACGTGCGTGCGCTCATCGTGTATTTTGTCAATCGTATATCGTGTATCATATCGTATCATTGTATTATTTTACATCCGTCGATGCAATACGGGCAATGATGACTTCCGGGACAGGTGGAAGACAGTTTACACCTGAAATCCGAACTTTGATTATATTTTATCGACGGAAAGGACATAATTTTTCTTCAATATCTAAACTGTTGTTTTCACGGCATTTAATTTATCTTAAGTGCAATATACAAGGTGTAATGAATCTCATAAGGAATTATAAAAGGACAGGGTACATCGACTACGTTTGAAGGTAAACCTATTGAATATTGATTGGGTAAATAAAAATAATGAGACGAAACGACGAATCAACGATAGGTTTACAAAATCATTTAATGTTCGAGCAGAAAATAATGAATAATTGTACAGTACCTTATTAAATTTATATCCTCGTAATAATCGTTTCATATATAATCGCCACACAATTTACTTAAAATTATGAATGATTTATTGAAAGATAACTATGTTGACTATGAAAAAGACATTGTCATTCGTGTAGTGGTGACAGCAATTAACATTAGCCCACTTTTTCGCACATCATGATCAATATCCAAATTCAAATTTGACACTTCCTGTAAATTATTTCGCACTAAGGTCAATTGTTGACATATTAAATTAACCGAAGTTTGTTTTTCTTTTGTGTAGGTGCAAAGCCTGTAACTTAGTAATTGGTCTTATTCTTTTGGTTCCATTAAACGATATAAGGACAACAAGTTGGTACAGAAAAACAAAACAAACAAATTTGTGAAAAAACTCAATCAAAATTTAAATAAAATGTAAAAAGTCCAAAGTAATCGTACATTGTATAACGTGTACTCCTTATATCGTGTAGCGTGCAGCGTGCGCTTCGTATATCGTTCATATCGTGTATCGCTCTAAATCGTGTACCGTGTATTTACCGTATGTGTAACGTGCGTACATCGTGCGTACATCGTGCATGTATCGTGCGCTCCGAGTGACAACTGTTACGTTCCGACTTCTGTATGTGTAAACACAACAGGTCTCATATATACATTTCATATATAAATACTGGACAGTTTCTTTATAAATGCGAGTGGAAATGGCTTTGTATGACACACATTTAAAACACTAAGGAAAGAAATCGGCCACAAAGACCACCTTTTTTTTCTTCAATTGTTTTTTTGTAGAAAACATCCTTCAAGCTTCTACTCTAAAGGTAGATTTTGATAAGACTTATCAGAAAGTATCACTTTGAAGTCTTGTTGTGCATATCATAGTTTGTTGCCCCTACGTTAAATATCACGGTCTTGTTTATGATAACATTTGACAGGAAGCATGAAGTCTAGTGGTGCAAATTAAAATTTGATGATACCGGTCGTTTTGGAAATTTCGTCTTCAAATCAACTTTTAAATCATTAACTTGGTTTTGATTAAAATAGATGGGAAACAGCAAAATGACGATTAATTTTTATCATTTGGAGTCTCAAGGTAAAACAGTCCTGTAATTGAAAATTATTGCATGCTTAACCCCTTGCTACTCGTCAGATTGCAATATTGTAATAAGATCATTAGCTTTCTTTTTTCAGAAAAATATTCTTTTTCAACTTCATTTTCATTTCAGATATCCTACCTATACATTTGTGACAAATGATAATGGGGCTTTTTTGGCAAATAGGTTGAAGACAAGATACACTGAGTCATCTCTTCGAGAACTGATTTTTGAAATAGAAATGCTATCGATGTGCGACTTTGTCGTCTGTACGTTCACGTCTAGTGTCAGTAACATTATTTAAAAATAATTTCTTACATTATTAATTTCTTTGAACTTTTTTTTATTTTTTTATTTTGAGGCCCCAGTCGGGTAACCCCTTTTATTGTGTAAAGAGTATATGTTTCTTACAATATCATGTCAACAACGCCAGAGAGGTGAAAACAGAACGTTCATAGACAATAAAGTTTCAAAGTTGCACACCTATAAGCTATATATCTAGATATATCTAGTACGTTCAAGGTGATAATAAGTAAAAGAAATTCCTTTTTATTAAATTACTCTTCAGACTATAAAGTTAAACATATACAGTACATATCGTTCTTTATATCTTCCTACACTTATTGCTGGGTTGCATATATATAAATATATATTGTTTGAATTTGACCTGTTCCGCCTTGCCCGCGAAACAAAAAAGCAAGGTGAAGGATGTAGGAAACAAAGGTCTCTGTAATTTAGTTGTATGTTTATATTCATGGCATTATGTCTAGAATTTCTTTCATATTTTTAGTAATATAGTGACTTGAAACTAGATATACCAATATTTATTAAAGGGAATAAACCTTTAAAAAGTGTTTGTGGTGAAACTGATGTGATATATATGTATATCAAGGGGAGCAACTCCCTCAAGAATATTTTCTATATTCATTACCATGGTTATCCATCTTAGTTTAAAACCTCTCCATAATTTATATGTAAACAAAAAAAAAGTGAAGAAAGAAAAACTAAAAAAGATACAAAGCCAGTAAGAGACAGCAGTCAGTAACATATAATGTAGCAGACTGCTAGATATCTTTAGTTACTATATAGTACAATAAACTTAAGAGCCAGAAAGAAAAAAAAAATAGAATAAAAGCAACAAAGACAACAGTGCAGTTTTGTGACACCAGACCCATGCCCACACCTCAATCATCGTTCCCAAGCAATGCTATTAACTCATTCCACTTTTTGTAAAAAGAATTCATAATTTGAAGTTTCTTTGCGATAAACATTTCTGACCTTATATGAAGTTGAATTTGGTTAATAAAAGTTTTTAATCTAGGAACTGATTTTTTCATTTTACATAAATATATATGGTATTTAACAACTAAAATTACAGACACAGTAGCTGGCTTAAGGTTGTGATTACCTAATAAAATATCTATCCTTGACCAGTTTGTATCTACATTTGGACATTTATTGTTGATCCATCTCTTGACTTCTCCCCAAAAAATACTTGATATTTGGCAGTCAACAAATAGATGCTGAATTGTTTCTGCTTGTGTATGACAAAATGTACATCTACTATCATCCCTCATCCCCATCTTTTGCAACAAATTATTTGTGCCTATGATTCTGTGATTTATTTTGAACTGGAACCATTGTAATTTAGGATCATTTGTCACAGTAAATGGAGTTTTGTATGTGTATTTCCAATTGAAATTAGTGTTTAAATTTAGTATTGTGTTCCATTTCCTAGTTGAAGATGGTGAAGTGTTTGAGTTTTGCAAAATGTAGTCATAAATACACCTACAACCTTTTCTCCTGCTGCTAATAATTTTAATTGTAAGTGGTTGCATAGGATAGTTTAACTTTATGGCATAGTGTGGAAATCCCAGTTTATTTAAAAAATCTCTAATAGACTCTATGATGTTTTGATATTCTAGGAAGTTTGTTTGTATATCAAATATATTTATAAATTCATTGAAGGTATAAAAATTTCAATTTCTGTTTAACAAATCATTTACAAGTATCACACCTTTTCTATGAAACCTTGAGAAATAAAAGCTTTTCCCACCAATTCTAAACATATTATTATGCCATACTGGTAAAGCACAAAATTCTGTCCAATTTTTTGGATGTTGTGTATTTAAATTCATATACCCTTGGAAAACATCCTTCCAAAATATGTTCTTCACAGTATCAATCTTAAATTTTAAAAAATCACTACCAAAGTTAGTGCAATTACATAGAAATGGATATTCCAAAGCAATAAAATTAAAATATTTTGTATTATAGTTCAGGTATCTTCTTAACCAAGTGATTTTGAGACCTAACATGAATGTTTCAAGATTGACCACTCTGATACCACCATTTTCATATGACTGTGTGATGACTGTTCTCTTAATTTTGTCTGGACCAGAGCTCCAAAGAAACTTGTAGAAAAGGTTCTGTATGAATTTGATAGTTTCTTTGTTGGGATTTGGCAAACTCAAGATAAGATGATTTATCTTTGATAATGCCAATGTCTTAATAACAATATTCCTACCAATTGGGGTGATAACTCTTCTTGACCACTGAAAAAACAACCTTTGTATTTCTTCAATTTTTGCATTATAATTGGTCATAACAATTTCATTAAGATTTAGAGTGAAGTTTACACCTAATAATTTGAAATTACTCTGTTCCCAGGTTAGGCACAAATCTGGACATATCTTTAAACTACTGTTTTTAATGAATCCAATCCAGACTGCTTTTGTTTTATCTACATTTATGTTTAATCCTGAGATTTTGGCATAAAACTTTAGTGTTAACATTGTATTTCTCAGTGATATTTCAGTTCCATTTAAAAGCATTGTGGTGTCATCTGCATATTGTGACAGTAGAAAAAAAACAAAAATAATATCAAACAGGGAATGCCACGTACCAAAAACGCAGCCTCCCCAAAACGAGCCCCACAGCACCCAGAAGTGCACACCACCAACACACACACACACACACACGCACACACACACGACACACACACACAATCATGTACACACACACACATATACACTACCAACACACACTAGCATACAAAGCAAACACACGAGGACAAAACGAACAATTAAAGGAACACAGTGGGGCACCGCCTTGGAACGGTCAGTGGCAAAAACACCACTGGGGAGCTTAAACCGGTTTATGGTGCGCACCCAACCTCACTCTTACCCCCACCATGTTCCAAAGTCACAGGACAGTGTAAATAAAAGTAATCCCTGCTAGGTGAATCTCTAACACACGCAATGGAAACAAAATATTATTCAGTTTAATACCCTTAAAATGGAAACTCAATATTATTCAGTTTAATACCCTTAATATTTTGGTTCTGCTTTATCAAAATGGAAAGAATTTCTGCACACAGTATAAAAATATAAGGGGACAGAGGGTCGCCTTGACGGCAACCGCGATATATAGTAAACCAGTCAGAGAGATGGCCATTAATAGTTATACAGGACTGTATGTCATAATAAAACAACTTTATCCATTTAATAAAATTTTCACCAAAATTGAAAAAATTCATGACTTTATACATAAATGACCATGACAAAGAATCGAAAGCTGTAGCAAAATCAACCAATAATAGCATTCCTGGTATATTATTTTCTTCTGTATATTGCATAACATCATAAATCAACCTGATATTGTCTCCTATATATCTGCCTGGAAGAAAACCAGTTTGGTCTTCACTAATTAGTTTGGGTAGAACTTTTTTTAAACGTTGTGCAATGCTTGCAGAAGCAATTTTATAAGAGACTTTTAATAAGGATATTGGACGCCAATTTTTTATATATCGCTTGTCTTTATCTCCTTTTGGTATACAAGTAACTGATAATTCACCTGTGTCAAAGGCATGATTAACTGACCTTACCAGGAAATGACCTATGTCCACCCAGAAAAATTTAAAAAATGCAGCTGTGAAACCACTGCTTCCTGGTGAAGAATCATTGGACATTTTTTTTAAGCTTGCTGACATCTCATTATAACTCAAATGCCCCTCTAATGAAAGTTTTTCCTCCTCACTTAAGGTAGGACTTCTATTATGTATAATATTTTCAATTACTATGTCATTTGTATGCCTAACTTCATACAAATTTCTATAATGATTTAAAACTTCGCCCATAATGTCTGTCTGATTTGTTAACAGAGATCCTGACTTAGAATATAAAGAATTCATTAATTTTGATATATAGTTTCTATTTTCTAAGTTACAGAAGTAATGTGAAGGTTTTTCTCCTTCTGAGACCCATTTAGCCATTGATCTGATAAAACTACCATGCATTTTCTTTTGCCTTAACATTAATAGTTCTGTTTTTTTTCATCCAAAAGCTCATAATTAATATTCTGTTCTTTTTCCAGGAGGTTGATTTCTTTTTCTAATGTCTCTTGTATTTTAATTTCCTGTTTCTTTTTATAAGATGAGTAAGAAATGGTTTTCCCCCTGATTTCCAATAGCAAAGTTTCAAAAAATAATTTATCATTTATACAAAATTTTATATTTTCATTACTTCTATCTTCTTGAAGTGCTAAGACATATTGACCTTTGGTTGCCTCTATTTGGTTTTTAATCTGTTGTATATATTGAATGTCCTTAAGTAATGAATTGTTAAATTTCCAGTAAGATCTACCTTTTTTGAATTTACCAAACTCAATACTTAATGTTATCATTGAATGGTCAGTTCTATAACCATGTTCTATCGAAACTTTACTTATGTCTGTGAACAAATTACTGGAAATCAGAAAAAAATCAAGTCTTGCTTTTTTAATAGGGTTTCTCTTGAACCAAGTATATTGTCTTTCCTCAATGTTCTGTTCTCTCCAACAGTCAAGCAAGCCATTTTCTTGTATCATTTGTAAAACTATTTCTCTTTCTCTAGGATTATTAATATTTACATAGTTAAAACAATCAACCTCCGGGTTTAAGACCAAGTTGTAATCTCCAACTATCACACAGTCATTCTCTATCTGAGATACTTTATCTTTTAAAACAGTATAAAAATTAGGGTCATCTTTATTTGGGCCATAAAGACAGATCATTGTAATATCCTTATGCTCAATGCATGCATTAACAGTTAATAAATTACCATTTTGATCACTTTCCATACTTTTGAAGATGAAATCAAAATTGTTATTAATAAAGATAGCTACACCTCTTGACTGGCTATTAAAGTTACTAAAATAGCATTCATATACCCATTGACTGCGGATAAAATTTATTTCCCTGTTTGTAAAATGTGTGTCCTGTAGAAAGTAAATATTATGCTTTTTCGCCTTTAAATAATTCAGTACATCTTTTCTCTTTCTACTGTCCCCTAAACCCTGCACGTTCATTGAGACAAAAGTTAAAGTATCAGTCATACTGTGTTATAGATTTATGAATCATATTAAATCATGAGAGAGTAATGAATGGGTGTCCGCTGGTAAAGGTCTGGCCCCAATACTGCACTTGCCAAAGTAAAAATGTAAAAAAAATTGAGGAGATGTTAATGTAGAAATTATGAACATTGTAATTCTGAAACTGAAGGCTGTTGAAGCTAATTGTAATTATTTATACACATTACATATGATACCTTTCAAAAATATGAACAATATCCGGCTCAGTGAGTTCCATGGATAATGTTATCAATATCACAATATTAGTTTACACTATTGAAAAAAAAACTTTTCTTGGTGTAATTCTTCTTACGTTTCAAAGTATGATACACGCAAGTTTTTGTAATTACTGCGAATTTTGCCAGGAGAAATATAAGACTTAATGAAGCAATAATGAGTTCCAATATAAATAATATTGTATTTTTATATATACTACCGATTGTATTAATAAGATCAACTGACATTTTCAAATGTAGTAGGAAAGTATGTTGATATTCGTGTATCATGTCTGCATTGTGACATGGCAGATATCAGATCATTTTCGTAGCAGCACAAAAATCATTTGCTGCTTATTTTACTATATATACAAAAGCTGATGAAAAATATGAACAGTAGTTAATACATTATTATATAATTATATTGGTCCTTGGTATAACTCTATTAACAAAAATAGGAAAAAACGTGAATTAACGGAACCACATTTATTTTATTTCGACGTGCTTTGACTCTGTAATTTGTAAACAAGTCAAATAAGAGGCTTACGGACCATTTTTTACCCTTCAACTTGGCAATTAATACACAGTAGAGAACAATCTCATCCCTGAAAGCTAGAAAAACATACCTCCCGTGACACATATTGCCACCTTATGTCTGTATCTGGATAGAAACTCGCCTATTTAACATTTAATTTTAAAATTTTATAAAATAATGATTATTTGTAAACATGTTTTCGTATTGGCCGCTTATGATATTCCGTAACTTAAAAAAGGAAAACCGCTAGCCAATCAACTGATTCGTGACTCCGATATAACCTGTAAGCTACATAATGATCCTGAACTTTGAACCGAAAATATTAGAGTATTATCAATACCAGCCAATGAATGCATATATAAAGCATACAAGCGACCATAATTTGCATATGTAAATAAATATTCATGATAAAACACGTGTCAATAGTGAGAGATTTGCACTACGCAAAAAAGCATAATAAATTAATCAATCAAACAAACAAATATATGTCAGTACCATTATGTTGTTCGTTTATACTAAAGGAGAAAGTTTTTCCTACACTACTACATACAAGTACAGCTAAAAGTTCAAGAGTGAGAGAGATCAAGAGATCAATCTTCACTTTCTTGCCGTTACTGAGGAGGGCTATAATCTTGCCTCCGTCAGACCAGCAGTTGCTGACCTCGTCTTTTAAAGACAGTTTCTCCAGTAACCTCGCGTTTTTAAGTGTCAGATCCTCTCTTATGACAATGCTTGTACCCTTGAGCCCTTTTCTTGCTCCGATTATTTTCATTTTATCAGTTCTATTCAGTAATTTGCAGATGATGGGTCTATTTCCCTCCTCGCTGAACTTCCCTAGTCTATGGGCAATATCTATTTTCGATACATCTATCTCTATGTCAAGTTTATTTTTCAGCTCTTTTATTATCTTTCCTGCTGTGATTGTTGGCGTTTCATCCTTGTCAGTGTCTTCCACCCCATACACCCTGATACTGTTTCTTCTCGAGTATTGCTCAAGCTCATTTATTTGACTATTGTTGAATTTTGTTCTGTCATGGTTTTCCATTATCTTCTCTTTGAGCTCCTTGTTCTTTCTAATGAGTGCCACATTTTCTTCTCTTACTTTATCTAGTTCAACTATTGAAAAATGCAGAGAGTGACAGAAAAATTTCTTTGAACTTAGTAAACCTTTTTTTAATAGGGAATAGTTTGACTTGGTCCTAATATAGTACAGTAGATTTTAAAAATTGCTGGATAATAAGCGTATGATGACAAAATGTCAACCAGCGTTTAAAAATGTACCATGAATGTTATATAAATCATTCATCCGTACCAAAACAAAAGGTCTGAACTACAAAACAGACTTAGATATCTTTCCATGAAATTAAGCATTTTCAAATATTAATTCCTTTAATCATTAGTGCATTATGTGGAGATAAACATATTTAAAAACTTTGAAGTGTTTCATTTATATATTATATATCAATATAAATTAATACATGACTCACGATTTTGTCTTTTTATACATTGTAAGAAAAATAAGGTTTAATTATGCCATAAAAGCGTTTTGACGCGAGGGGCGATATGACGTTAAAAATAACGATGTCACAATAATTGTGCCGCATGACGTAAAATAAATGTCCCTTTGCATTTTTTCATCGTTTGTAATATATGTTCATGTTAGAATCGAAATAACTTCCTTTTCAGCGTTGTAATTGTCTAATAAATACATCTTATTCGTTTGTGTGCGCAATTACAAACCACTCAGGCCTCCGGCCTTCATGGTTAATTACTACACATCGGGATTTTAAATCATTGTTTAATAGACGGTGAACACCTATGGAACGGATATAATTTTACAATCTTATTTGTTTTTTGACATGGTAAATGTGGATAAATTACCAGCCTATATTAATTTTATCTGAGCCGATTGGCGATGGTGATATTATGCTGAGGCGGGTGATATGTTCACATATAATACCACGTAAAAATACAATAGTTTTAATACATTCCCTTGTCGTAAATTGATAGAATTGACTTATTTTCTAAGCTTTTTCATGTGTCGACTGTTAGTACGTATATATATACCCACCAATGACGACACTACATAACGAACGCACGTAAAAGACTAGAAAAAGTTTGATCAAAATAATTATGTCTCCCACCTAGGGGCGGGGATACATATTATTTTGGTGCTGCCTGCCTGCCTGCATGTCTGTCTGTATGTCTGTCTGTCAAAAATGACATGCACCTCATCCACATGTACCCCATCCGCTTGGATTATAACATATATTACACAATTTGCTTTCGTAACTTTAATTGCTGCCATTTAGAATGTTACCGTCTTTCATATCTTGTTTATTGGTTGCTGTAAAAAAAACCTATTGAAGGGTTATGGTGCTTGTTCTTTTTTATATAGCCGTCTCTAGATCGGACACATTATTGCGATAACATGGAGTGGGCGGGGCTGCTCATTCATTGTCTGCTCTCTCGTTTTTTATCATTTTTATCCAGTCATCTCCAAAATGGCTCAGAATAAGTATGGGCACATTATCTAGGGCAAGGTCTCTAACCAGCTAGATAACCTCCGAAATAAAGAATTTACGACCTATGAATTGTTGAACCTTTGTAAAATAAGCCCTTTCCGTAATGTGGCAGTTTTATCCAATCGTTCAAGCAGTTTTCATTCATTATCACCTTACATACGTAAACTGTGTATGGGCATTACATCTTTACAGAACTCGAAAAGCAGTCTGCGCATGCAGGAAATTCAAGAGTTGCATCCCCTTAATTGCTGAAATTGGATCAACATAGTATTGTGCCCTCTTTTACTTTAGATGTTTACATAAATTCAACAGCAGACATGGAGAAAACAGTAACGGGTATGATATCTTTTTTTAGAAATATCGATAACTAGCCTGGTCACCGTAAAGAGGCAGTTGTTAAAAAGAAACAAAGATACATAGAGCGAGAAACTTTTGTTTCGTTGATCTATAAGATCGAGATAGTTTTCACTGAGCTAGGGTTGGTTTCAGGTCTCTGTAAATAAAACAGTCTGGTATTCACAATTTGAATAGATTTCGATCTTTCGCCGAATGTATTTTGCAAGAAACACAAAACATGAATATTTTATAGGAAAAATGAAAAAACATTTTTTTTTTCATCCATATCTGATATTGATATTATTATCTTTCGCCGAGTGTTTTTGAAAGAAGCACAAAATTGAATATTTCAATGAAAAATTGAAAACAATATATGCAATACAGGGGCGGTTCGTTTCACAGTTTCATGCAACTTCTAATTAGTGTTTCCAGTTTGTATAATTTCTTGAAAACAATAAAACAGTGGTGTGTGTGTGTACTTGTCTTTCTTATTAAGATAAACTGTAAACGCTTGCAAGACCTGCTCATATCATTGTAGAAGACAGCATCCCTCTGGGATACCTCCAGAGAGAACAGTGGTATGTTAAGAGTTATGATACATCATGCTAAAATTGACCAACAAATGCTAACGGCATTCATGAACTGAGAGTAAATTTTTAAGTTCCATAAGAGTTTCTTATGTTACACCTATGACCAGACAGAATTGGTATTTATTTTAAGCGAAACATTTTAATGAAAACAGCTCTTCATTTGTAAAATTTTCTTCTTTAGCAAATGTCTAAACCGTAATCGCGAGTTTTAAGTTTGTTTATTTAAAACAGTATAGGAGAAAGTAAGTATCTATCTAACATTTTCACACAGGTCCGGGATTGTGGAAATAGTCCTGGCAACAATGCAAGTAAAATCTTTTTGTTCAGTTCGTCCATGCCTAGAATAAAATGAATACTTTCTATTTCGCAGAATGAAAGGAAACTCATTTAGTTTTAATTTCGTATAACTAGGGATGTCAATAACCGGTTATTTGAATAACCGGTTAACCGTTAATTTTTCCGACCGGTTAATCGGTTAACCGATAGTGTCCTTTGTTTTCCATTAAATTGATAAATCCGTCCGTTGTCGAGATAGGGACCTTTTACCCGTGGGCATTGCTTACCGTGACACAAAATTTTATTTTGTAAAGACGAACAAATATTTCGTACAAACACAACAACTTTTCTATACTTTTTGTACAATAAAGTGCAAAGAAGAACGGTAAACACAGTTGAAGCGGTACTTCATGTCGTTAAAGAGACATACCGTATAACTGATGTCGACTAAATAACCCCAAAACATAAACATAAAAAATAGAATATTTTGAAGTGTTATAACTGAGCCTAAAAGTTTCAACTATGCAATCCTTGACATTTTCGATAAAATCAGCGGTTTAAAATATACTGCAGTACCGTAAACCATTCAATAATCTATGTATAGTTGTTGTTGTACAATTAATGGGTAGATTGATGTGATTTATTACAGAAAAACTTTATATAGATTAATAACAAATTTCGTGATTTTTATATTGGTGAACCATAAAACCAAAGAATCGTGTCGCATCGCATTATCATATTTTTTCTCGCAACTTTGATATAACCCTTAACTCACAAGATTTATCAAGTGTAAAGATTGGCATCGGCATAGACTAGAAATCCGTATTTCTTGTTTGATATGGGCATATCAGGATACGGTCTACACTAAAGTGAACTGCAGAAACATATATATATAGTTCAGTTTATAAAACCAATGAAATTATTTTACGACATTTGCCCGTTTCGATTTTCTGCAAAAGTCATGACCTACAACAGCCTTAAGGATTCTGGCGCAGTTTTTTCGACAAAACATCTTTATTTCTATTCATTTTGTGAATACCAAAAGAGCTAGTTGTAATTTATTTAACTTATGCGTGACTTCGCCCTACCGAAAACAACACTCCCCCATTGAAAAATATCTTGATCTTCCAGATCTACCGAAACAAGTTGTCGTCTGTTTCTATGTATCTTTGTTTTCTTTCGGTGACCAGGCTACCAGGCTAGTTATTGAGATTTGTAAAGATGTTTTGCCCAATACTTTTTTTCCATATGTAGTGTTGAATGGATAAAAACTGTTCAAGTTAGCAGGCAGACATTGCTATTTTTGCTAACTTGCAGCAGTTAAGGGAGTGTGACTCTAGCATTCTCTGAAAAGATCAAGCTTGTTATCGGGATTTGATAAGGTACTATACTATGACCATACACATTTTCTCTATGTCTGCTTTTGAACAGATATGAACTTTTCAAGAGAGTGTAAAAGACTATTGTGTCCACATTTAAGCAATTAAAGGTCTGTTACTCTTGCATTTCTTAAATGAACAGACTGGGTTTCGAGTTCTGTAAAGCGTTGATGCGCATCAACATTTACCCACGTATGGTAATGATTCAATGAAAACCGCTATAATGATAAGAAAAAATGCCTTTACATTACGGAAATCACATATATACCACTCGTTGTAGCACGGTGATCCTTCATTATTTGTGCTTTATTTAAAGATTATTGAATGACAATCCCATACACAATCTATGAAAAAATGGTATTCTTTTCTAAATGGCAGCAATTTAAGTAACGAAAATAACTTGTGGAATTAAGATACTAAATCAGGTTAACAGGGTAAATGTACTTTGAATTGCAGCCATATTCCAGTTTGATTTCATATTACAATCGCACCGTCCGTCTGCCCGTCTGTCTGTCCGTATGTCCGTCCCCACTTACAAATTCGTGTCCGGACTGTAACTCATCGATGGACTTTAAAATAACTTGGCACAAATGTCTAGCACATCAGGCCGACGTGTCGCGTGCAAAACCCACGTCCGTACCTCAAAGTTCAGGGTTACACTTGGAGTTTGAAGGTTATGGAATCCTCTATATATGCACACATTCGTGTCCGGACTGTAACTTTGTCATGCATTGAAGGATTTTAAATTAACTTGGCACAAATGACTAGCACATCAAGACAACGTGTCGCGTGCAAGACCTCCAAGGTCAAGGTCACATTTATAGTTTTTTAGGTAATGAAATCCTGTACATATGCATACATATGTGTCCGGACTATAACTTTATCACTATTTGAATGATTTTGAAATAACTTGGCACAGATGTCTAGCACATCAAGCCGTTGTGTCGCGTGCAAGACCCAAGTCTCTACCTCAAAGTTCAAGGTCGCACTTAGACTTTATAGGTAATGGAATCCTGTATATATGCATACATTTGTGTCAGGATTGTAACGTTTTAATGCATTAATTGATTTTAAATAACTTGGCACAAATGTTCAGCACATCAAGACAATGTGTTGTCTGCATGAACCATGTTCCTATCTCAAATGTCAAGGTCACACTTAGTGTTTAAAAGTAATGGAATACTGTATGCATGGTTACTCTGTCATGCATGGAAGGATTTTAAAATTGCATAGCATTTATTGTGCACATGGAGAGGACACAGACTCTTAGGCACCTCTTTCGTGGGCATTCGTCACGTGTGATGGACAGCTCTTGTTCATTAGTATTTCCTTGCAAGACATTATTTATATTGCGACCTTCAAAAATAATTATTCATTTTCACTTTTCAATCATATTAGTGAATATTCTGATTGTGAAACTTTAGCTATTCTTAAAGCGAAATAGTTAGAATATTCTTTTATCGTTGACAGCGGGTGTGTTCAGAAAAGAAGGTCAGAAAGACCTATGATTTTCATTTTTGTGATGGGGAGTGATTTAGTAATTAACAAAGCTCAAAAAAACTTGCATACACATTTACTCATAGAGTTAAAATTAATTTATTACTGTAGTTTCAAAAACAAGAACGTGGGTCAGTAGGTCAAGGTCAGCCAATGACGACGTGAATTCAACATGCAAATTTGTAAACATTGTCCAAATTTCGTGGTCGAAGATTCAAAAACAAAAAGTAATTTAGAAGTTCAAGGTCAACCAAGGTCAAAGTTTAAATGTCCATGCAAAATTATCAATTAAGTCACTTGCTGTTGCAAAATAACAACAACAAGAAAATAGGTCAGTGGTTAAGTAACTCCAGAGCGGGGCCAACGTGGTCCCAATTGGTATTAATTGAAAAACATGTGTGCATTACCACTAGGAATTGTTACGAGCCAATTATCTAAGGAATAGGTCATGAAGTCTTAGAAAAAAGAAAACTACATATCTCAATGTAAAATAAAGTAAACCCCAATGCGAGGTCGATTTTGACAGGGGAAATAATTTGAATACTCTTGGTAGAGGACCATTAGGTATTCTATCTATCAATTATCTAAGTTATATGCCTGTTGGTTTTAGGCAAGGACTTTCTAAATTAACACTCGCAGGTCCTTATTTGAACAATCTTGTAGAGGTCCAGTAAACAATGCTACATTCAAAATTCTACGCCTTTGGTCTTGTGGGTTAAGACAAGTATATTTTGAATATTTCCCTATATAAGCATATGTAAACTCAAGGGCCTTTGTACAAACCGCTGACCCCTGAAAGAAGTCATTTTTAATCCAGGGGTCATGATTTGAACAATCTTGGTAGAGGTCTGCTAGACAATGCCTAATGCTAAACAGTAAAGCTCTTCCACTTTTTTTAAGAAGAGTTTTAAAGTTTTACCTTTCCATTGCAATGGGAACCAGAGTTCTGCATGCAACGGATTTCTTTAAAACGAGGTATGATATTTTCATCGGCGTTTTCCTAGACGTATAGGACGTAAAGTTTCCATTGCGTACAATTGGCTTTTTAAAACCTCATTTGATAAACTGTTTTGGTAAAATTATTTTAAGTTTTAAGTTGGTTTTCTAGTCAGGCTTGCCAGACTATAATGAATGCTAAAAGTGTTTGGTTGACATGAGTGATAGGTTAAATACTGTTTAGAATATTTTTCCCTAAAATCTATGTCAGTGTTGATTGTATTGCCATCTTTATGAGTAAAATTGTCTGCAAAGGGAAGCTTTTCTTTAGCAGTAAAGTGTATATGTAGTCTTTAAGATGTTGTGAAAACTATTCTTGTCGGCAAATTTTTTCCCATCATTCTGTTCTGCGTTTCAGTATAATGTTCCTCCAAAAAGCTTAACACAAGAGTACGTACTAAATGTTAGAGCAATATTCTGTCCCCAAGCCGTATCCTTTGTTTTGTTATTGTCTTCAAAGTTAAGTGTCAAGTAATCATTTTTCTAGAAGTTCTTTCATGGCTTCTATCATAAATTCTTTATTCAATCACTGGTTTATTCAGTTTGGATGCTTTGAAAACCAATAAATGATTGCTTTTACCACAAATTGGTTTGCGATATTCGTAAACAAACTGGTCGCATTACAAGAAACCAGAAAAGCGATGAGTTTCCAAAGTAGGTCTGAATATTAAATCTTTTGGATCGAGTATCTTCTTGATAATTATTCCGTTATAAAACTATATTATATGGAAGAATGTAAAATGAGCTTGATTTGCAAACAAAATTTGAAAATAGCCTATCTCCTGTCTAGTTATTTCCGGCACTAAATCGATACCTTTTTTTCTTGAATGGAATTTAAGAGAAATTATCGTTTGTTGCGACATAAAATGGTTTCTTTTGTACCATTAGTACATTTTTTCTTTATAAAAGTTAGAAATTCATTTTCAACTATTTCACCACTTAGTCGGCTTCATTTATTATTATTATATTATTTATCATTTGCAAGAGATTGAGTAGCTTTGCTTCCTGTAACGTGATATTATACTCTGATTGTGTTGTTTCTTGCAAAAAAAAAGTATTGTAAAGTCTTCTTTTAATAGGCTGAAAATCGCTTTTACTTCTTAAGAATCATATTTTTTTTTTTTTTTTTTTTTTTTTTTTTTTTTTTTTTTTTTTTTTTTTTTTGTTTTTTTTTTTTTTTTTTTTTTTTTTTTTTTTTTTTTTTTTTTAAATTGGGGGGGGGGTTTTTTGGGGGGGGGGGTTTTTTTTTAAAAACAGTTTTTTTTTTTTTTTAACCTTGAACTTGTGTAAAATCGGATCGGATAATATATATCATGTAAATAACAAACCTTTCTGAAAACCAGAACACCAGAAAAACAACGTAATTTTAACTACAAATGCAAGTCCCTGTATTAGATGAAAGTAATTATAATATTTAACAAAACTTTATTTATTCTGCGAAATTCATAAATGTCTACTTGCATTTAAAGATGTTTCAGCAGATACCAATGTTTTTGTCTAAACAAATCTTACATATCTCTGTAGACGAGTACCGTATTTATAATGTATACTATGTTTCTTTATAATCAAATGTTTTTGTCCTTTAAGTCCTTCCTATGAATGTGAAAGTTCTGAAACGAAAGAATGAAATACAATTAAGTACAATTCATGACTTTGGAAGACAATATTTCAATTTTGAACTATCCACACAAAACAAAGAAGGTAGGTTTGACTGCATTTACGATAGGTATTCTATTACGATGGGTATTCAAGTCCAGCGAATCTGCTTATATTGCAAATAAATCTCAGGCACTATCATAAAGGAATTGATTTAAAGTTTTATGGGAGATAATATATTGATACTCGAATTATGTATATAGTGTAGCCGTTCTGGTTCCGGACCCCTTATATAGCAAAAAAGCTCCGTCCCAAGTTTACCCCGAGGGTATAGAATCTACACCCAACGAGTTCGGCTCGGAATACTACTAGTGCAGTTAAAGCTGAACTGGTAGTTACATGGGTATTTTACTCGAACTCTTAGGACAAGGTCACTTATCCGGGTGGCTACAACCCGTAGTTTGTACTCAGGTTGTGTCTAACTTACTGCATTTCCGGAACAAATAACCATTAAGCTGAATCACAGTTTTCTTACATTTATTTGCACATACGTAATGTTCATTTATATACGACAAAATAGCATAAAGAAAACCCAGGAAATAAGAAAATATGTCGTAAATAATGGCAGGGATCTACTACGGGAACCTCCCCCATGTATTCACAGAGTGAAGAGGCAATGTCGGAGAAGTGCCGCCTGTACCAATGGAACCATACATACTGGACGTAGAGTCAGTTTGTTGACCTCGATTAGAACTAAATTTGAAGTTATATATAATAATTTGTTTTACCAAATGATTACTCGTTAAATAAAATTGACAAATGTACCCTTCTTTATAACGGGAACTTAACATTAAGTTATTAATTTATCAAAGATATTTGTTTCTTTAAACAACGAACATGATACAGATAATTTGCATAGGTTTAATAATAAAGGGAGGCAACTGAGACAGGCAAATACAAAATATACCAACAACCTCTACAATAGTAAGTTGTGTCTTGTATCATATAAAAACCATGTCCAAAACAGTCCAAAGCTGATATATGATCGATCAATATAACATTCCTGTAATATTGCTGTGGTAGCCAAGTGGTCTAAATGAACACTATGTCACTCTAACACTCTGTCGCAATAGTTAGGCAATGTTTTTTATACATATTTTGACGTACACAATTATTGCTACACAAACAGTTTTTCCTGTCAGTTAATGTCAAACTGTTTTGCAATGTACAAGGAACTGATGGATTATGTTTTAAAAGAAATGCTAGAGTAAATACGAAGTAACATCCTCCTGTATGTTGTAATTGTTTTACTGTTAGCAAAGATACTCTCATAATTATAATTCAAAAGTCAGTAAAAAACAAACATATTAATTTCTAAAGACAATATAGAGATAGATGTTTCTTTCAAGACTGAACAGAATTGTGCCATCAGGCCTTTAATATTGGAAATGAAGGACCTTGGTAGCAATAGGAAATTGCAGAGTTGTTATCCCACAAAAAAACAAGGGCGAAATATGGTGCCGATCGCTGCCCAGCGTCTGTTGTATATCGCCTATCCACCATTTTTTAAACAACATCTCCATTGATACCATTTAGCCAATTTGAAGTTTTCTAAATCCCCATAGACCATCACCTAAATGTTTGGCACTGTACACTTTCAATGGAAATGATACTTAGACTGCTAAACGTAAAAGAATTCAGCCTAGAGCTTATACGGTTGATGTGTAGCATGTAGCATGTTGTGTCCAACGCATGCATCTAGGGTCAATATAGACCCCGCCTTATAGTTGACGTATTGTACATGTTTATATATACGAGCAAATAATCTTCTTGTGCAAACTCATTATCAACCAACATTGTTCAAAATAATGCACCCCTAATGTCAAAAGAGCCCAACCCCAAGGTTCAGTTGTTTAATAAAAAATTATGTAAGGAAATAATTTAAAATGCTTCTCGACTAAAGATATTTGGCCAACACCTTAGTTTATTGGTGATTAAAGTCGCCTAGTATTCCTTTACTGATTAAGTGGTACACATTAATCCCACTTCGGGGGTCATTTTTGAAAATAACTTGTCTATTAAATGATAAAACTTGTTTTCCATAACTTAAAGACAAAATCCAAGACCTTTGGTATTTAAAAAAAATCACATTCTGGTTTCACATCAGAGCATACAATTTTTCTAGATTTGGATATTGACAATAATACATAGGAAGATATCTCGTGCGAATATCAGAATATAAAGGACATGATAACATAAAGTGATATTCATCTTCCAGCACAGTTTCACAATACACGCATACACGATATTCTCTCCAAACGTTATAATGTCTACATTTCTCTCATTAAACAATGTGAAGAGCTACCGTTCAAATTCAAAGCAATATTTATAGTTACAATAGTATTACAGTTTAATATTGTCACTAAACCTTGACTGCCAGTTTTGTATGAACTGGTCTTTTAAAGTTTGAACATATTGAATTGGAAATAATCACGGGTTTGCAACGGTTTGTGCTTCCCACACATATTCAAACCCATTGCTGAATAAGTGACGCTTAACATCATAAGACCAGTTTTCATACCCCATATTATCATAATATATAAGCATTTTATAACGAAATTTTGTATATCCTACTTACATGTTTATACTTCTGCAATTGTAAAGTAGATGTATTAGTAATGAATCATTGGAGGCTGAACGTAAAAGCTACATTTGATAAAAACAGCATTCATTTTAAACAGAATGTGTTCTTACTCTTCACGCAATAAATGCTTTAAGGGCTTCGCTGCCTATCATATTTTGCCACTACAAGTATTTCTACTATTTTCATTTATTTGTTTTGATATAACAGTCACTACGGAAGGTGGTTGAATATGTGGGTATTATTGTTATAACTATATAACCGAATAGTTCATACAACCATTGTTGATGATAAGGTGACTGCATTTTGAATTTTGGCTCTGTGTTGAATTCCGAAGGGAAACTGTATTCCTTGCTATGTGAATATGAAGTATATGTGTGCGTGTGCGTGTGCGAGTGCGTGTGCGTGTGCGTGTGTACCTGCCGGACAACAATAGAAACATGCTTGCCTTATGGTCAAGAAAGCAGTGATAGTACCTCTCCCTCTCCGTCTTCCATTTAAAGAGTGTTACTCTCGGAACAACGGGGCTCAATTTATTTGTTCGGCCTTTAATTTATTCTGGCATTTGTATTTAACTTCACAGATACAACAGAAAACGAAAGTAAACAGTTATAGGAATACTATAAGCAGTTCTAAGATATGGGGTAGTCGGTAACGCGTTTATATATATATATATATATATATATATATATATATATATATATATATATTGTATAAAAGATTGTGTTTTCCCTTATTAAAAAAATAATGCTTTGTAATATATGCAGTGGTAAGGGAAGTGAAGTGCAAACTGATTAAACAAGTATGATACTGTCACATTTTACTAGCTGTTTTTTTACAGGTGTACTTTCAGAACTACTTCCTTACATCATAATATTTTATATAATTATCATAGCCTTTCCTCAGCATAAGTCTGTATATAGTTCATAACAAGATCGAATTGTCTTAATTCATTTTCGTAACATGCATGCTTTCCAATTTTACGGCACGTCAGATACCAGTGTCTTAAAACAATACTTATAGAATGTAAATCCAGCCATATTATATCAAGAAACATTTCATTAAAGAAATCTGACGTTTGAATGTGGTTTATTATTTACATTTTAGGTATGTCGGCTCGTGTATGAACTGATGAATGTGCGTTTCTGGGATGCGCCTATCCGAATAAGATCCTTAGATGTGAATTATACATTTAATCGAAGAAAATTCTATACTTGGGATAAAAAAACAACTCGTGTACACATGCCAACATATCCCGAAGTAAAACGTTTTTAGAAATTGAGAGTGGTCGAAGTACTTCAATATTTCATAAAATTCCTGCATATTGTACTAGCTTTTCGTACTTTTTTCTTATTTTTATCTAAACTGTTACAAATTGAGCGACATGTATCATTTTTAGCTAATATGCATCAGCAATTGTGTAATGTTTACCTGATAATTACTTACCGTTAACGAAAAGGAGTTAACATTTCTGTCTCAATATACACAGAGATTGTATATTAATACACAGACAAAGAAATTGTATTTTAATCTTATAAGTGCTATGTGGATTTCAAACAATCTTCGCATGAATGAACAGTACTAGGCCTAGTTGTGCATATCATCTGCATTTGGCGGTTCAGTGATTCTTAGCGGTTTTATTGTCCTCTTTCGTAAACCGTAACCCTGAGTTTGTCCGTGCTACTCAAATTACACTGCTAGGCAGATTTAAACCAAACTTCACATGAATGATCAATGCAAAGCATGGTTGTGCCAACCGTCGGTAATTTCCGATTCAGTGATTCTGAGGGGAATTGATTTCCTTTTTCGTACATGTATAGTAGGGTTAACTGCCTATCAAACAGTGTTAAATTGTGGAACATACATTTTTTTTTTCAATACAACAGCCTTTCGTTCTTTTAAATAAATTTCAAAAACATAACATGATAATTTTGACTATATCGACTGTAGAGGAGTAACTGAATTTACGTGATTCGTAAATTATTTAGAGCTTCAGAACACCTGAATATTTTTGTGAAGTGCAGAACAGCACACGCATTCAGCAATGTTTGACATTAGGTACATGGAATGGAAATGTCACAAGTATATTACCTGCCCGATTCATTAATATCAATTATTTAGAACACGAAGCTCAAATAGCACCGGAAATAATCGCCGTCCATGCCGGAAGTGGGTGTTGCTGTAAGCTGAATCTTTAATTTCTTGTTAGACATGGGAAATACAATGTATCACTGAAAGTGAAGTAATATAAACCATATTTTAACAATATTTAAGATAGCAAAGACTTTATAAGACATAAAAAATATTACCATGTTAGTATTACACTTAACAAACAGTATTGTGTATGAATTTTGCTATAATAGCTCAATTCAGTACGACGTAGGGGACAAGACACCGGTTATGACAAAATAATTATTTCAGGTATCTTTCAGAGTACATTATACAGGGACATTCTACATATACTCTGTCTCAGAATACATAGTCAGTCTGTCTACTGAGCTATAATAGACCCTTAACAACTTAAAGTAGGATCCTAGGATCCCAGATCCACAAAGGCGGCACAGATAGCATATCAAAATCACCATCCGAGTCCCTATTGCTACATTTCTTTCTTGGCGAGACATATACCTGCCCATGTGACACGCTCTTTGCCCAGACCTGCGATATGTTGTCTGAACATTCAAGCTACAATTCGATAGTTTGCCGCAGTCTACAGTATATGATGCGGGATCAATTGTTTTTAACTAGTTTGACTTATCACCGGCTCCTTTAACTTAGCAAAGAAATCAGCCACAAAGCGTAATGTTTCCAACCTATGAAACTCTTTACTCAAAACTGGCCCATTTCCAATAGCTGAACTTTTGGCCACAAGCGAAGCATTCAAAAGTTTCCCGAATTGCTATTTTGGGTATATTGCTTGATGGGACACATGGTTGCGACATGTCCCTTCTGACGACAAAAGTAACATTCAATTTCCACATGCGAGCTTAGCATTTGACTTTGTCCCTGAACGTTTTGTTTGTTCGGACATACAGATGCTATATGACCCTTGTGAAGGCACACATAACACTCTATTTCTTAATTGAACAAGCCTGTTCCGTTTTGCCCTTGGTTTTGTTGAGGTACCTCAACTTTATGTGGCCTTTTTGACCTCAAATAGCAATCTTTCTAACTTGTGTTGAACTTCCATTGTTTCATCATGTGTTTTCGTTTTCCGAAACCCACCTACGTATACCTCTTCATACTGTTTTGCTGAAGCCACTGCATCGTTAAAGTCTCTCGGATTTCTTCAAAGTCTTGATCTTTCTTGAAAACGCCCTTCAGAAACACATTCATTAATAATGTATATTCATCTTTGTTTTGAAAAGCTATTCCTTTGAGCTTTTTTAACTTTCTTGCAAAATCATGCACTGATTCAACACTTTCCTTCACTGCATTCATGAAATTGCTTACAGCCTCTTTGTGATCAGGCAGTAGCAAAGACACTATTAATAATGTTTACCTTCAAACGTAAGCTTACTCAGTAAATATCTTGCATTGTCATGAAGAATAAGTAAATATGCTTTGGGTGCGCACCATAAACCGGTTTAAGCTCCCCAGTGGTGTTTTTGCCACTGACCGTTCCAAGGCGGTGCCCCACTGTGTTCCTTTAATTGTTCGTTTTGTCCTCGTGTGTTTGCTTTGTATGCTAGTGTGTGTTGGTAGTGTATATGTGTGTGTGTGTACATGATTTTGTGTGTGTGTGCGTGTGTGTGTTTGTGTGTGTGTGTTGGTGGTGTGCACTTCTGGGTGCTGTGGGGCTCGTTTTGGGGAGGCTGCGTTTTTGGTACGTGGCATTCCCTGTTTGATATTATTTTTGTTTTTTTGGCCATGTCATTTTGATTAAACTGAGCAGTCATGCAGTGAAATTCAAAATCATTAAAATATTCACTGACATTCAAAAACACACTAAATCTTATGGCATACATTACCTATGCTATATCTATGATTCAAATTGCTTGAAGGCGAAAACACCCCAGTTTGTCCAAACACGTGGCTAATCCCCGAAACAGGAGGATATTGAAAAAAATACTAGGACTGTACACGTACTAATTGGAGTATAGGTGAAGCATTGCATCCGTAATACTATTTGCAACACCGTTACTAGAGTAAACAACATTAATATTCATACCATACCCAGTCCCACCTATTGCAGTAAAAGGGCTGTGTCCTACATGTGAATTAACCGTAATAGCTGTAATAGAGGGATTATCCATTATACCCACCTGCTGTCCATCCAGCATTAGCATTATCATCATAGACAGGGCCCACAGTAGGACATAGAAGCTGAGGGTAAAAAGCTAGGACAGCAACACATAGACTTATCGGAAAATTCTAAGAATTTGTCAAAGTAGAACTTAAAGTAATTGAAGAACTACCAAACCAAATGTTCTTACCTCTCTCTCCATTGTGTCTGAGCGAGAAAATCACACCCTCATTTTCTGCACGACATAAATGTCTCATTATCTTGTGTAGTTTCATTATGATCAAAACCAGTTATTAACCACAACAGAAATCTAACAAAGCGTACAATCAACTGTAGAACACCTATCATCGTGTAATCACCGCGCTTCCCTAGTATAAAATCTACAAAAATACGACTGAAAAAAATCCTATCCACTTGATACAGGACGTCAGGTATCCAACCTATAGAAACAATGTGTTCTGGCGGTAAACCTAAATAGACGTTTTGAGTCCCGCCGGAGGTTCCAAATGTAACGGGCACTGCCTTCCTAAGCCGGGGCAAGTGGACAGGAAGTGAATCACGAACAGAGGTTCGAATCCAGTCGGACAACTATCCACTACCAAGTCTACATAAAATGAGAGAACTAAATTTTATGCATTTTCACCAGTGTCATATCCCAATACGTACAAAAAGAATATTATGAATATACATAGTGAATAGTCATGACATGATTATCTCCCTTTGAAGCTCCTCCGCCATTTGTACGGAAACGATAAACAAAACGATTGACATACTCTTTGTGTCCTAGGTATCTTTATATTGTAAGTTTTATGGTGATTCAGCAGTTATCTCAAAAGAACTGTTCTAGCCTGTATGCTTTAGATATATTTGTGTATGTTTTGTAATGTTTTAGATAGATTTTGCTCCCAGGCAAAAGACGCTCAAAAAATCATATAGGATCAAAAGGCGCTCTTTGAAAATGGTAGTAAAAGGTTTATTTGCCAATCAGAAGGAAGTGTAAGATTTGGTGTGGAGATTCTGCCTAGTATATAAACGGGTCGCCAAGCGTTTGAAAGTCTGTCTTGTGGTTGGTTTTGCAAGCGTCGGATCGAAGTAGTGGTTATATTTACTGATGCGCAGAAATCTCAGATATCTGACATTACAAATATATTGCTGCTTCAGTAAAACCTCTAGGACAACATTTGGTGTTTGAATTCAGAATCATAGAGATATTTCGCAGTTGAACTATATAGCTGTAACGGGTACCGCCTTCCTAAGCCGGGGCAAGTTCACATGAAGTGAATCACGGACATAGGTTCGAACCCAGTCGGACAACTATCCGCTACCACGTCTGCATACAATGAGAGAACTAACTTTTACGCCTTTATTCACCAGCGTCATATTCCGTACAAAAGGGATAATATGAATAAATACAATGAAAAACCCTAGTCTAGGCCTAAAGAAAGGTGTGAAACTCGACGCTTGTGCAGCGATAGAAAGAACCCCCCGAACGAGCGTCGTTCTCCCAATTAATATATAATTATTTTGCCGCCACAGTACACATAAACTAATCAGATTCTTTATAATGATTGGCTGCAAGATTCAAAGAACCTAGTGACCCATAAAACAAGACTTCATGACTTTCCGTATATGCAATTAGCATGAGAAAAGTGTGTGAGAGTCATTCTTGTGGTTGCCCTTGCAAGTGTCAGGTCGAAGTAGTAGTTATATTTACTGATGCGCAGAAATCCCAGATATATGTCATACAAATATACTGCTGCTTCAGTAAACCTCTAGGGCAACATTTTGTGTTTGAATAGAGAGTCATGAATATTTTTTCTCAGTTGAAACACAGATCTATAACTTGAAGCTTTCTGAGATACGGTTGTTTTTAATGTTTTGATACGAGAAGTAGAATCAGGGAAAATTGATAGTCTGAAATATCATTAGGGCTTATCAAAATGATAGTTAATAATTATTTTGAGGTCTAAAGTGTTTTAATATATTTGAGATATATTCAATAAAGTTGAAAAAATAAGGATAAGAGTCCTAAGAATAATTGTTTTTTTTTAAATGTATTAAATCTATAGGCGAAGTAGCCCGAGAAAAAAATGCATTTTATCTTTGTATTTTCTGCATTTTAGAGGTACTCGTTTTATATTGTTGCATACGTTTTCTCCACGGTTAGACGCTACACTTTCATATATTATTCTGAATTGTGTGTGCTTAATTGAAATAAAAGCTGAAAAACACACTAAAAAGATTTGAGTCATGTAGAGATAATTGTTTTATTCGACTTAATCTTTTTTATAGAGTGTTCTACCATTATTCTTTTTCTCAAAATTATTTTGTTAATCCTGCGAAACGCTCGTCTCTCTTACGTCACGTCTAACAAATGTCGGTCAGGATGAATTTTCCACGGTTGGACACATGCATTAAGCTCCTGTCATTAGCTTGAACTGTTGCGCATCATAAAGAGAGCCCGGAAATCCCAACTCAATTTACATACAATACCATCTTTATTAACACAAGTTTGGTACGTATGACATGGAAGTTCCGATAAAAGTATGAAACTGATCATTTGGCGTATTCATAGGATGAAATATATTGCAATCTGTCATCTTTTCAACAACTGCTGGATACACAGTGGCGCTCACGTTTTTGTTCCGTTTACCTCATGGTTGTAACCGCGTTGAAAACGCCGGGTAAACGCGGTCAATTTCCCGGCTAATTTCCAAATATGGAAAGAATAGCCGGTAAACAAACGGGTCACTCGAAATATGGAAGCAGTACCCCGGTAAAGAGGCGTGTTCAAACAAGGAGCCAATTAGAAGATTCTCAGCGCGTTTTTTTTCACGGCTGTTGCCGTTTCACTAATAAGCGAAGCGTGTCTTTGTCTGAATATACTTTGATTTTGTTTACATTGAAATGTAAGCGTCGATGTTATTGCTGATCTGTTTTATCAATATAAAATCTACAGTTAAATTAAAGTTGACACGGACATTGGTATAATAAACATACTGTACACTAATAATTTCTCTAGATTTTACTGTAGATCTATCCCGGCCCTGGATATTTTAATTTTGATATTTATCCCGTTCAAGTTTTCGTTTACCTTTAGTCAGAGACTATGTCTTTGCTATTGAGTAGTTTTTCTTTTAGACTACAAGAATCTCTAGAGTGAAGAAGCGTAGATGATTACAACATAACCCAGTTATTAATTCGGAGCGGCACTTTACTGTACCTGGTCTCGACACAAACAACAACAACAACAAGAAATCTAAATAAAATGGTTTAGAATTAACTTTACAAGTTTACAGCCCCTAAGCATGGGGTTTATGGTCTGTTCAGGTAAGGGATATCACCGACATATCCATATCTTATGATCAGACCATCATGGGTACTGATAATTTATTTACATTCGGGAAAGGTTTATCGGCTTTCATCGCTGATGTCTAACCATCTTTAATTTTAAAATGTACACAAACCAGGAATGAAAATGAAAGCCGACATCGGTCTACCAAGTTTTCACCTTTTTCGGACGAATGAATAAATAAACACGACCTAATAATCCGATTGGTTAACTGGCCAGTATGACGTCACGAAAAAGCCGTGAATACTTTCAAGATTTCACGCTCGTTCCTTCAATGAAGTAAAATAAGAACAGAGTTTTGCTCTCTTCAAAACTGTGAATAAAAAGCATGTTATAACACTAAGCATGATATGGAACTATAAAAATAACAAATAAAAGAAATGCAGTTTTACCTATTCTCGGCTTCGCCGTGGTGTCATTCTGACCAGTTAACCAATAGGATTATTAAGTCGTTTTCATTTATTCATTCGGCAAAAATCTGTCTTTACCGTTGACTCATAATTATGCAAGTTTAAATTTATTTTAAACGAAACAAAAGGCCCTTGATAACGCAGAATTATTATAAAACAATCTGATAGCTTCAAGGTAATGGAAGATCGTCGACTTCTTTCATTTTTAAGCTTGGTTATTATATTATTCAAAGTTAAGGATGCATAGAGACCGGCGATAACAGCCGAGGAGTCACCTTTCCCGAATAAATATTTTTTCAGTACCCGGATGTGCGAAGCCGAGAATGACAGTCACACAGGCTTTAGTAGGCTGTACCAACATAAATTAAATTTGTATTTGTGAATCAACATAACCTCTGTAGGTCCAACAACTTTTGTTTTGACCAACTTATTCATTTGGCTCAACCCTTTGACCTGGGTTTTTATCTGATGTTTTCTCAGTCACATGAAGTTGGGACCCCAACTAGTTATTTTTATAAAACTCCCGGACCGACTATCAAGTATTTATAATTTGATTATGTCGCGGAGAGTCATTTTTATAAAACACCCCGGACAGACTGTCGGTCCTGGGTGTTTAATAAAAAAACATGACGTATGACAAATACAATTCGGACAAAACTGTGTTCGACTAGATTTAAAACTCGAATGTATCATTACAGCCCTACCAAGCATTACACATGTCTGAAACCATGTTACAATGACGTCTTTAAAATGGCGCCATGTATGCAATGCTTTCTGGTGAAGTTTCCCGCAATCTTTGACATCTTATTGAAACAGACGGAACAAAAGTAGAGTTAGAAACATAAAATAAACCAAATACAATGATGGTTTCTATGTCATATCACGATAATTTTACTTGTGAACAACAAAAGTAGTTATTTTCACTTGTGGCTGCGCCGCTCATGAAAATATCACTTTTGGTGCCCACTCGGTGAAATTATATAGTGATCTTACACCAAAACAAGCAATCATTCTTTATAGTATCCGAGAATGACATTTATAATACCTCTATGTTGTCAAAGGCTTTTTCTTTCCTTAAAATAAAAAAAAACTTGCATATTATGATATATAAGTCTACAGTATAGACTGAATTTTTATCTCTTACCAAATGAAGAAATGAACGCACTCTTATAATCTGATTGGTTAACTGGCCAGTATGACGTAAAGGCACATATTGTTATATTCGCCACAGTGGTCAGTACTGGTGGGAATTTAGATTTTTTTTTTTTTTTTTTTTTTTTTTTTTTTTTTTTTTTTTTTTTTTTTTTTTTTTTTTTTTTTTTTTTTTTTTTTTTTTTTTTTTTTTTTTTTTTTTTTTTTTTTTTTTTTTTTGTTTTTTTTTTTTTTTTTTTTTTGGGGTTTTTTTTTGGGGGGTTTTTTTTTTTTTGTGGTTTTTTTTTTTTTTTTTTTTTTTTTTTTTAATTGTACATAGACACTTGACCACTTTGTCAACCACTTAGTCTTCGAAGATTTACTAAAGTCCCCTTATGGTATATAGTATCCACTGCTAACAGAAATATTAAAGTATGGAAAACCAAATCTACTTATACATGTACTTTAAATTGTGCACTACAGTTATTCGGAGAGAGAGCTGTAATTGAATTACATACCTGTAAATTTACAGTCAACTCCTTGATTCAGAGACCTCTCCGAAAGTTAAAGGCGAGAAAGACGATATACCCAATAACTTTGCTTCGTGGAGAGTTAGCTTTCTCGGAATTATGAAGCAAAAAGTGGTTATAATTCAAACAGGATGAACATTAATTCTGGTGTACTCCAGGGTAATATTTTGGGACCACTGCTATTTCTATTGTATATAATTTTGTCATGCAACTAGCCTTATATATTTACAAGTAATGATTTACCATAGACAGTGCAATTAAAGAATTGTAGGCGTTTCAGTGATGATACAAAACTACAGAAAAAAATAGATGAGCATTAATATCTCTACTAAGACACCATTTTCATTTTATTGATTTACTGCATAACTATTTCATTAAAAAAATTAATTTGTGTGTTTATGCTATAATGTTACTGACGTGATGTCACTAAGTCCAAGATTGTCGCGAAAATAGAGCCAATATCTGGGATGAACTGAGATTAAATGAACATACCCTTTAACTGATGTCAAACTGATTAACATCAAAAACATAAATAGTAGAATCTTTGGAAGTATTATAACTTAACCTCAAAGTTTTAGCTACATGCATTCCGAGTCATTATCGATAAATCAGCGGTTCAACATCTACTGCATTACCGGAAACCATTCAATAATCTATTTAGAGTTGTTGTTGTATAATTAATGGATGGATGCGATTTATTACAGAAAGCCTAATTGTGGTAAAACTGGGCAGTTTTCGCCTTAGCTTCTTCTTTGATATTGTATTTATTTATCAATTTACTTTCATTGAACACAATCTATGTTTCGGGAATATAATGTAGGGAGTTCCCCTTTTAAGATACATACTCTATATTTAATGACAAACTGAAAACCTCCAAAACATGAATAATAGAATCTTTAGAAGTATTATAACTCAACTAACCAAACTCAGTTATGCATTTCCAGTCATTATGTATACAATCAGCGGTTCACAATATCCTGCAGTACAGTTAACCATTCAATAATCTATGTAGAGTTTTTGTTGTACAATTAATGGGTGGATGCAAGTTATTACAAAACACCTCTTTAATGATTTATTGTGGTAAAATGAGGCATTTTTTTGCCATATGTTTTTTTTTTAAATTGTATCTGTTTATCATTTTGCGTTCATTGAACACATAATCTTTGTTTTGAGAATAAATTCTGCGGGGGGGGGGGGGGGGGGGGGGTGGTTTTTTTTTTTTTTTTTTTTTTTTTTTTTTTTTTTTTTTTTTTTTTTTTTTTTTTTTTTTTTTTTTTTTTTTTTTTTTTTTTTTTTTTTTTTTTTTTTTTTTTTTTTTTTTTTTTTTTTTTTTTGGTTTTTTTTTTGGGGGGGGGGGGGGGGTTTTTTTTTTTTTTTTTTTTTTTTTTTTTTTTTTTTTTTTTTTTTTTTTTTTTTTTTTTTTTTTTTTTTTAAAAAAAATAATTTTTTTTTTTTTTAAAAAGGGAAAAAAAAAAAAAAATTTTTTTTAAAAATTTTTTTATTTTAAGGGAAAAAAATTTTTTCTTAAAAATTTTTTTTATTCGGACTAGGATAAACAATGAAATAGCGGTATTAGGGGGGGGGGGGGGGGGTTTTTTTTTCCCCCCCCCCCCGCCCCCTTTGCCAACGCACAAATACTGTCTCTTTTGGGGTAGGGGGGCCCGCCCGGGGGGGAGTGGGAGGGTAAAAGTTTTGAATCCCAGCAGTGGTTTATCATTTATCATTGGCCGGTTGCTGAACCGACAGCTAGTTGAATAATGGTTAACATATGAATAGTCCTGACTGACCAGTTTCTGGCGTTAAAGTATAGAATTCGGCAGATAAATGTGCTTTAAGAAGGTTAAGTAGGGGTGATGCTATTATAAATACACACTTTACTATGTAGCCTATGCACATGTAAATAAACGCGTACTGAAATTTGTTTTTGAAACGATGGAGGGAAGCCAATTATAGAAGGATTACATGGCGGCATGTACATGTGTTCCCTCTCTCTCTGACCGACCAGACAGGAACATTTTGGGATGACTGTTTTTTCAATGTAAAATAACATTTATCGACACCATTTTTAAAGAGATACACAGAAATCAGTGCTACATGTTTTTCTTGAAACTGTTTATTACATTTTGTGTATTCCGGTTTTTATGATATTGTAATTAAAGAAATGATATTTGATTTATAGTAAAATTTATTTGTAAGACTGTGGATATAGCGAAAATCCGGATACAAGGTTTTTATTTCTCTGCCCGTGATTCTTTCTTTATTTTGAGATTGTTTTAAACAAAGTTACCTGTATGTCCTTTTCTTTTCTATTGATTTAGTGTCCAGTGCCAGTGATATTAGGTTAATGTACCAAAAATATACTTGATATTTTCTGAAACAGTCTTTACTTAAGTGACAGTCTTATTGCATATTACTTTAGGTCTCGTTAACTTTGTGTTGTCCGCAGCATTTGAATCAGAAAGGCAGAAATTAATGTCTGGTATTATTAAAGAACTTGATATTTTCAACAAAATGCTGCAGTTCTAATAGCTGTCATTTTCATTAAAAAATAGTAGAACAATGTGGGCTGTACAATAAATAAATTACAGGAAAAGTAATAACAGAGAATGGACATGGTGGAAAGTCACCTATCTTGATTACATATTACTTTTTACTTTTCGAATTGCATATTACCGCTATAATACAAATGTGTGGCTTTGACCTACAATTTTTTTCTATTTGTCTGAGCGCTGAAAAAAGATCAGGTTCAAGAACTGTCTTTTAATATCTGAATATACACTCATCATTTACATGTTTCTCTATTAAGGAAATATACATATGAGTTACTGAATTTACTCTAAACTTTTTTATTGGTAGTTAATTAGCATGGCTGTTATTCTTATTTTTATTACACACTATTCATCCCAATCAAGAAACCTGATTTCTGTATAGTGCTTTCAAAGTCAAATGAGAACTTTAACAGTTGTAGATATGGGTCTGTTTTAGAACAGAAAGTTTATCCTTTGTTCATTGGAACAATTAATCTTATCCTCTTTTAAGAAATGAAGCTGGTCCCATATTAATACACAGCTTATTCAAGTGGTTTTATTGCCTTAGGCAGTACTTAAACCTTTGCTTCAATTTCCCTCTTATCAGTATATAATGTAAGATTACATAAAAAAAGGTATGTCAGAGGGACCAAAAAGTACACTTTAGTCCAATTTTGAGCACTGAACCATGAATTTACTAAGATATTTCTGTAATTAGTTTAGTTTATTCTTGGACTGTAATTCAATAGGTTCAAGGTTAAAATTCAGGATAATTCCTAATTTCTATTTAGGCAGAAACGTTAATGTCGACTGGAGATGTTACGGAACTTGTAGATTGGAAAGAAGAAGTAACGACAGAAGATTATCTGAATGGCAATAAAGTGTTTGACAGGAACAACCAATGTTTAGAATCACGAACTGCAAGAAAGAGATAGGTTTGTGGATCATTGGTGAACTGGATTCGCTGTTTTGTGGAATTTCACGTACTTGAATGACAGGTTCCGAGATGTAAGGCAAGAAGATATTGAAGTCAGTGGGAATGTACGATGTACTACAGAGCAGTACTTTTGTACTTGGACGACCACTTGTGCCACCTTTATAAGAGATCTGTTTGAAACTGGAAGTACTACAACTTTAATGAGACTTTAAAGAGTTGAAAACGCAATTCTTCAGTGAGAAACCTACAAAGGTAAGTAACTAGCTGATGTTACTTTAAAACAGCATTTGAATATTAGTAGTCTTGGCATTCGAAGGAGAACCGCTCTCTCATGGTTTATGGCAGGTTTTTGGAGAAGGCTAAATTAAAAGTGGTAAATGTTCTGAGAGACGGCTTTGCAGATCTGGAAATTACATATTTCCCTGCCATACAGACCCAAGATGCTCATCATAACATGAGTTTAAGTTGTCAGACATGTGCTAGTGTTGGAAAATAGTTGGCTCCGATGCGAAGACGCCAGGTACGGGTACATCTGCACACATATTGTCAAGTCGTGTGACAGCTGAACTGGAAATGCGACATATAGTGCATGTAAGTAAAATGAAAAAGGCGCCGGTGACCTGGCCTTGGATAGGAGTTTGCGCGAAAATATGAGAATCAGCTTTTAGACTTAGAACTTGTAACAGTATTGAGTTTTGTTTCTATCATAGCGTTGTGAATGAACGGCTGGTATGTCGATTATGAGAGGTTAGTAAAAACTGACAAAAGAACTGCTTATCGATCATTATCTCTTACGCGACGTGGGGATCATTTTGAAATCGCTATTATCATATTTTAACAAATTCACACGATTCCTTTTAAAATTGCATTCCTCGAAATCACGAGTACAGCCAAGTTTAGAGAGGATTTCGGTGCCTGTGCCAGTGAGGAACTGAACACCTTATCTGCTGTTGATAACGGATGTGGTTGCATAACAGAGGAAGACAATGTTACGAAAGACTTTGATGTATCATTGCAGATGCCGACGTGTTTTTCAGCGGGTTTCAGAACCAGGTCATGTCTTTAAACCAAAATGTATGGAATATGCTGTACCGTTCAGGTCGTTTCATGCCTTCAAACTAAAACTTACCAGAATAATTTTGGTACACGAACATTTCAGTTGCAAAATATCAAATGACGGAGGGCTTTTATTAGTTTGATTGACTAAAGAAAAACAATGGACGGATTTTCAATTGATTGGCAAATACAATCAGTTGATATTATCTCAGAATACTTAGTGAAAAGTTGTACCCAACTGGGAATAATTAAGAAGTGTCACACCTGTTGTTTTAATAACTTATCAGAATCTAATGACATTTTGCACAAAGTAACTGTGAACTATGTTCTATTGCATTTAAATACTGCAATGATGAAAGTATGTTGTTTTATTTTGTTTTCACTTCTTGCAACTAATCGACAAATCCCGAGAATTATTTTCCCATTTTTATGTACAGATTTTCCAAAGAAGAAGGAACATTCGTTTGAACGTTTTGGAAGATAACTTTTTTAAGCTTAAATGTGTTAGTCTTAAGCTTTTATTTACCAACTTGAATATGAGTTATTATTTTTCAGCAGTCAGTTAAAATGAAAAGAAAATTAACGTACACAACCCAGTGCAGAAAAAGATGTTACTCATGTGTTATTTCTTTTACGTAGAGGCCAACATATAATAATCTACAAATATATATTATATAGTAATTGTACCTCCTGATTTCTTAACCTTGTTTTTATGTATAAACTAGATTTTAAGTGATTCAATAGGAAGTTGTCATTTAACCTTAGCACTTAGATTCACATTAAGATTATCGTTGATTTTGATAGAAGTCCACGTTCAACGTAAACAAATTAAGGTGAAAAGGTAAACATAAGAGTAAAAAAATGGGAAAACATGTAAGGTTAAGCATGTTGGTAGGCATAGTAATGCATTAGTGGTTACAGTACACATCAGAGTAAGTATGGTAAGAGTTTTAAAATGTGTAAAGGTAAACATAATAGTAAAAAATGAAGGTGATAACATTTAAGGTTACGCATTCAGGTAAGAATAGTGATGATAAGCATCAGAATAAACTAGATAAGGGATTCAATAGTGATGGTAAGCATCTTGTTAAAGTATAAAAGTATAACGGTAAACATTGTACTATACAATGCAGGGCATATCATGTACTTATAAGCATGTGGGGATTCATAGTAAATAAACCAGGTAAGGGAGAATTAGGGTGCATATTAAAGGTTTTCCTACTGTGGCCATAGTTGACTGATGATAATTATATATGGTACATTTTTAATGTATTCATGCTGGCAGATACTGCCATAGTTGACAGATCGTCACCTCAACGCAACAAAGTCGTAACTCAGTTTTTAAAAACTATTCAGTAGAAGCAAAAAATATCATTTTTTTAATAAGAATAAGACCTGTTAAGAAACATAATGGAATTTATTTTGCAACAGGAAGAGAAATACAGCAATCACTTAATAAGAGTTGAAACATTTATGAAAAATGAGATTTTGTCAACAGCTTGAGTTATTACCTTGTTGTGCTGAATTTGTGTATTTTTCACAAGTTTTTGTTTGCGCAACAAGGTCGTATCTCATTACAACTTATCAGATATTTTATATCTGACTTTTATATATAAAACTTTTTAACAGAAAACTGTAGCTTGAATTTAATACCTATTATTAATTCCCGCAGATATAGATCAGAAGTATTTGTGTTAGCAAGCCATTTTGGCCATCTTAGCCAATCGCTCAACCGAGTTATTATTGTACTTTTCAATATGGAGGTGAAAGCTGTAGAGTTTATGGACAATAAGTTCTTTCTAAAGGTCAGCATAGAAAATCCATTGAAAGATTAAACTTATTTATAATCATGGTCTATTATATTCACTATATATACTATTAGATATCACATTAAGCAAAACACTAACACTGAAACTTGGTTACAAAACTACAAATATGTTCACAAAACTTGATGCATGGTCAAATCGCATCACTGTAGCTTCAAAGCAAAGACATCAGATAAAAAGAACATAGCATATTTTGACTCCAGGGGCTTCATTTGAATTGTCATAGAAGAACAACTAAAATGTGCTTCATTCCTAATACGTACGCTGTGGACTTCGCAATTATGGAGATGAAGATTTATACGTTTTCCTAAATAAGTCTTTCTAAAGTAATGAAACATGGACACGGCCAACTTTAACCCTATGGCTATTATTTTAATAATCTTGGTAGAAGACAGACAGTGAGGCAGTGCTACAAAGCACATGACTAGGCCATAGGACTCACCGCTTTGGACAAGAAATATAATACATAAGTCTGTATAAAACGTTGGGGCAAATGTTTACTACTGAAACCATTTTGCCAATAAATGAAATGTAAAAGATTGATTGCATTGCATTGTCAAGTTTTATTTTTTTTTAAGTCATCTACTTACAAAACATAACTTACATTGTATTTATTGTCTAATTTTAGTCAAAGGTTTACAGAAGGAAATATATATGCTATTTTACATATGTTCTTTACTTTTTGAGATTACCCTTATTTGCAGATGTCAAGGGTTAGCTCAGCCACACAGGACAATCCAAATACACAATATAATTATAATAATAATTGTGGAGCCGCCGTGGCGCAATGGTAGCGCGTTCGCCCCATGATCAAAATGCCCCGGGTTCGATCCCTACCATCGCCATGTAAGTAGTGTCCTAAGGCAAGACACTATTTCCACATTGCCTCTGTCTCTCCGAGGTTGATTCAATCTTGAATGAGTCTCGAGAGCGATTAATTTAAGTTGTAAGAACTTGTTTCGCAATCGAGAATAAATAAATTAATATAAATAAAAAATAAATATAATATATATATAATTATGGCAATATTTCTCTCTCAGGGGCAGTAACTCTAGACCTTATGGTCAGACTTTCAACGATCCTGAACCTCACTTTGAGCCAGTAGTTCACATGAGCTTAAAAATAATTTTAAATGAAGTATTTTTATTAAAATACTTTATTTCATCTCTTTGTTTCCTTGCCAATTCAATCTATTTCATTAAGATGTTTCTAATTATACCATGCAGTATTTTTTAACTAAATAAATGAAAAGACCATAAACAAAAGCTTTCTTCCTTAAAATTAAAAGAGTTAAAATATCACATTTCATTTCTTGTTCATTAGAAATTTTTTTGGCAAAACCTTAAAGTACAATGTTGCATAGTTGATACGGCATTAATTAAGAAATTAAGATGCGTAGTAATAACATCACCAGTGTGTAGCATTTTGCATCTGAACAACTGGCTGTATTTCATTCCACGATAAAATATAGGGAAGCGTTTATTATTTCGATTCTAAAACATGAAATTTGAATTATATCCCGACTATGTTAAATGCATAGCAACATTCCATTGTAACTTACAAGCACGGAATGCGATTGGATGCATGGGTCAGTTACCGCATTAGTTGCCCATTGAAAATTTAACGTTTTTTATTGATATCTCAAATTCTAACACAAGCGGCTGCTTTTCCTATATATAGGCTTCCAGCCAGTAACAGTCCATCCACTGGGGGGGAATTGTGTAGACACTATTTATTTGAAAGCCCAATATCTGCTGAATATTTTCACATTGTCTACATGCTGGCCATTGGGGCATTAGATACATGTAATTACACCATGTTAATTCACGCTACCCCCCTAAACTTTAGATGCAAAATAGCTTTTTCAACCTGAATGAAATATCAATGTTGTCCAATAACTATATATACTGTATAACAATAATTACATTTAATGTCTTCATTGAACCTTACTGTTTCTTAAAATACACATTTTACAATTTTTGGATACACTGTTAACACTGTAATCTACGTTACAGAATGTTACCATAAAAAAACAGCAAGAAAATGCAACTGAAATTGTGTTGTACTAAGTCAGAATGAAATAATTCTTCATTTTTTGCAAACATATTAATACATGTTTATGCATTGGTGAATTTGGTGGCACTTGGCCAGATTTATCTCATAACAGATATGTAAACCCATTAATTTTCTACGTTACTGGAAAATTGCAATCTTAAAATATATATGCTAAATTGTTCTTACAGGAATAAAATGATTCCAATGAAATCAGCTATCAATTTGATCGGTTTATATAAAGCAAACATGCATGTGAGTGACTGATATCATGTCGTTTACGTGGCAGTACGTTACTTATAACTATAACTATTATTGACACTAAAATATGTTAGTTTTCGTTTTTGTTTTTCAATATAAGTATTTTATAAAGACTGAAAAAAAACATAAAATTGAAGTGACATTAAATACACGCTATATGAATTTATTGGCGGGTTGGAGCTACCTTAAGAATGTACTCGTGCATAGCAGGCGGGAAAAGAATCACGTGATGGTAGTTGATTTAGTGTGTAATGGGTATTGAAGAGCCATTCGAGGTTTCGTCGCCAGATCGTGCACACTCAAATTGGATGTGCTTGGTGCATTCAATTGTCAAGATGTCAACATTTCAGACAAAATACAGAGCAGAATTGAAGACATGCGTATATTAGATAAGTACAATATCAGATAGTTACAGATTTTGCTTTAATTTGTTGTGTACTTGCTTTAACAAGATACACGTATATTTCACTGAAGGAAAGCTTATGGATGAAGTTTCTCCACGATACCTGTTTGCGACAAGACTGCATGTATTCTGAAAAGTCGCAGCATAAATTACATTTTGAATATCGGATAAAATAATTCAATACTTGATACAGAAAGGTACAAGTTATATTTCACGATTCTTTCATGATCGGGACGAAGTGTACATAAACGGACAGGTAAACAAATAAAATAAGTACAATGTCAGCATGATTTTTACGGAAATTGACTATGTATCATTACGATAAACATAATTTTGGTAATATACGTTTCATGTAACGGTTTAATGGAAGTTTTGTTTAACTATATCTGCAGGTTACAACATGTAGAGCGATTTCAGCAACGTGTGGTCACGTTAAATCGACAAAAAGAGTATCGATATATCCCGTTTCTCGAGCAGTTGTTAACGTTATGCATGTTTTCCTTGGTTCTCTGTCACGTGTACACAGATAATAATGCTTGGAAAAGAGATAAGTATAGTTTGCTTGATTTCAATTACTTCAGGATTGGAATGGATGTTGTGTTTTACACATGCGTTGTTCAAAATTTAATGACGTTATATACTTGCTGCAGCTTTTTCAGTTTCAAAAAGAGAATAGTTACGATGAAACGGATACTATTTATATATAAAATGAAAATGTTCTTGGTCCATACCAGTATTATGAGAGGTGAATGTTGATTAAGTCGTAGTGATCGAAGTGTCGTGTGAGAACACTTCGTGGTGTGATTTTTATGGCAATCGTGTCATTATTAGAATCTATTTATTACTGTGTAATGCATTTAATTTTCAAAGATTCAGATCAAGAACACTGAACAAGGTTTGAGAAAAGGATTCATCAGAAAAATTGAGAAAACAAGAAGCACGTGCAACCTTCTTTTAAAAACAAATACAAAAAGTTCGTAAAATTGTGTGAAAAGAGACATAAAGTTTATGTACTTTACGCCTTCGTTTATTTGTGTGATTTTTTTAATCGCGTTAAAAGCGTACTAAAGAAAGAAAGAAAAAGAAAAGAAAAAAGTTACAACTCGTAGGATTGTAGAAAGACGAATGAAGTTGTTTCTTTATACAGCAAGACTGTTTACATTTTTGTTTAACACTTGTTTACATTTACCAAGTGTTGTCAATGCAGTTTTCAATATATTTGAACTGCATTTTTATACTTTGGTAATGCGTTCAGATTCTCCTTTTAAATGTTACTTTTGACAGGTGAAGGTAATTGTTTTACCAATTTACTGCGAGGACATCAAATCGTGAAAATGTAGATCTATACTGTATTTAAGAAAGGTGTTTATAGTTGCAGAGGATCGATCTTTCAAATTGGTGTTTTGATAAGTTGTGTTAAGACGTCATTATAGCCCCTGTGCTCATGTAATCACAATCCTTGATTGCCGTTATGCCTTGAACCATGACTAATTGATGCAGTAGCAAGAATGCACGCTTCATTCCGGCTTCACTGATTATATTATGCATCTTATAAAATAGCCAATTTGAAATTGTGTTTTATATTCTTAAGGCATATGGAACACCGGTTTGACGCTGGTACTGCTTCAGTAAAAGTTACATAGTAATTTTTCGTTTGATATCTTCCAAAACAATGGCGTCTCTATAATTCTGAGATGGGAATCATCAGCATTTTGTTTAAAAGTAGAACATGAAAGATGTGCTATAATTTCATAAATATTGAGCTATAATTATGAAATGACGGATTATTTATAGTATAAGAGAGAAAAGAGGCCCTGCTTGCCTCATCATGAGCATTATTGATAGTATATTAGAGAAAAGAGGCCCAGTTTGCCTCGTCATGAGCATTATTGTTAATACAAGAAACTAAAGAGGCCCTGTTTGCCTCATGATCAAACTTGATATATTATAAGAAAAGAGGCCCCATTTGCCTTTTTATGCGCGTTTGTGATAGTATCAGAGAAAGGATGCCCCATTTGCCTTGTCATGAGTATTATTTATAGTATAAGAGACAATAAGGCCCGTTTGACTGATAAGCATTATCGATAGCACAGGAGACTAAAGAGGCCCTGTTTGCCCGATAAGCATAATTGATAGCACAAGAGACTTAAAAGATGCCCTGATCGCCTGATAAACATTATTGATAGCACAAGACACAAAAGAGGCCCTGTTAGCCTCATAAGCATTATTGATAGCACAAGAGACTTAAAAGATACCCCGATCGCCTGATAAACATTATTGATAGCACAAAAAATAAAAGAGTCCCTGTTTGCCTCATAAGCATTATTGATAGCAAAAGAGACGAAAGAGGCCCTGTTTGCCTCATAAGCATTATTGATAGCACAAGAGACTTAAAAGATGCCCCGATCGCCTGATAAACATAATTGATAGCACAATAAATTAAAGAGTCCCTGTTTGCCTCATAAGCATTATTGATAGCAAAAGAGACTAAAGAGGCCCTGTTCGACTCATAGGCATTATTGATAGCACAAAAACTAAAGAGGCCCCGTTTGCCTCATAAGCATTTATTGATAGCACAAGAGACTTAAAAGATGCCTCGATCGCCTGATAAACATTATTGATAGCACAAAAAATTATAGAGTCCCTGTTTGCCTCATAAGCATTATTGATAGCAAAAGAGACTAAAGAGGCCCTGTTTGCCTCATAAGCATTATTGATAGCACAAAAACTAAAGAGGCCCCGTTTGCCTGATAAGCATTATTGATAGCACAAGAGACTAAAGAGGCCCTGTTTGCCTCATAAGCATTATTGCTAGCACAAGAGACTAAAGAGGCCCTGTTTGCCTCATACGCATTATAAATAGTACAAGAAACTAAAGAGGCCCTGTTTGCCTCATAAGCATTACTGTTAGCACAATAGACTAAAGAGGCCCAGTTTGCCTCATAAGCATTCTTTATAGTATAAGAGAGAGATACAGAAGAGGCCCCATTTTCCTTGTCACGGGCATTATTGATAGTTTAAGAGAGAAAAAAGGCCCAGTTTGCCTCGTCATGAGCATTTATGATAGTACAAGAGAATTAAGAGGCCCTGTTTGCCTCATAAGCAATCCTAATAGTATAAGAAAGGCCCTATCTGCCTTGTCATGAGCATTTTTGATAATATAAGTGAAAAGAGGCCCCATTTGCTTTGTCATTAGCATTATTTTCAGTAAATGAGAGAAAAGAGACAGTTTGCATTATTGATAGTAGAACAGAGAAAAGAGGCCCTGTTTGCCTCATCAGCATTCCGTATAGTATAAGACAGTGAAAATGCCCCATTTGCCTTGTTATGAGCATTATTGATAGTAAAAGAGAGAAAAGAGGCCCTGTACGATTCGTCCTGAGCATTATTGATAGTTTTAGAGAAAGGATGCATATTTTGCCTTGTCATGAGTATTGTTGATAGTATAAGAGGAAAGAGGCCCCGTTTGCCTTTTCATGAACATTATTGATAGTACAAGAGACATAAGAGACCTTGTTTGCCCCGGTTTCTTTGCGATGAGAAGGTGGCCCCGTTTGCCACGCTTATGTTATTATATTGAACTTTAATTATGATATGGTCGATTATTCATTGTTTAGCATTATTGATAGTGTTATAGAGAAAGAGGCCCCGTTTGCCATATTATGAGCTTTATTTATAGTATAAGAGAGAAAAGATGAGCAGATACTCCCGATTTTATTTATGAAATTAATTATATATATTTTTAATATGTTTGTAATAAAGTAAACAAAAACAAAACTTATAGAAAAGAGGCCCTGTTTGCCTTGTGAAGAGAAAGTGGCCCCGTTTGCCACGCTCTTGTTATTATATTGAACTTTAATACTGATGTGATGGGTATGTATAGTTTGAAAGAGAGAGATAAAGAAAATAATTAGAGAAAAGAGGAGCACGTGGCCCCGTTTGTCATGCTGAATTGTTTTGGTATAATCTTTAATCAAAAGATGATACGCCTAATGTATGGCTTGTGTCTATCAAGGCATTTATACATGAATCAGTATATATACTGTTTACTTTTTCCCCGGTCTTTATGTTTCGACTGTTGGCTGAATGGCCTCATCCCTTGAAATATGTGTTTTGTTTTTTTTAATCCATAATGAAAGTATGGTATATAGGTAATGGTTTTAGGAAGACACATGGTAGCGAAAATATAGGTTATAAATGATTTATGCTCGTTCGAGGGAACCGAATTAGAGCATAAATGAATTTATTGGCGGGTTGGAGCTACCATAAGAATGTACTCGTGCATAGCAGGCGGGAAAAGAATCACGTGATGGTAGTTGATTTAGTGTGTAATGGGTATTGAAGAGCCATTCGAGGTTTCGTCGCCAGATCGTTTACACTCAAATTTTACAAAAAGGTTTTATGTGCCATATGTTCTGTTATGACAATTATTTTTGTGTTTTCAGATATCGTCTGCTGATAGATTGTTAAAGACATCCTCAGAGCCGGATTTTTCATTTTCAAAGTGCTGCGCATTACAAATTTTTATTTGCGATTCATGTCTTACAACGAACAGTTATATAGTTAAAACGAGTGATTATAATATGTATGTAAAGCGGTCATTGTTTCATGTCCGTCGATGTTAACATTTAAAAGTATGTAAATACTGTTTTAACGAGGATTATTTCATGAACTACGCTTGATATGTTCTGTAAGTCGTTTCATATTTCCTCATTAATCGGGGATGTGTTTATGAACGTTCATTAATATTTTCGGGTATGTCAGGGGACTTGAGAGGTCTTCGCTGGTCTTGAGCATGGATTCTCCTACCTCCCCCTCCCAAGACGGAGTAGGGTTGGGTAGCCCGCTCGCAGTATTAACCTGACTTTGGCATCAAATTTCTATATTCATCATGCAAAACATTGCGCATGTTTACAGTCCAATTACGTTTCTGGTATTGATTAATGTTATGTTATTTTTGGCAATCAATGCATTTTTGATATACTGGTTGTAGGTAAAATTGAACGAATGTACATGTATGTGTAGCGTTAGCGGAAATAAACTTGACAGTTGGCTGACGGGCCTCATCCCTTGAAATAAGTGTTTTGTTTTTATTAATCCATAATGAAAGTATGGTATATAGGTAATGGTTTTAGGAAGACACATGGTAGCGAAAATATAGGTTATAAATGATTTATGCTCGTTTGAGGGAACCGAATTAGAGCATAAATATATGTACATGTATGACACAGTCATTTACAGATAAAATTGGCAAACCACAAATCTGTTATTTTCGTTGCCATGCTTACTGATTACGTTACTACATATAACAAACATTACTGTTGTCTGTAAAATGTGAACTTTCTTAACTTTATTAATGTCAAGTTTAGCAACACGTTTTCTCCGCGTATTTTGGTATATGTTATTTAATCATTACTTTCTGCTTCATACAGCACATCCGCCTAACTATTAAGTTCAACGACATCGTCATTGTCCAAGTTAAATTGCTAGTAACCCTACCCCCTGAAACACATTATGCTTTTTGAATCGACAACAAGGGACATCAATTCAAGTTGGGTAACAGGTTCCTTCCTTGACGGCTACTGACCCGATGGTGGATCTCCTGACATCAACACGACACATCTGCTTTTGATGTTGGACTTTCCAGATTTAATAAACCAAAGCAAGATAGACCACATTTATCAACAACAGGCGGAGCCACTATCTCCAAGATGTGCGGGTAACAAGACATGATGATGTTCTAGTGGCCACAATCTTGTAGTGGGAAAGCTTACCCTAAAGGAAAGGTAAAGAAAGCAAAGCTCGAGAATTACAGAAACAAGCGCGTCAATGTTGCCAAACTGAAGGTCTAAAATGTCTAATTTCTACGTCGAGCCGAAAAACCTATCCAATATCTATTCAATATATTTACGATGTCAGGTCTGAGTCTGCTGCAGTGGTCATAGGCAACGAGAAGAATGCATGGGGGGACATAAGATAGATGAGCGGAAACAATAGAATAACAAAAATCCTATCCGTCAAGTCACCAAGATTGAATGAGAGGTCTGCTGCGCTGTACATAGAAAAAGAAAGGCAAGTCGAGATTTCTGCCAGAAAAAAAATGCCAGTGTACAATGTATTTAGCGAATGGTGGAGTTAACTGAGCTAACCAATATGTGAATTTTCGAGTGCTAAGTTTACAACAATCAGCTAACACAGCATATCAAAGTGGACACTTGATTGACGCAAGGAAGCATTTTGTCGCAAATGCTCTCCTCACTGGCAATTGACTGGATTATAAAGAGTGTCACGCAAGGAAGACAGTAATTTCTACCATTGACACTTAACTCGGTGCTAAAGGATCTTGACTATACAGGTTTTGAGAAAGAACACCACCAGCAGCAACCAAGTCACGGGATGCAACTTAAGGATGTCAAGGACCGATACAGCAAAGTCACCATGAACAGTGACTGTGACGAAGAGATCCTCTTATATGGCTCGGAGTGCTGGAAGAAATACCATCACCATTGAACAGAAACTAGTTTTCCAGAACAAGTCCCCGAAGGGTATACGCAATATCGTCTTGCCCAACACCAACCCTTAATGAAGAATAACAAGACGAGACAGAGATGGCTACAATTGCTGAAACCATTTCAAAACGAGGCTGGCGCTGGCTGGCACACATTTGTGGCATGCAACCAAACTCGCTTCTTAAGGTAACTCTAGATTTGGCACTACAGAGGCCAAAACAAAGAGACATGGAGGCGGGCCTTTGATAGGGGGCCCCAAGAACAGAGGACACATGCTAGAGACGACCCTCGTGTAGCAGTGGACAGAGGCAGATGGACGTCTTTTGTAGTCACGTCATGCACCAGACAGCATAGGGAGGATTGAGTGAGTGGGTGACTTTACTCTTCGCTGTTGGGTCCTAGGTATTTGTGTACCCAGAATGACAGTAAACTGAACAAGCATTTGAACCTAGTGTTTTTAAAATGTAAACACATATATCCCCATTCCTTTCATGAAACTACTTTTTGGCTTTTTTCGACTTTGTAGTCTTTAAAGAAACAGCTTGCTCCATGACTATACCAATGTACATTGAATTATACAAAGATATGGTTACGTTATTTTTCCATTTTTATGCTTTATTTCATAAAAGATATCAAAATGAATATTTTAAAGACAATTTTGACTCGTAACTGAGTATACCTTTTAGTTATACAAATTATCTGGACACTCAAACACTCAAGGACCAATTATTTAAGTATCAAAAATGTCAAGATGCTTAATTTGAAACGCATGAATACCATACACTTCTAGTGATGTCTTTAAATCGCCCGGTTATAAGTGACAATTTGAACACTACTACACTTTCGTTTCATAATAACCTTATATTATTTCATTTTTTTTAAACACATTGAGGTGATACATTTTATTATATGATGACTTTACAACCAGGTATTTAGATTGGTAATCGACTAATTTTGGACTTAAAATGAAATTCTATTCCGTCATTGAATGTTAAAAGGGTGAGTACGGAATTTAAACAATTCCCTTACAAAAATCAATTGAAACTGGTTCCCTTTGTAAAACACGAAAACCATGTTTCCAGATAAAAAGTTTAGCGTAAATTTGTATTTAACTTGAAGCTGTAATGTCGAGATGTTCTTAAATAACAATTTCTGGATATAAAATTGCAGGGTACGTTGTTAATCTACAGTTTTAAAAATGAGTTTGCCTTTCTTTCGCGATATTGAATTGTAGTGTTTTAACCCGGAAGTAATTTTAATTTGTGTAGCAACCGCTTGTTTACTAGATAATGGTATACTTTTTAAAATTATGTAGTGTAGATTTAATTAAGATCTTTAGTATTTATTGCACTGTGATTGTACACAAGTAATGTCCTTTGTCCCGAGAAATATTTGAAATCAGAACCAGAACTTTGCTTCACTGACGTCTAATTTCGCCACAAATTACTCACAAAAGCTGGCTGGTAAACATGGAATAAACAATGCAGTATCATTACCATTTTAACATACTTGAAATAAACTATAGATCTACTCACCTATTGATATAGCGCATGCGTGGCTGAACCCCCAACGCGTGTTTGATAAATGTATTAACTCCAGTCTTGGAATAAAGCTGATAGAAACAACACATTAAACATTTTGTGTTAGCTTGACTTTTTTGTCAAATAGATTATTTTATATATTAACACTAGTGAATAAAACGTTACATATAAATAACATTACAACCATATTACACACATATATTGTACTATATGCCTCTTTCATAGAATTTTTTAAGAACTGTAGGAGTACATCCGACTGTGGTCGTACATTGGTTATTTACCTCAATGTTTAGTGCTATTTGTAAGATAGAAAAACTATTTGGCCCACGCAGGATTCAAATAATAAACAATAAGTTTGCTAAACGGACACCATACTACTTCACAACTAACAACAAGACATGTTAATTAAATTTGTTTCATATTGCAAATTTCTCTTTTTGAATGATAATGACGTTGATAATTTAAAATTTGTTATTTTAGAAAGGACACGATTCATTTCCTCTCTACAACGGAATAGCATGTGTTTTTGGATCTTTTGTGAAGATGCAGGCAGGGTTATATTAAGAACTACAATTATTGTCAGGACCAGTTAAGAGGTGTGACATATATCATTGCATTCTAAGTTACATCTATTTAAAAAAAGAACATTGAGCTGTAAGATATCTAATGCTTACAAATGAAAGCAGATATACAGTTCAACCGACCCAAGCTGAGTCACTTGCAGTCGGAAATTGTTTGCATTAAAGTTAAAGTAAAAAGATACCTCTGAACTCTGCCAATCAAACGTTCCTATACAATAATGCAACAGTAATAGTCAACATGGCACATGTATTCTGTTCAATGTTGTCATTCATAATAAGTTAAGTATTATATCTTATTCATATGCATCATTATTATGATATTACATAACTCTATACAAAATTGACACAATTTTCAAAAGACACTTTACTAGACAATGCATAAATTGTTTTTCCATTTATTCAACTGTCTGTATCAAATATATAAATCTAAATTTATATTTTTCAGGGAAACATGTGTTTGTACCTGACAGGTTTGGCCAATTCCCCTGGTCGTAATGGAGTTGTTAGTTATATCCATAATTACATGATAAAGTATGATCTTGGGGAACAATCTGTAACTTGCAGTTATGACTGCTGACAGGGAAAGAACAAAAACAACCCAGTCCTCTGGAAGTGGTATCAAGTACGTAGAAAACATTTTTAGCTGTTAATTATCTACTTTTGTTGATTTGTTTTATCAACTTTCATAGTAACAGGCCATATGTACCATTTTTCACCTGATTGGCATTTTGGATTGTGGAAATCAAAACGAAGGTAACATCTGGTGAAAAATGTCATTAGTTCTTTAAAGATTATAACTTTCTACTATGTGTATACACATAACTGCTTTTAGTGGAAAGTTTATATAATCATGACAAATGGTATTGAAGATGATTTTCAGTCTAATCGTTTGTTTATGAGCTGTGAGAGAATAAAAAGTCTCAAACGCTCTGTAGATTCTTTGTTTTTACAACTTAAGGCTGACAAAACACGTCTCATTCCCGTTAGGTTTTTAGCTTCAGTAGTAGGCCAGGTAGTTTCTCTTCTCAGTGTCATGGGAAACGTAACCTGTCGCAAGACAAGCTATTTGCACAAATGTATAGAATCTAGAGGTAATTGGAATAGTAGAGTATGTGTCACAGACAGAGCTTTGCATGAATTGAAGTTCTGATGAGAGCAAGCGTCAGGTATAAACGCGAGAGTAAAAAATGGAAAGAACAATTAGTTGTAGATGTAGTTGTGTATAGTGATTCCAGTAAATTAGGCTATGGCGGATACATCGAACACTCAAGCACGGGTGTTTTCAATGAGTCGTATCCGAGAAGTAAGTATGTTAAACATTCCTTCTACAATGAAGGCAGTAAAGATTCCAATTCCCCGAAAGTGGATTTGTTTTCAGTGTCACAAAAAGTAGATTTGAGCCTGGATTCCCTGGCAGTGGATTCGAACTCGTCCCGGAAGTGGACTTGAACATTGAGTCCTCACAAGTGGGTTTTAATACGGAGTTACCGGAAGTTATTCTGAACACGGAGTTCCCAGAAGTAAACTCGATCACCGATTCCCCGGTACGGGATTTGATCACTGAGTCCCCAGAAGTGGGCTTGATCCTGGAATCCCCGGAAGTGGACGTAAGTTCCGTGTCCTTAGAATGTGACACGATTTTAGGCGGGAGTGAGCCGTTATGTTAGTGAGTTCCCGGAAGCGAACTCATGTTTAAAAGGTATCTTTCGGAAGTTCATGGCATGTATGATAGTAGTTTGTATTACTTTTCAGAAATCGAGGAAAGAAGTACGAATCTCGAGAGTGCCGATAATTTTTATAGTCGAGGTAAAGGCAAAACTTTACAGACCTCGTATGATTCACAGGTAGTTAGCGCATGGAACGCGTATGAGATAACATGTATTTCTACATGGAGGGAGTTAGAGGCAATCGGTAGGGTTCTGTTGATTTACCTTTCAATCTTAAGTAAAAAGAAAGTCATATTTTATACTGATAATAAGAATCTGAAGTTAATTTTGACCTCAGGTAGTAATATTGAAACATTACACGAACTGTGTATAGAATATTTCATGAAATATGTGAAAAGAACCAAATTTCATTAGTTGTTGACTTGATCCAACGGTCTGAAAAAGCCGTGCTCATCATTTAAGTAGATGTCTAGATTCTGAAGATTAGTTTATAAGTAAACTTGTTTTTGATTACTTATATCAAATCTGGGGTCCTCATACTATAGATCGGTTTGCAATACATTATAACAACAATTGTAAGAGATTTACTTCCAAATGGTGGGTTCCTGGTACAGAAGGTATTAACAGTTTGGAACAAATACCCAGGTATGAGAATAATTGGTTGGTACCGCCTCCAAATGTTATTGCTATGACGATTAAAAAGATGCAATCAGATAGGTGTGTTGGAACGCTTCTTGTCCCAAGATGGACGTCAGCGCCATTTTGGCCATTGTTGGTAGATGTATACGGAAAGTTAATCAAAAACACATTTTTATTACCTGTTACAGGCGCAGTATGCAGAGGCAAGGGGAACAACAGTGTTTTAAACAAAGAACCGTTTTATTTCAGAATGATTGCTTTGCAGTGTGACTGTAGCAATAGAAAAGTTCAAGCATATGAAACCAGAATTGTGTAGGTTCAAAGATGCTTATTATGCGAATATATGCTCAGATGTTGACTTAAGAACAAACTCAAAAAGTCAATTTCTGGATGTGGGAGTTCCAGTAAAAAATATTGAAACTATTTGGACAAGATGGCGGATTACATTTTGGATTCAAGAGCCGAGGGAACGGTTTCGAACTATTTTTATCATGTGACACAATTTAAAGATGTTTGTCCAAAACACGAATTTCCAATCAATCCAGCTTTATCTATTCATGTGCACATGTATCTTTCAGAATTAATAGATTAAAAAAATACAGAATTGTAAGCAGCATTCTATGCAATTACGTGGCTGCACGAAATGAAAGATTTATGTGATCCCACGAAGAGCGCCTTCGTTATTAGGATGCTTGAAATGTGCAAAGAGAACGAACTCTTAGCCTGTACAAAAGAAGGATGTGTTGTGTTCTGAGCATTTAATGAATTTTTGTAATTTGTCTTCAACAACAAAATACATTATAATTTTAAGAAATTAATCTATAATACTATTGTGCTTTGCCGGGTTTTTAGATATAGTAAAGTGAGTGAATTAAGGTGTTGTGATATTAAGTTGTTCGCAAAATACATTGAAATTCTACTTAAGAAAAGTAAGACGGACGTTTATCGAGAAGGGAGGTATGTAGTCATCGCTAAGGGTGTCGCTAGCGCGTTCCCGGTTGCAATGTTACAGAGAAATATGAATTGCGCCGGTCTATGTTCGAAATCGGATATGTTCTTGTTCTGGCCCGCGTTCAAGATGTTTTCTTTTGAACTTATGCTCATGCGCGTGCGAATGCATTGTCAGCAAGTTTAAATTAGTTGTTCAGATATGAACATAAGTACTCATTCTTTGCGCGCAAGCGGTGCATCCGCGGCTGCAAATGCGAAGGGCATTTCGGAACGCTGTCTTAAGAAAAGACGGTAGATGGAAATCGGATTTATCTTAGGATTTGTAAATACAAGATTCAATTCAAAAAAGGTTTTTTGTTCAAAGCAGTTGAAATTATAACCGTCTGCTGGTGTAGTATTGTACTGTATTTGTTTTCGAATTTGAATATAAGCAATGTTCTTTAACTTTTGAATTTACTTCTATCGAAGTCTTGCCCGCTGCAACATTATGTTATTTGTGTGTAGGTACGTTAAGACTTGCAAGTTTTGCACGTTACGTAGTATAGTGCAGAACAAATGTCTTAACTAGGTGGGAAACACAAATGGGCGAGTCATTTGTGCATAACTGTCACGTGGTATTAGGCTGTATACGGCGGCAAAATAGAGAGAGGTTTTCATGCTAGGCTCGACTTCGCCTCATTCGAGACGTACATTTTATTCAAATTCGAAAACAGTAATAGGGCATTTTAAGAAGCATTGGATTTAATACAGCTTTAGTTCTATTAAAAGCTGAATGTTGTTCTAGTTTATGTCATATAATTTTAATGTTTTGTACAAATATGCTCTACGAATAATATATGCTTGCTAGGACACAGTCGGTAGTACCTATATTCGGAGGAATGGACAATTTAATTCGCTCAGCCAGGGGTGCGTTAGATCAAACACTGTCCTTGTTACTGACACACGTTTTTTCCTCTATAAAATAAAATATAAAATACAATGAGGTTTCGTTTCGTGAACGGCTGTCATTCTGTAGATGAATATACAACACAATCTGTGGTTTAAGTGCTGAATATTTGAACTCAAGAAGGATACAGATTTTGTTGAAGCATGCACACATTAAACTTAATTGTATACGTTGGAATTGAATAGAAAATAAATCATAATGTATTATCGAAATATAATCATTGTATGTTTGTAAAAAGAAATTCCTCCAACACTAAAGCCTATCGAAGTCTTGCCCACTGCAACATGGTGTTATGTTATTTGTGTGTAGGTACGTTAAGACGTGCCCATTCCATGGGTTGGTCTTAGTGGACATAGGAGTGTGAGACAGTTAATATCTGGATATTTATGTGGTTATGCGTTGGATGTTGTGACCTTGTCATGACAGGCAAAGCAATGCTACTTAGTCAGCGATTAAGGGCCATCATGACCTTAATAGCTGCCATATTTTAGAGATTATTCATGTTAGATGTTTTGCTCAAAGATTAACATAACTTTACAACTGATCGGGGATTTCTTCAGAGCAAACTGTGCCATTAATTAAGCTTGAAGTTCTAGGACCGCATTGACAAGTAATTCTTGTTTATGCCCCCGAAGGGCGGCATATTATAATCGCACCGTCTGTCCGTCTGTCTGTCCGTCCGTCTGTCCGTCTGTGCGTCCCCACTTACAAATTCGTGTCCGGACCGTATCTCTGTCATGAATTGAAGGATTTTTAAAAAACTTGGCACACATGTCTAGCACATCAAGACGACGTGTCGCGTGTAAGACCCACATCCCTACCTCAATGGTCAAGGTCACACTTGGAGAATGAAGGTCATGGAATCCTCTATATATGCACACATTCGTGTCCGGACTGTAACTTTGTCATGCATTAAAGGATTTTAAAATAACGTTGCGCAAATGTCTAGCACATCAAGACGACGTGTCGTGTGCAAGACCCACTTCCCTAGCTCAAAGGTCAAGGTCATACTTAGAGTTTGAAGGTAATGGATTCCTCTATATTGCATATATGCACACATTCGTGTCCGGACTGTAACTTTGTCATGCATTGAAGGATTTTAAAATAACTTGGCACAAATGTCTAGCACATCAAGATGACGTGTCGTGTGCAAGACCAACATCCCTACTACAAAGGTAAAGGTCACACTTAGAGTTTGAAGGTAATGGCTTCCTCTATATATGCATATATACACACATTCGTGTCCGGACTGTAACTTTGTCATGCATTGAAGGATTTTAAAATAACTTGGCACAAATGTCTAGCACATCAAGACGACGTGTCGCGTACAAGACCTTTCACCCTAGCTCAAAGGTCAAGGTCACACTTAGAGTTTGAAGATAATGGATTCCTCTATATATGCATATATGCACACATTCGTGTCCGGACTGTAACTTTGTCATACATTGAAGGATTTTAAAATAATTTGGCACATATGTCTAGCACATCAAGACGACGTGTCGCGTGCAAGACCAACATCCCTACCACAAAGGTCAAGGTCACACTTAGAGTTTATAGGTAATGGAATCCTGTATATATGCATACATTTGTGTCCGGACTATAACTTTATCATGCTTTGAAGGATTTTAAAATAACTTTGCACAAATGTCTAGCACATCAAACGGATGTGTTGCGTTTAAGACCCAAGTCCCTACCTCAAAGGTCAAGGTCACACTTAGTGTTTAAAGTAATGGAATACTGTATGCATGGTTACTCTGTCATGCATGGAAGGATTTTAAAATGACATAGCACATTTATTGTGTACATGGAGAGGACACAGACTGAGGCACCTCTTTCGGGGGCATTCGTCACTTGTGAGGGACAGCTCTTGTTTACAAAGAACAATGTCTTGCCGGCGGAAATGACCTTTATTTGTACAAAAAAAATTCATAACCAATGTACATGTTAGAAATATAGAACAGTATTCTTTTAATGATACTACTAAATTAATAAAAGAAACTTGAATACAAAAGAAATGAATGTGTCAACATTGTTTAAGAGTGAACAGAACATGGTTCAATCATTATCCTATCATTATATAAATATTTTAAAATATCTGTAAACTACTTTCTTAAATATTAGTGCAGCAGATTGAAATAACATAAAATAAATATTAAAGAGATTGTGACTTGTATTCTCATTACTTGAAATTGGTCCACCATTCCAAAAGGCCTAACAGGTAATATGGCTGGACACAAACATATGTATTTCATGTGGACTGGAAAAATTAAATCCATTATCCTCTTATAGAATCTTATTCCTACATCATTTCAAGGCATATTGGCTTTTATAAGGCAAAGATACGTTACACGGGCACTCTCTAGTTTCCTGATTCATTGGTGCTTATGTGTTTTCGTGAACGTTATTGAATCATCCATTGAAATCATATAGCATCTAATCTAACCCTACAAATACACTTGGTACGTGAAATAATCAATTCAATAAAATCCAAGTAGGTGGGGTAAATATATCTGTTCTATTTTTATCGATTATAAAATGCAGAAACACATATTGGTATAGACTAACTCTCAAGAAAATAACAAACCATCCCAGAGTCGTAGATGGTAAGAAATCTTAAATTTAGTCGATGAAAAATTAAGAAATCCCCAATATACTATGTATACCGATTTTTAATTTTTTTCTTACTTTAAGCATGAACTCGCTGTATTTTCGAACACCCTTTCAAAAAAAGAAACAACTACGCGGACATGCCATTTTTTCTCATTTTTATGTGCTGCTATGTCTAGTGAAATAAGATTTTTTTTTATCGGTTAAATCTTGTAAGGCAAACAATTTAAAATTGTTAATATTTCGTGTTGATTAAGAAGTGAGTAGGGTAGTTTTATATGTTTTTTTTTCTTTATGGCGATGATCAATCGGTCAGCAATGCCTATACCTCAAAGATACATTTCAACCAGAAATACAACTGATAAGCATGAGGAAATTCATTGTTTCGAGGAGAGAGAGAAAAAAAAGAATCAGGCATGAATGAAACTTGAAACTTGTTTATTTGATTAAACGCCTAATTTTATAGATATACTCAATGGCGTTGTACACAGTAATGTAAACCAATATAAAATCAACTTCAATACAATTTCATAAAACAAACGAAATATACTTAAGACAGGTATATGCGACATTAAACAAATAAAATGCAATTGTGTGAAAGTAAAAAGAATTAGTTAAATTAAAACTTATGTATATCTACTATAAAACATAAAAAAATCTAAAGTATTGATTTAGAAAACTCAAAATAAAATACCTGGTGTCCCTCCCTACCACGAACCGAAAAAGTAGGAAGACACAAAATTACAATCTCATAACTATACTGCTTAAGATAATATGAAATAGTTCAACTTGAAACCACACTAGCCCTCCGGAATGTCGATTTTTAGATTTTTTTGTTACCTTAAAAACTCAGAAAACATACTACATTTATAAATGACTGTTGCGCAAAATCAAGCACGGTGACCTATCTTTTTCGTTGCAGTTGTTTAATTGCAATTGATAAAGGTTGATATATAGCGAATTTAAAGAAGATTTATCGGTTAGTTTTTTTCCAATCATACCACCTTCATGAAAACCATAAATTTCGTATTACAGTGGCCGAAGCGTATGCACGGATACACACACTTGGCAGTAACCCTTAACCTAATCCCTTACCTTAACCACCATAATCCCGTATACCTGACCATAAACACTTAACCCTTATCCCTAACCCTAAATCATGACAATAACTCCCCTATCCCTGACTCCAAACCATTTACCCTTAAAGCAAACCCATAATAATCTGACGCTAACCCTAACCCTAACCATTAACAAGGACTTAGTGCTTATACAAACATTAAATAAACGTTAACAGTAGTAAGGGTGGGTTATGTAGGGAATGGGTCTGGGCAATATTGGGAATTTTATGGCAGGTCATTTGAGGCATTTATGGACAATATGGAGGATTTATGCCAGGTGTAATGGCCACGTGTATAGGTAGCATGGTCCGTATTGGTCTTTGATGGGAATATTTGGTTACAAAGGGTACCAGGATTGTTGTTTCTTCTGCTCTTTCCTGTTTTCTTCTTCCAGTTTTTGTGTTGTGTCCAAAGCTTCTTTCACCATTTGTCTTTTCTGGGCCCACTGCTGTTGTTGTTCTTCAATGTCTCTGAGTGTCTCCTGTGTGAGTCGTTCAGCTCGCCAGGTTAACTCATTAATATGCTGCAGCTTCATGGTGTTGATTTTCCTGAAATGGTGTTAAGCATAATATAACAACGCATCAATTTCTCTCAGGCTGGGTTGAATAATATTCATGTTGACTCTACGCTGTGAACGGTCAGAATGTATTGAAAGTCTAAAACGGCCTGCATTTATAAGAATCTATCGGATTGACCTACTTTACTTATGTACCATGGTTAAATATCAGCCAACGATGGCAAAGGATACAATGGAGCATGAATCAATCAGCGTATACCTTATAAAAGTCGTGTTCGGTAAGTTATATTATGATAGAGAGAAACTTATGGTAAGAAATTCTTTATAATACATGTTATAATACATGTTATAAATAAGTGTGATAATAAAAAGGGGATTTAAGCTAGTTTGTTTATATGTTTTAGACTGAACCTTTTAAGACAATGACTAAAGGTATTTCTTTCTTTATTATTCAGTTGGCCCTGAAAAGGGCCGTTATGTTTAAGTCCATTACTTCCTTTTTGGCCTTTTTAGATGACTACTTTGGTCGTAGTCAATGGTCGCTTTTCCGTTTGGCTTTCGAACTGGATTGCGCTATCCGTCTTGAGAGGCTGCTGTTTGGTGTCCACCTTTAACTCGACATAGATGACCAGTTTAAGGAAGCATTCTTTCTCCAGACGTTGTTTCTTGTGACGTAACTCTTTGGTGGCGGTTGCTTCAAATGAGTAACACTTGTCTTGAGAGACAGCAGTTCTTTCCGTATCGACATATCCATCTTGGCCATGCTTGTCTTAAAGTGACGCATGCTGGTATCAAAGGCACGCATCTTTTGCAAAATAGTTTGTAGTATTTTGGCATCTGACCCCTGCTGCTGTTGTTGTTGATGATGGCCCTGCTGTTTTAACTGCTGTTTAATCTTCTGGTACTCTCGATATTATTGTGGATGTGGTTGTGGCCGGTAGGATGGTGCGGTCACGACTGTATAACTCCCCTTTGGAACTGTGCTGTATAATAATCCTCTGGGATCTGTGCTGTATAGGCGGCTAACGTCCACTGATCCGAAAAGTCGTTTTCCATGACGTTGACAGTACGCTGTACACAGTACGCTGTGAACGGTAAGGATGTACTGAATGTCTACAAAACGGTCTCTATTTATATGATGTCATCGGATTGACCTACTTTGCCAATGTACTATAGTGCAATATTAGCTAATGATGAAAAGAAGACAATGGAACATGAGCAAATCACGGTAAACCTTATAAAAGTCGTGTTCGGTAAGTTATGATATGATAAAAAATATGATAAATGTGATTGTACATTTGATAATACAAAGGATTTAAACTAAACTTTTGTGTGTTTGGACTATATTTCATTTTTGATTTGTGACAATGACTGAAGTTTACTCTTTTCTTGTGTATGTGATTGACCCTGAAAAGGGCCGTTGTGTTAGATTCTTGTATTAGTCATTTACTTGCCGATATGTCTTTTTTTCGGTCTTAAGGTGAATCATGTTGGTATCAAATGCATGCATCTGTTGTATTATAGGGTCTTCCCCCTGGTCATTTACTCCTTGTTTTGGAAAATGACCAATAACGAGAATAGCATTTTCCTCTTCCTTTTTTACAGTCCCTAAGATATGCGTGTACGATAGGGTAAAAGAAAACATACAATGTCTAATCATCCAGATTAATGGCCTCCAAATTCAGTTTAGCTTCCCCGATTGCATCAGCTATGCTCACGGCCTCTTTGAAGAGTTCACACAGCTACGATAAGTTGCATTCTTCCCGAAATGCTACATGACTCAATGGCGAATGACTAAACGTGTGAAATCGGTCTGAATTCAAAAAGGAGTCAAGCCGAACCCCGGGTTTATAACAGTTCTTGAAGCATTTGCTGTGTGTGCGTGGTAAAGTGGAGGAATCCTTTGCTGAAAGAGTGGAGTGGCCATGAAGTCGATCTACATGCCCCTTTAATAACCACCATTTGATATATCCATGCCCAATAAATAACCATAATCTAACCCTTAAAATCAACAACGGGGATAAGAAAGTGAACAACTTGGGAGTAGTGATGGGGAATTAATACCCCGATTCATCGGGGTTTTATATTTCCCCAAATCAATGGCCTTTTTAGGGCAAACCAAATAATAAAGAAAGAAATAACCTCTACATGGCATTTAGAAAAATAACTCAACTTTTTTCAATATTCTTTTTTTCACCCAATATGTAGTTTCCTTTTACGGCCTGCTGCTGCTGCTCTTTTGGGTGGAGGTTCATTGTTAGATCCCTGGGAGTGTTCGGTAGGTGGGTTACGGAAGTCACCGAAGTCTCTTTCGGCAGTTCGGCCGCGATGGTCTCTTAAGATGTTAAGCCAGGGGTTTCCAGCAGATCAGGTTTAACCACAGCCTTTGCATTAAGGTAGAATGCGCCTCAAATATATTGTTCGAATTTTCTCATGAAATTTACACTGTACATAATTGAAGATAATTCCGATGGAAATCTGATTTCATTGTTTTGACATCTCTTACGGTTTCATTGCTGTGGTGCCTCAAACATTGCCACTGACGTCACTTTTGCACAGAACGCTTTTTCATGGTATTCCCTTAGGTTTCCTTCGCCGCGCTTTTAATTTTAAATATATAGCCAATATAAAACAACAAGCGCCTAGCATTGGAGACGTTCTTTATAATGGTATGAAATTTAATGAACAAACTTCGACGCTTGAGACGCTAGTCGCGATTATGTGACGTCACAACGGTAAAATTATATTAGGGTTTTGCTTAAATGTTTGCCTTACAATTGGAGTTACTAAAAATCAGTTCGATGAGAAAACGTAAACGTTTGATATGCTGTATAAAAATTATTTTAGGTTCATTTGATCAGATAAAAAGGATGGGTCACCGGCTTACCATTTTTACAACTCCACGAAATTTCACCCCTACCCCAAACGTAGTTTTGACGTTATAATGTACTGGGAGTTACTTTGTACTTTTTTTTTACACATCGATAAGTTGATTTACTAACAGGCTCATGTGTTTTCAATAAAGCAATTTTTATACCCGGATGGGCTATTTTGAAAGCTACAAATCTTTATCTGACTGAAACAATTGATAGGTGAACGTGATCTTTGACCAGTGCTTTTCTATAGCGTTTAGATCGGATTTACACCCTCCCGTCATGTCCATAGTAACAAAAGACGGTACCATACCTTCAACTCAACTCAGATGCTCCAGTGGCGACTTGATATGAATAACAAATTCTACGCAAGGTAGAAACATTAATACAATATTTCTGTATTTCTGTGATTGGTATGGGTGCGAAAGAAGAAACTCGTGGAAAAATAGAACATGTGATATAAACAGCGACATTCAAAATACATTAATGAACAAAACTGAAGTATCTAACACTTGCATGTTTGGTTCGTGAATGCCTGTGATTAGCATCTGTTAGTGTCAAATGATAACGTTAACTTTAATTCGAGTTTATCTTAGTAGAAGTAATATTTCACCTCCTCACTGAAAGTTTCACCTGAATGGGGTCTGTATTCCCCATTCACACCATGCGTCATCTGAATACAGTTTTAAAGTACATACAGGTCTCCATTCCTTGGTGGTTTTTCGTAAGTTTTCAAGCTAAGTATGTATCTTTGATTTTTCGAAATATGGCGCATCCTTTCATAACCATACGTATTTCTTATTTGCCCGGTGTAAACTAGAATAAGTGGAAGATTCATTAGTGGTACACGTATTATGCGGACAAATTAATCTGATCCTGACCTGTTTGCATTAATATATCTTCCAGCGATTAAATAAATTAAGTAAGTGCGAATGACGGAAATTGTAGGTGCAATACAGTTCTTTTATAATTTGGTAATAACCGATGATAAATCCGCAGCGGGGTCGGTTGCATGAAGCAAAATGCGGGTTCGAATCTATGAAACATAATTTTTCGACATGAATTGCAACTGAACGCGCAATTACACGGACTAAAACTTTTGAAATTCTTCATAAGGCGCTGCAGAGGAGGGGGTTAATAAACTGAAGATGTGACGTAAGCTTATAGTATTTGTTTATCATAATATGAAATAAAAACTTTGAAAATATGCTTTGAAAATTTAAAGTTTTAATTATTTAATCAGATAAAGCCATTTTTTTATTTTATTAGTTTACTTACTTTAGCTAGGGCCGAACTCACAAAATACAGACTTGTAAGATTTAAGAAAACGCTCATGCGCTATATACTAAATGAGCCACGAAACTCTTCTATTTTTTTACTCTTTAATTATTCCTGGCCGACCCTGGGACTTCTCCCAGGATGAGCTTGCCGATACTTCTTATAGGCGCAGTTTGAGGAGGCACAGATGCAAATACAAGGGAACCAGACCCTAGCTTTTTTACGAATAGACCCATTGGTCCTTTTACATGCCCGGTGTAAAGCACCGATACACGTGGGATTACCTCTTGGTGTCTAACCAGTTAATCTCTAGATGGGTTTCTGAAATTTCCAGTGCCCCGGCCGTATTCGAACCAGGGACCTTCTGATTGGTAGTCCAGGACGTTAACTACTCGACCACATGACCATTCGTCCCCTCTATTTGTATCATCTGTGTAAAAGATTTAACGATTTAATAAATAATTTATATCAGAAGAATCCAGACCCCGTGATTATAAAACCCTTTTTATGCTCAATTCAGTTTCGTGCTCAAACTTTAAAAATATAATATTAAAACTTAGTAAAAATTGTGTAACATGCTTTCTATAAGAATTTGAAATGACTTTCAAAATTGCTTCTCCTTTTCATGCTCAAACTGAGTCGAACATGAAACAAGTTTTATAATCATGGGGCCTTGTTAATTTGCCCGAGTGATTAACTCATTCCCAGCTCGGTGTTGTGCTAGGTTCAAAGCCGTAGGACACATCCCATGTTTCCTTGCCGGGGATCACACTCTGGTCCTCTGCCACATAGGCCAATACGGAGTAAAGTCAGTGCCTCATCATTATCAATATATCCAGTCATACCTATATGCCATTATTTAAAGTTCGACTGCACGTGCCAACATGAGATAAGCTATTCGCACATATGAAATTCATCTTATTGTTTTGAAATTGTGTAATGTTAACGTTTTCTTGACATAATTAAGAAATAATCTATGGCTTGGAGTGCTTTATCGAAATTGAAGCATTCCCCGGAGGTGATATGATTTGTGTCATGCACTATCATGATTGAATAGATCATTGTTATCGCACGGAAAATCGAACAAAACTATGCATTTAGGAAACTGTATAGTAAACGATCTGACATGAAGTAAACACTATGTAGGGAGACGCCGATGTGTAGATATAAAGCGGCGGACACTTCATTCAAAGGTTGCAAGTTCGAATTCCATCAGCGGAATTTGACCGGGGCCTCTTCAATACACCCTTATAACTTGTCATATTACAAGAAGAATCCATCGGTAATAGAGATATTATGGCATGCAAGAATATGCGACAATTGATGTAGATAACTAAAATTAAATGAAGTAGATATTTTATTTTTCAGTATGTACAGTCCAAATCCGTTATCTCGACTTCGTTTATCTCGAATTTTCAATGTCACGAGTGGATGTATATACGTAATCACTATGTACATACTGCTAATATCTTTAAATCATTAGTATTTTGTTAGAAACAGTATTATATATCTGCCAAAGTATCAGGTTGTGCATAACATTTTCATTTATTACAAGGACACCTCTGAAAATTGAATTTAACATTGGGTAGGGGTACGACTCCGTAAAATTACGAAATACTTAAGTCGGTGACCTCTTATTTTTACAATGTCAACTAATAGCAAGATAGATTTTACAAAACATAATGAACTTTTACGTTTTTTCATCGAGCCGTTTTCTTACAAATTTGATTTTACGCTAAAATTTTAACAAAACTCGAAGTCATTTTTTTCAATTTAACGTCACAAATTCCTGCATAGCGGTTACAACGTCAAATTTTTAACGTCAGTTTGTAGCTCTTATTTAAAGATATAAGAACAAATTAGTTGGTTGGAAATATTTTACAAAGGCAAAACGCGACAGCTTAAAAACCTGCCGACAGCGTAGGAAAGCGCGCTGGTAAAAAAGTGACGCCAGTAGCTATGTTTGAAGCACTACTGAAGAAGAAAGTAACAAGATAATAAAAAAAGAAATTCGTTGTGAAATCTGATATATGCTGAAATATACATGGTGCAAATGTGAGAAGAGAATTCGAGAAATAAATTTGAGGCGCATTCCACCTTAAACAAGGTCGGTTAAATGATGGCCCTATCCGGCCTATTGTTTAGTTTTAGACTCTTTGGCCTGTCCGACTCCATTGACTCCTCCTTCTCTTGTTTTGCAGGACATGCATTGGCGTAGTGTCCTGGCTGCTTGCAATAATAACAGGTCGACACAAAGCCTCAGGAGGTCTTGTCGGCTTCAATAGAGCAAACATTTGCATAATGCCCAGGCTGCGGACAGCGATAATTGGTAATATTATCTTGATCCCTTGTCTTTTGATCCCCTGTCCTGTCCCCTGTCTACTCTGAAGAAGCACTTGCAAAATGTTCCGGCTGATGACAATTATAACAGACACGAAGTAGTGTATTGATAGCATGCACATTTCATAAGCTGGTGGATGTGCTGAAAGAACAATGCAATGTCCAGTCGAGGGAGTCAATTGCGAGTCTCTATTTACCATCCAGGGTTAAGTTTTGGCATTCACTTCCCGTTCGATCATACCGGGAACGTCACAGAGGACCGATTGCTGGACGAATTTAAACATTCGGTGCAGGGTAATCAAGACTCTAAGATCCATGACGGAGGCATGGCAGCTGAAATAACACACATTTTTATGCCGGATGGGTCTCGAAATGCCATACGATACATGCGTCACGGGTCACACGTCAGTATTCAGCAGATGACCCGCCTCAAACGAAGTATCGTTACCTTCGCGAACACTGAAGACAGTATATGTTTGGTTCGAGCGATTGTTGTTGGGATATATTAAATAAACAAGTCACAGCCATATGGCGAAAACGATGGAATCATATACGTGATTACAAGTCAGTCTTACAGAGGAAAGAAGCTCAAGTCTTACTGGATCGAGTGGGGGTCGGATATGGCCAGTCATGTGGTGTGAATGAATACAAGACTATTCAAGAGTTTTTGTATCCTGCCTATGTGATTAAGATCAATCCACAAAATGCAGGAAGTAAATTATTATTTAAACCTCCGAGTATGACCCGAGGCAGCAAAGTGATGAATGAGTACTACTATCACAATCATTTTGACTGTATCGTGCCAATGACAAGCTTTCCCTGAATGAGTTATATTGCAAATAACAGTAAGGAACAATAGGGAAAACCACCGTTGTTCAAACATGTGCATGTGCTTTGCATCACAAATCTGCAAACAGGTCGGAAAAGGGATTGTCTGCGATACCTGTGGACGATGGTTCCGCAGCCCTACCTGCTGTCAAAACCATAGGGCGCTTCAAGGAAAAGCCAGGAAAACCATCTGTCAATCCGTGTACAAATGCCCCTATTGTTCCAAGGACGTCGTGAGTAACAAGCCTCATGTGAGTGCCAGCACAAAGAAAGGTAAATTATGTCAAAAGATTGTGACGCCTGATTACGATTGCTACATCCCTACCTACCAGTCGCCAGAGAGAGGGAACAAACCACCCATCATGGTGCCGTTCATTTTCTACGATTTTGAATGCCGTTTTAATATGGGTGAACACATTCCGAAATTTGTTTAGCCAAACGAGCCTGTGGAGACTGTAAACGAAAGCCAGTAATTGAACCTTGCGTCTGGTGTGATCAAATGCCGGGGAAACGTGAAGCTGTGTTTAGAGGGGATCAGACCTTAGTTCACTTCTGCACATGGTTGTTTGACCCAATAAACCGTGGTGCAACCGTCATAGCGCACCCGTCCCAAGGCTATTATGCTCAGTTCTTTTTTAAGACATGTGGTTAACAATGGTACAGAGAAACTAGAGACCATTGTGAATGAAAGTAAGATCTTACTGTTGAAAGTGTATAAAATACGGTTCACTCAGCTACTTGAGCATGTCTCACCACCTTTCCTAAGACGTTTGGGCTCACAGAAATGGCAAAAGGCTTTTTTACCGGGGTATCAAATGCGCATGCGTGAAAAGCGAGTTCCTCCGTTTTTTTGCCGTTTAATCCGGGGTAGCAAATGCGCATGCGCCACATGTGTTTTCTTCACTGTTTGAAATTTTAGTAAAATTATGCCCATCAGTACAAACTATTAAAAATCGCGAGTATAATTATAGATGTTAAGTTTATAATGTTGTCAGATTAAGATTGTTTTTTGTTTCTTATTTTCAAAAGCAAAGTATAACTTCCACCAGCCTGTTAGATAATTACTTCCGCGTTTTCATCATAAAATAAAATAAGCGGGTACATATCCCACAAGATGGAGAGCGAGGTGAAGGCCTTGTGATAGATAGAAATAATTAAGCACCTCCACTGTCCCTATTATGTCTATAACCAGTAGATATACATTCAATTAAATTAAACCTGCTCGATCATATGATTTCAGTTATCAAAATAAAACTATGACATCGGCAGTTGAGAACATTCATGGCCATGCTTCTGGTTCAATTAACATAGATTCTTTAATTTGTGCATGTACAACATTTCCATATTTTTGATAACAACTTAATCGCTTTCGAGACTAACTACTATAGGAATCGCTCTTGTCAGACTTTTCATATCCTGATAAATTGCAAAACGTATAGTAATATATTTAGGAAATAGATTTCACTTTTGAGTGAAATACCGGTAAGTATATCACTGCGAAGAATCTACCAACACACAGTGATATAATAACCGGTATATCACTCAAAAATAAAATCTATTTCCATTCTAATCCGTTAATCTAAACAAAAACATGTTCGATGGGGTAATATTTGCTGCACTTTCATGAAGTTGCTGTCTTGAAAGTTGAAGTTTTCCGTGCATTCCTTGCATTTCGTGAAATTTTGGCTGTTCTTTTTTACTCCTCAAAAAAGCGCTATACGTCTTATTTTTGTTGTATCTGATATTGCTGGCGATACCGGAAGTGTAAAGCGAGGTGAAGGCCTTGTGATAGATAGAAATAATTAAGCACCTCCACTGTCCCTATTATGTCTATAACCAGTAGATATACATTCAATTAAATTAAACCTGCTCGATCATATGATTTCAGTTATCAAAATAAAACTATGACATCGGCAGTTGAGAACATTCATGGCCATGCTTCTGGTTCAATTAACATAGATTCTTTAATTTGTGCATGTACAACATTTCCATATTTTTGATAACAACTTAATCGCTTTCGAGACTAACTACTATAGGAATCGCTCTTGTCAGACTTTTCATATCCTGATAAATTGCAAAACGTATAGTAATATATTTAGGAAATAGATTTCACTTTTGAGTGAAATACCGGTAAGTATATCACTGCGAAGAATCTACCAACACACAGTGATATAATAACCGGTATATCACTCAAAAATAAAATCTATTTCCATTCTAATCCGTTAATCTAAACAAAAACATGTTCGATGGGGTAATATTTGCTGCACTTTCATGAAGTTGCTGTCTTGAAAGTTGAAGTTTTCCGTGCATTCCTTGCATTTCGTGAAATTTTGGCTGTTCTTTTTTACTCCTCAAAAAAGCGCTATACGTCTTATTTTTGTTGTATCTGATATTGCTGGCGATACCGGAAGTGTAAAAAATTTTACTGCAATTTTGTTTACATCACGTGAATTTATTAACAACAATACCAATCCAAGCGTATTAGCGCATGCACACTCGTAGATATTGTGTGAAAATTACAAGGGAGGTAATTTCAGCAGTCAAAAATAGTTCCGGACGCCTAGCGTGATATACTTAATAGTTTTATCACGCTCAAATCCTTCTTTGTGTATATAGGAGAAATTTCCAATAGTGTTAGAATATGAGTTATACTAACACAAGTGGCCTGATATGTCCTATAGAAACATAATAAGGTTGTTTATTATTTTACGATAAAATACAGTACTTTTATCAAAGGGCAAGGTGCCAAATAGGAAGTATTTGCTAGACGTATGTAAACAAGCCGTCAAATTGCATTTTGTGTTTTCAAGTTACAATGATGTACTGCTACAAATTGAAAAGAGAAGTGTAAGAAAAAATTGTAATAATAAATATGTGCCAACATTTTATCGTTTATTCTAAAATGACAGTTTTGTCTCTATATACAAAGAGTTGAAAAATTATGCTATATCAAACCATAAACAATACACGAACCGATATGCTGTAAACATGATGTCACATTGCACCGCATGACGTTAAATGAGTGTTCGCATAGAAAACGCTTTGCATTTATTCACCTTTTGTAATATCGGGTCATGTGAGAATCAAAATAACATCATTCTCAGCGTTGTAATGATCTTATAAACAATTATCTGTCGTACTGATGCGCTGTTAAAAACCAGTCAGGCTTTCTGCCTTCATAGCTAATTACTGTGAATTAGTACTCCAAATCATTGTTTTTTAAACGATGAACACCGCTGGAACGGATGTTATTTCATATAGAAAATAGTTAGTCGTTCAAACACAAAAAATTAAATCACTCGTGCTATGTACTCATTTTTTAAAAAATAATACGCATTAAAACTCCTGACAGTGTTTTATTCAACAACAAATACAGGGACACATTTATTACTTCTTAAATAAAATTTACTTTGAAGTATTCACACTTCCTTCGGAAAATACATTAAAGTCTATTTGTTTACGATTGAATAAAATACTGACAGTTATTAGTTACTATCTGTCATTGCTGTCACAGAAAAAAGCACACAGCTAAGAAATGACAGAGAAATTGCAGCTTTTCAATTACTTTAAAATACCACAGTATGGGGTGTAATCATACCGGTATGTATCGAATCTCAAGGGAATTGCAATATACCGGTCTTTTCGCACACCCCTACTCATTACACAAGTTACAGATGGACTCAACCCTGAAAAGAGATGTGCATTGTCGCATACATGTAGAAGTATTTGAAATGTCTTGCCTAACTTGCCATAAGGATACTTCTTCCTTAATTTATTGAAGTATTGACGTGATCAAACCTATGACTCTTGTATTGATGCAAACGCGCAATTACCCCATAGCAGCTCTACCATTTAGCTAAAACTAGAATTAAGGCATGTATTACTTTTAACTTTGGATTTAATCTCAAGGCATTTAAACGAAGGCAGTGGTAAGGTAGCCGGATGAGGAAAAAAGGATCAAGTGGAACACGCCAATAGTTTCTGTGAAATAGGTCCCGGACAAATGAGGGACAAAAGCATGGATGAACATACCATAGTCAAAGCTGCAACTATAACAATGCCTCACACCCCCATCTCAAATAGAACTATCACTGAAGGTGACGAATACCCCCAAAACCCCACATCCCCGAACGCCATACTGACACAGTATTCTAAATTTATATCACATTTGATGCTTATAATTGGACTATGCACAACGGCTGTAGGTATGTTACTTATCTCTTCTGTGTAGCATTATTTTGACCAGAGGGTTTGGAAAGTCAGAGTGGACAATATTTAAATTTTCTTAAACACCTGTGACCTTTACGTAGTGACCCAAAACATTGACCAAATCAAACTAGGCATGGTATTTATTACTTTGTGAAATATCATTAAATTGTGATAAGGGGTTTTGGAGATAGAGTGCAAAATATTTTACTATCTAAAGCCCCTGTAAATAAGACCTTTGACCTAGTTACCAGAAACATAGACCATGCACACCAAGGCATGGTACGTATCATTTCTGTGAATAACAATTTAATTCTAACCAGGAGTTTTTCAGGGATTGTGTCCATAAGTCTACGGATGGACGGACGGACAGTCAAGCTGAATCCAGTAATTACCCCCTTACACTTTGTGCAACTGGTGTATAGAAACATTTCCGCAGGTCGAGATATTGGTAAATTGTTTTGAAGGTGACTGTATAAAAATTAGCCACAACAATAAACAGTCCTGTTCTTTCAGTTTTTCCTGTTTCTTAATTTTGTTTTTCATACACAAGAGGATTATGATTGAAAGCTGCAATGAAGATTCATTCTTCAAGAGAACTGAGTTCCATTTAAGTTGCTCATCTGAGCAACCAATAACATTGTTAGTAATGTCACTGTAGTACTCTAGTTCTGTAGTAACCAATACTGTATGTACTGCAGAACTTAATAGTATTCTATATTGCTAAAGCTCTGCATCTCTGTATTGTGCCAATCAATTCAAAATCGCTCAATGCATTAAAAGTTACAACCTGAAAAATTGAAAAAAGTTCTCATGTGTCCATTTGTTTTCCAAGTGCGACCTTGATATTTGAGCTTTCATTCACCATGCTGTGATTATAATTATATATATAAATTACTAAGGTTATCTCCCATGCTTAATCCTTCATCATCAGCTATTGTTCTAGAGTTTCAATGGCTTCTCTTATAATAACAAAGATTCATAGCTAGCGTAGCATTATCCCTTCAGCTGCAAGTTGGGAATGTATCCAATATGGATGTTGTCCATGTTGTCTGGCCAAATAATGTTTCTTGCGAGCTATCAATTTGCTGATTTTACTGTTGTTCTGTCCTTATCTTCAAAAAATCAATGTACATGAATTCCAAATATGAGTAAACTCAGCAAAGTTCTTTTTTAATGTTAACTGCATGTTGTCATTACATCAAGTGTCCCATTGTCTCACCTCAAATATCAATTCTTTTCATTTGATGCTTTTGTTTTCCTGTTTTGTTTATTCCATTGAAGCTGAAAAATCTACTATTAAGCATTTGCTGTCAAGTATCATCATGCTCATCACCAAGATAATATGATGAATAAAAAAAGAACTTCGTCTTCTAAACTGATACAGCCATCTGGATCACCACCTCCTTCAGTTAACAAATGCAATGATTGACTGTTTTCTGTTGTTTTCATATCTTGGTCTATTGAACTTCCCTCATCACTGTATGTACATGAAGTTTTTTTCTACAACAAATTAAAAAGAAAAATTAGCAATTGCATTTTGTTTAAAATCTTACAATTAATAATTGATACACACACTGAAAATTTACTGAATGAATAGTTTACAGTGTAGATTATGATCAGACTACATGGTTTTGATCTGCACAAGAGGCAAAAGTGTAAGCAAAATGCTAAAAATTAAACTAGATGCCCACGTGCAACATGTCGACCCCGCCAGCTGTCAAAAAGACTAACTCCTTACCATGTAGAGATAGGTAAAACAACATCTAAATATTGGATTTAAATCATCACAGTGTTCATATTATTAAACTCCCTTAAGTGACAGATGTAATATCACAGGTATATAAACCTTAAGCAGCATTATATAGATTCAAATCAAAATACTTACTCTGTGTTTAAACTTTGTGTACTTAGTGAAATCCTAGACATTTCTAGTTCTTTGAGACTCTTAAACATATTTGGACTTAATTGCATGAACGATTGAACTGTTATCTAAATAAAATAAAAGATTGTCATATTTTACATAGTGTCTAACTTGGAACTTATTAAAAAGGACTTTACCACTCTTCACTTGATATCTGATATTTATTCAAAATGTCCCATAGAATTACACTTCTTCAGTTTAGTTTTTAAACTTCCAAAAATGATTTTCAATCAGAAACTTCCAATTTGAAAAATAATTCTACAATTAACCTTATCCTCTTGTTTGAAGAAATGAAGTTAGTCCCTCATTAATCCACAGCCTATTCAAGTTGTTTTATTGCCTAAGGCAGTACTTAAACCTTTGCTTCAATTTCCCCCTTCTTAGTATGTTATGTAAGATTACATAACACAGATTTTGTCACAGGGGCCATAAAGTACACTATTGTCCAATTTTGAGCACTGAACAATGATTTTACTAAGATCTTACTGTAATTAGTTGTGTTTATACTGATAGTGATTCAATATTCAAGGTCAAAATTCAGGCTATACTGAAGAACTATTGGTCAGCGGGACGCTTTTTTATTGGCGCCGCCGATGACGGCGGCGGCCGATTATGGAATACTTTTTCCGGAAATACATGCTAGGAGCGGTTATTAGAATGCGAAGAAAAATGGTTTTAACTGTATGCTAAAATAATACGTAATAGACATTAAAATATTGATTATACACATTTCCTTCTTTAAAACGTAATTGTTTAATTGTAATATTCCTTTTCAAATTTTTTAGAAAAAAATACGAAAACGTAAAACAACTTCTCCCTTATCGGTTTTGCAATATTATAATATCAGCTTATTTTTTACCATGTGCTTTAAAGTCAGTCTCCGTGGTGTAGTGGGTAAGCTGATGACCGCCTAATTTTACGTGTGGAGTTCGAATCCCGGTCAAACCCAATTTTTTTAAATAATTTTTCTTCCGTTTTTTTTTTTCAGCTTTAAAACCACCATGATTTTAAATGTTTTCTGCAAATATTCATAAAATTTTTCATTCAAATCAAACTAATAATGATTGCTTATCAAAAAGCTAATTTTAGCTATTTAACGCCACACATGTACAAAACTATTTTCGGCGCCCTTTGATGCTATGCATCAATGGTATTCTTGTTTTATATTCGCACAATTTCAGTTTTATTGAATTGCACTTAACAGCTGTATTTCATAATAAGTTGATTGAACCGTAGTTACAAGATTGACGTGACGTAACGAGCTGATACTGGCGTTTTTCAGACGTTTCTTGTTAAAATAAATTACTAGCGTTGTTGTTTATTATGCAGAAGTCACTTTAGATCGATACTTCAATGATTAATATAATTATATGTAGTCGATACTTAAATTTTAAATTTGAATGGACACCGTATTTTAATAAAATGGTAAAAATTGATCTGTGTTATAAACTAGTTCGACACCATTTCATTTACTTGTAACACGGATCTGTTGTGGTATAATGTTACATTTATAAACACAATACAGAAAACATTCGACGTAAAACTGAAGAAGAAATATCATTTTACTTGCCGCATTTAGCCCATCGTAAATACAGTATCTTCAATATAAGAATGGGCGCGGATATGCACATGACAACAGTGTGTATGGCGGGATTTCGGTCTAGTATTTTCTAAATTTTGATACAGTGTTTTATAAATTACTCTTTAAATACTTACAAAATCGACTCAGTCAATGCTGGCAGAAAATACCTAGTTGTTTTCCGGAGAGATAAAAACTGAACAACAATCTTCCTGATACAGTAGCACGCAAGAAAAGATTATATTAATATGATGAAACGCGAACTATATTATCAATAACAGACGAGCGATTCAATCGGGTTACATACGATATAACAGTTTGAATATCTTTATCATACATGTATTCAGAGACAAACCGTGTATCACAACAACATTTAAGCCGTCACTTTTATCCATCGTCGGAACCCACGGTCTATTACGGAATATAGTATGAATAACCTGGGTACCGAGGATGCTTTTATCATAATGAAATGCTGTCTCAGTTTTAAGAATTTTCTTTTTATACGGAACAGTCCAGAAAATGTCTCATTATACCCGGATATAAAACTACATTCTTCTTTGTTTTCGACAAAATAATTGTTTAAAAATTGTCTTAGCCCGTCCATTGATTCGATGTGTCTGTAGTTTCCTTTCACTGGAGACGTAGTGGCACAGGTGGGCGCGTTCGCCTCAGGATTGGAAGATCCTGGTTCGATCCCCACCAGTGCCACGGCGGTTGTGTCCATACTGGCAAGACAAAAATATCTACACATTGTCTCTTTCTCTATTCGTGATTGATTTCATTTGGAATGAGTCTCCAGATAACCAGTCGGAATGTGATAATATATAGAAAAACATCAACAAATTCAAAATGTATAATCTTCTAATTGGAAATTCTTTTATTTCTGCTAATCTGGGCTTCACTGTGACGTCATAGACTCATACTGACGAGTTAACCAATCAGATTATTAGGTCGCGTTCATTTTACCGTTGACTCATATGCAAGTTCAAATTTATTTTAAAGGAAACAAAAAGCTTTTGACAACATATAATTATTATAAAAACAATCTGATAGGTTCAAGGTAATGGAAGATTGTCGTCGTTTTCACATTTCTAATCTTGGTTATTATATTATTTGAAGTTAAAGATGCATAGAGACCAACTGACAGCCGAGGAATCGCCTTTGCAGAATGTAAATAATTTTTAGTACCCGGACGTGCGCAGCCGAGAATATCCTTTTTCTGGATGATCGATATTTTATACACAACAGTTTTAGCGATATTCACAACAGTAGTGGATTAAAAGGTAATTATCCGATCAACTTAAAGTAACTTCCCCTTATACAACATTTCTTCCTGACAGAAGATTGCCATAACAAGTTGGTCTTTTAATGTATGATACTTTGTCACGTTGTTGTTTTGTCTGTCAATATTTTGCCATTGACCCATATGTCTACTTGCTTCGTTTAAAACCAAATTTCTCTCATTAAATTGGCCATCAACTGACCAAATCCTTGAACAGGAAAGTAAAGTCAGATGACAATGAAAAAATTGATAGAACTTACTTATTTTGAAGAAAGTAGTCTGTAACCTTGTCATTTGATGATATGGGTTATTTTATGTCCAATCTAGCAGATTGCAATGCTACCATTTTAACAGTAGCAAAGACAATCGCTAAATGTAGAAAAAAAACATTACTCATTCATGCATTTTATCGTAATGTCTCCCATCCTGACAATCATAGTCCAACAGTTTTTCAATAAAAAATCCATTGCAGTTTTCTGAATCAAGGTCACGATAAGCCGGCGCGCGCATAAATTTCTCCAACGTGAAGCGGTTACTTGGGGTACACTAAAGGGAACGCATTAAAAGCGTATAAGATTATTGAAAATGCATATTCTTGTGAAATAGTGCAATAATTTTAAATTGCGGTATTATATAGTCGTTATACGGGTTTTTGCCGTGCACATCTGGACATGTACCCTTTTTCTATTGTATGTCGCCCGAGCCGTAAGGTATAACTAATAATTGATGGGGAATTTAAGCATAAAAGCAAGCATGGGATTTGTATCAACTATATGTGACGTCGACTTAGAAAAGATGCGGTGTGACATAATTACGGAAACACATCATTGAAAACGTGCAAACATTATTCAGCAAGCACCTGAACCAAAATACAATTTTTCATGATACGTTTGGCAACACTATATCGTGGTTCAAAATACTATTGCTTGTTTTGTTCGGCTCTCTATTTGGAATATATCGAAGCGAATAAGCAGTGAAACAAGTTGAATGACAAACAAGTAATGGTAATGTTGTACCCCTTCCAAAATATTATAAAGCGTCGTTTCCGTTTTCGCTGTGTGTCAGGGGCGCACAAGTATTGACTTGATTATAGCATTAACTAATGTCAAAAGCAATCAAGAACAATACTGACAGAAAGAGTATAGTACATGTAATCCTAAGTATTCGATATAAGAGAGTATCACTTCGTTTTTTAGCTCAACTGGCTTCGCCAGGATGAGCTTTTCTAATTGATGATTGTCCGTCGTCCGTCGTCCGTCACCATTCTGATTCAAATGACATCTCCTATGAAACCACTAAGCCAATGTTGATAAAACTATGCAGGAATGTTCCTTGCATGAAGCTCTACTAAAATTGATCAAAGAATTTCAATCCATAGTTGCTATGGCAGTAAATAGGAAAAACTTTAAACATCTTCTTCTCTGAAAGAGCTTAGATATTTAGCATGTATCATTGTCTAGTAAACTTCTACCAAGATTGTTCAAATTATGACCCCCAGATCAAAATTGACCCTGCTCGGGTGGTCACTTAGTTTGCATAGGCTTTATATAGGAAAAACTTTTTAAAATCTTCTTCTCTAAAACCACAAGACCTGGAGCTTAGATATTTGGCATGTAGCCACCTCTACCAGGATTGTTCAAATTATGACCCCCGGGTCAAAATTGACCCCGAACGGGGGTCACTTAGTTTTACATAGGCTTATCTATGAAAAACTTTAAAAAAATTTCTTCTCTGAAACCACAAAGCCGAGAGCTTAGATATTTGGCATGTAGCATTGGCTAGTAGATCTCTACCAAGATTGTTCAAATTATGACCCCAGGGTCAAAGTTGACCCCGCACGGGGGTTCACTTAGTTTTGCATAGGCTCATATAGGAAAAACTTTATTTTTTTACTCTGAAACCACAAGGTCTAGAGCTTAGATATTTGGCATGTAGCATTGTCTAGTGGACCTCTACCAAAATTGTACAAATTATGACCCCTGGATCAAAATTGACACCGCACGGGGGTTCACTTATTTTTACATAGGCTTATATAGGACAAACTTTTAAAATATTCTTCTCTGAAACCACAAGGCCTAGAGCTTAGATATTTGGCATGTAGCATTGCCTAGTAGACCTCTTTAAAGTTTGTTCCAATTATGCCCCTGGGGTCAAAATTGATCTTGCTTGGGGGGTCACTTGTTGTACAAAGACGTATATAGGAAAACCTATTGTATATAACATTATCTAGTGATCTTCCACCAGGCAAGTGGACTTGTACCAAGGTGAGCGATATAGGGCCATCTTGGCCCTCTTGTTTTTTGCTTGTTTTGTATCTGTTTGCAGCAACATTATTAGCCGGAAATGGACTGGGTAACTAGTGCCGTTTATTTCATGCTTGGAGTCATATTCCCAGACAGGTTATATTCCCGGATAGCCCTATTTAATCGCTTCATTGTTACGTGTTGTTTTGATACAGCACAGTTGAACAACACACAGGGAAGGAACTAAAACAAGCCTCCGGTACAGTACGTAGCACATTTTCTTCCATATCAATAATTGTATTTAGGAAAAAACCCACTTAATATCTCAGTTCGTCTGTTTTAGTGCGTTCACAACGCCATTCGTATGATAAATGCCTGTAAGGAATGAAGATACCTTTACACAAAATTTGCTCCACGCCTTAATATTTATTAATTGTTCCATGTACCATCAACACTGCTTTGTGCTTTGGACTTTTCATGTAAAGTCCTCTATTACGGCATTTTATCACAATCATTTATAACTGAAGTCCCAAAACGTTTAATACTGTGCAACCAGGCGTCTATAAAGCAACGATTGATTGGTCAATATTCTAAAACTACTCAATCCAAAACTCAAAAAGATAAGTATACACTTCAACGGCAGGGAGAGAAATCGGGAGCGTCGCATAAATTTCATGTCGGTCGGCATTTACCGGGCGGCATACGCAAGTTCTTGAATTTGCTAAGTAGTGTCTATTTTCCTCCTTCTGTTATCCGTATAAAATTGTAAGAAAAGAACAAAATAAGCACGCATTTAAAAAAAGAATAAACAAAATAATATTCTAGATCCAAAACATCGTCCAGTTTAGTCAAATGATAACCAGGCGGCTTAAGAAGATGTGCTATTTTCGTCCGGGAATATGACGCCAAGCAGTATAGATACCAGTACACCGAGAGGGAAATTTGAATATTTCGTATGTCAAAATATGTATTAACATGGCAATTTAAAAGTAAAAAAGTCCAAGTGTAGTCGAGGTAGTACTGTGCCTTGTGAAATCACACATATTCAATATTAATAAGTTATTGACAAACTTAACATAGCTGATTATTTGTATTGTTGTGAATCCAGTAATGATAATGACATTGGAGGTCCTACAATATCATGACGTTTTTCTGAATTTGATAATGACACTGAAAATATTGACAGTGATATAAGTTATGTGTCTCACAGCAGTAGTGATGGTGACGTTGTACATAATGATGTTTGTTTTTACCCCATTACAACATATTCAGCAAGCAAAGTTCAAAAATAATACATGCGACTGTATATAATTTTATGGGAGACCTTGTATTACTGTTATAAGATTTTAAGTCCGTAATTGATTTTCGAGAAGGATGCAAAGAATTTCAAGCAGAACTATTTTGCCACCGGCATGTAGGTCAATTTACCAAGGGCAGTAAGCATAAACAGAGAGAGCATCAAAGAGCGTTCCAAAAATGTTTCGATTTATAAGGATCAAAATGTCTAAATACATGAAGATCTGTTCTTTACCGTTCCATGATTGAAAACACTAAATTTATTTACTAAATGACAAAAAATTGTTGATTTTAATAATTTCTTTCATTCGTCTGGGCTTTACTGTAGTCCTGTATGTACATGTATGATATATTTATGTGTAAGACTATGTAATATGTACTGTTTAAATGCAGCGTTATAACCATACCCAAAGCAACAGCACGTGCAATGATGAGAAGAAGATACCTTGAGGAGGGGACTTAAAAACCCAATTTTCCGTTATTTTGAAATTGATATTGTGTTGACTATAGTTACTTTACGGTGACGGACTGATTCGACGACGACACGGCACTATAAGACGGCACAGAACCTTCACATTGCCGGTTAGGTATTCTAACTGACCTCTGGCTAATGACTTATACTGCTTTAAGATTAGATCTCTATCATGTCGTTTCCTAAAATTAATTATAGTTATCGAAAAGTAATTTGTCTTATTGAATATCCTGGCGTTTTGCCGCTTACAAACGTCAAAATGTCTGTCTGTTTGTCAAACATGTTTGATATGGGAACGGTTTCTTTTCATAAAAATTAAGTCAGGGGCAACGCCTACTTTTATTTCTGTCATGAAATCGTAGCCTTTATCTCTCATATAGGCTTTTAGATTGTGTTTGCCACCTCTCCACTTATTGTGTTCTATAGAAAAAGTAACAATTTGAATTCTATCCCATGGGATGGTCTCAAGCACATCTAGCTCAGCTCCTTCTACGTCCAAGCTGAAATAGTCCACGTAAAGCTGTTTCAGCGCAAGCAAAACTGTATACAATGGGAAACATTGAACTTTTTTATATTTTCCTGTATTATATCTTATGTTGCTAGAAGGTTTGACTATTTTTCCCAAGACCGGTTTCTTCCCGATGAAAAATGTTTCCTGAAAATATAAGAGATAATAACTAACTGGGGAATGTTTAAGATTGTTACATTTGTAACAGTTTCACAGTTTCGGAGCGAATGTTGCATTATGCCTTTGAACATTCAAAATTGCACTGTTACGTTTCATTTTGTACATCAGACGTTTCTCGTTTTCTCCTGAAATCATTTTACATGTTACAAAGCACATTTTTTTAATTACGTTTGAATTATTTTTTTTATTTTAACTTAATAATTATCAACCTTTACTCATAATAATGCTTTTTAATTTTAATTACCCACATAGATAAGGCCAGTCAAAATTGCCTTAGTCTGCATTTCTATACTAATATTTTTACAATAAAGTACAATTTTGATGATAGTCTGGTGGAGCTCTCTCCTGAACTTGGCGAAGGGTGAATTGATGACTCTACATTTATCACGCACAATTTTCGTACTGAACGTGAGGTGATAACATGAAAGTTATTATCTATTTCTTTTATGTATTTTAAACATCTGGCGATTTTGAGGCTCACTGGCTGCTAGGAAAAGTGGTCGAGTGATTAACGATCTGGACTACCAATCCGTAGGTTCCAGGTTCGATTCCCGTCCAGGGCACTGGAAATTTCAGAAACGCTTTTTAATGTTTCCCGCCAATCTTGAGATGAACTTGTTAGAAGCCCAGTAGTAGCCTAACATGTATCGGTGTTATACACCGGGAATGTATAAAAATCAAGAGGTATAATTTTACTCCTTATATCCGAAATTAAGTTCTGTTTTAGCGACGGAATGGACATATTTCTTATCAATATCTAAATTGCTGTTGTAAATGCATTCTCTAAAGTGCAGCAGACATAGTACGCCTGTACCGAAGCAACATATCGGGGTCCAAAGAAATGGCGTTTTACAACAAACTGTTACTGATGTTTGATTGGTTGGTCAAGTTATATATGGAGTGTAGTCTTTATAGAACTGAACGTGAAACGACTATTTGTTCTCTATCAGGGGACAACGGATCCGGACGTGTTTCACGACAAGTGCACTGTCCTTGGATAATATAGAGACTTGTAAATACATTTTACCTCCTTAACGTTTGTCAACTTTTTTAGAGGACATGCACCTTGTTTCAGATGTGCATGTACAAGGCCTAAATCTGGAGACTCGGACTGGATTTCTCTCCAGGCAGATCTGGTAGTCAACAGTAAGCGATACGTTTCATTCAAAATATCATCTGCTTAGCACAACATAATCCATAGTCTGAATTAATACGCATATTCGACATATAATTATGTTCAGTACACTTTGGTGCATTTCTACTTGCAAATTTTGAAGGCACATTCGCGGATCCTGCCAAATGCTTAACTGTAACCTGATACCTATTTACGACTGACAGCAAAGATGTGGCTCTGGGACTGCTCAAAACTTTGTATGATCCAATGATGGATAGTAACCCATGAACAATATCTAGAGGCTGACATGATACTAGTACTAAAACTCTATAGGAACTGGCTGACAGCTTCCCCTCAGACCTAACCCACCAAAGAATATTTGTTGACCTAGGACAAATGACAGTCTTTGAAGGTGCAAGTTTCATATTACACTTTTCCAAAGCCCCCGTTCCCAGTTCTGAAGTAATTGTTGTGATGTGTCCCCACCACAATACAAATTATCTGTAAGTTTGTACACTTTACCCTCTTTTAACAATTCTCTGAAGATGCGGCACATCAATTCTTTGTGGGCATCTCTGACCCTGGCATCCCCATTGCGCATCTGGTATAAACCAGGTGTGGCCACTCCGCAGTACTTGAGTTATTTATTTGACAATGAATTTGTACTGTGGTACTCTACCTTTCCTTTGAGGGGGTAGGACTGGTCTCATGTTACCGGTAGCTTGAAAAGGACCAACAGCGCCATTAAACTCAGAAGTATCTGAACTGAATACATTATCATATCTGTGTAACATTAACTAAAACTTTTGTTTAGTCTCCGAAGATAACATGTTATCCGGGTCTAAGCGAACAGACTGAGAATTATGTTAAAACTTAGATTTATCCGAGGTACTTGCACTGAACTTAACACCAGCATCACAGGTTGGGTAACTTTCAGTAGTGAGTCCTCTATACCTCATTGGTTAGTGCACTGGACGCAAAAGCGGCAGGTTGTGGGTTCGATCCCCGCCGAAAGCTGTACTCTCCACTTCATTTCAATTCTCATCATTTCTCATCATCGTTAGACAAAAACTGCATTGTCAAATTTCAAAGTTTCTCCATTAGTGACGATAACGTCTCTGCCAACTTGTCACAAATTCCGAAAGTAGGAACGCTTGTAAACGGAAATTCTAAGGGCATACACTAAGTAATAGCCCAGTAATAGCTTAAAGTTAATTGTAAAAGAGTACCGTGGAGCAGCATGGGAAAACATATCCCATTGACAATAAGCGCATAAAGGGAAAAACGAGAAAGTAACAATTGAAATGCAGGTGAAAATCAGGTGAAAAGTGTTAATCACAGTAGAATATGAATATACAGCAATGTTCGGCAAAGAGTACGTGAGAACGGATAGCCGATGACTAGGGCGAGCGGAGGTTGCAGAGAGGGAAGGAAAAGGTGAGAGTGCAGAAAAAGGAGATTAGGTAGACCAAAAAAAACTATTTTTCCCCTTACAGCAACATCTTTTTGGGGATTGAGCCATGATGGTTTAGCCTTGGGCTCAAACGCAAATGATCCATCAGGATCAACATCACTTGGCCTATCCAATTCTATGTACGCGGTGTTCAGAGCTTTGCAGTGCAATTTGACCATAATGAACAATCTTTCTATTATGAAGAATGTTTTGCTGCTTAGTCGGTCTAACCGAAATATCATTAGCACTCATGAATAGAATACCACCGAGGATATCAACATCTACATCATTTACAACTAGTGCCTCAAGCTGGATTTCAAAATTTCCGCAATATAATGCTAAGTGTGTTTCCTCAAAAATAACTAAAGTGGTTACTCTATCTACCTGAAGGGCATTCTGGTTACTTTTTGTAAAAAAAGCGTTAATGTATTTAGCAAGGGAGTTTCAATTAGCACCGGTCTCAAGAGTTACAGTTAAAGGAAAATGCTGATGAAATATTTTAATTATAGGTAATTGTTTCGTACACATGCGGCTTGAGACTGAAATGACTTTATCAGCCTCCCCTGGGGTCTGTTGAGAAATGAATGGTCGCGTTCATCGTTATCTGAATCAGATTTGCTTTCACTTTCAGAAATGGTTTGTCTTACTTTAGTCATATACCTACTTTTCGATTTCATCCAATAAACTATCGAGAGCTAGTGAAATTTCAGGTTTTAGAGAAGCAAGTGTTTTTGAGCGTAATTCAGTTCCGTATCTCTCCTTAACTAAACTAGGAAAGTTTTTATCAATTAATCGTAACCAACTTAATACCACAACACTTTCAAGGGTAGGCGTCAGCCTCTAGTACTTCTCCAATGTTTTGGTCCAATTCACACTATCGACTAGAAATGCGGCGAAATTTGTGTCCAACGATAACGTGTACTGTAACTTATAATGCTTCGACTCAAATGATGTGATTGTCTCATTTTTCGTTAACCTACATTGTTTAAGAGCATGGGAGGGCTTATTCATTGACAGTATAACCAATTGTCAAAACCAATTCAAAATGTTAATTTTGAGTACATGTATATCGAATTTGAACATATGTAGAAAACAATTACAATTTCACATTCGGTAGTGTGGCTTTATGTAAGTTCTTGTTATTATTCGAATAGGCGTCGTAGACTCTTTAACAGCGCTGTCGCCACGCCAAATGAAAAGTAAGGAAACGCACTGACGAACTTTAATCTACAAATTAGCAACTTTTATGGTGAACACAAAATAAAGGGAAACAACCCAAGCAACGTTCAAGACAAAACCCGGTATACCGTGTACGTTGAAACATAAGGTATACCAACACTAATAATACAATGGCGTGCAGTAGTTTTATATCAGTAGAAAAGTACCATAATAATTGTTGTATAAAATGAATAAAACTTTTTATAAAAATCAGAGTTCAAGGGCTAAGATGGCAAAACTGTGCTTCTGTAGGCTTCACGTACAGCCAGTGATACCAGCATTTTATTCAGTAGTTTTTTTAAACACCTATATATTTAGGTATTTTGCAATTGTAAAAGCTTAATAAAGAAATTGATATGAACATCAAATCTATTATTTAGTCAGTTTATTCTGGTCTATATAATTCGGTGGAATATTTGTAGTCTTGTAGTGATAGAGTACCTCTGACAGTTCTCCTCTGATTAGCTTCCTAATTTGTATCAATTATAGATATCCTTCTAGGGCCTTTTTTTGCCTGTAAGTGTGGCTGAGGCGGTGCTTGAACTATGTCTGGTTGATTTATGTGTTCCTCATCTCTGGAAGTTTCATTTAATACCTAGCTTAAATAAATTTGAACAAATATATATCCTTTTAGATCTTTCTACATATCCAAATTCTAAAATTACAAAAAAAAACATGAAAACCATAGCTTAATCCTGCAACTGCTGAGCTCTATACTGCTGTCTCGTAGTTATTGAGGTTTTTGAAACATGTGAGGGTACAGCCCCCTAGCTCTTTCATATTATTGTCAGTCTTTCATCAATTTATTCGCTACTGCTACATGTGTATTCCAGGAACAATTTCCTCGAATGATTCACTGCATGTTTAGTGTATGTATTACCCCGTCACAATGTCAGCAGAGTTATGAACATAGTATATACAAACAACATCAATCCTGGAAATATGTATACATCTAATTGCTGCAGTCTCATATCCTTTATACTGATGCAACTGCTTATGTAAAATATATCATCAGATAATACGGAATTTCATCATTCTTCTGAACAGTAAGTTTCCACCCATCGATGTTCATTTATTGTATCTTCTTCGAAATCAATATGTCGAATTAACATATAAGTCCACATAAAACTATATGTGTCATATGTGTTCACTCTTTATATGGCATCTTCAGACTGTATGGTCCAGGCTGGGTGATGTGTCTTTTCCAGGGTTGTGAGTGTGACTCCTATCCACCACTTGATGCAGACTTATGTCATGCTATTGGACCATAAAGGGTCGAGAAACAATTTCAAATAAGTTTAGTTTAGTTAAGTTTATACTGATTTATTTTAGCTCGATTGTGAAGAAAGCTTGTAGCTTATAGAGTCACTCTCGAGTCCGCTTCTTGGAAAAACTAGTACTGGTGTTATATGAAAAGGTACGGTCGTGACCTTGATGGGGCTCGAACCCGCAACCTCCGGGATGAGCGACATACTCATAAACCTCTACACCATCGCTTCTCTTCAAATAAGTTTTACTTGTTTTTGGTTCATATTCATAAAGTTTTACAAATTTTATCCCAAAATGGTAGATAAAAGTTATAATACATTATAGTTAAATTTTACTTTAAATTTAAACCCAACATTCCCTCTGCAAACAAGGGCAGCAAAATCTGTTATATTACTACCCCCATATAGAATTACCCCACCCACCTTGACAGGCGTTCTAAATCTTAAAGAATGGTAGCAGTGACAAACAATATGCCAACTGCGTGCCAAGAGTTAAATAACATTAACATGAAAATGCACTTTAAAAACCTTGTTTACTCTAAAATATATCACTGTCTTTTTTTCATGTGTGCTTTTAAATACCCCACTTATAGAATAGGGCCACCAAAACTTACAATAGAATAGCATTGTAAGAAACTGTATACAAAATTATTGGCCATAGTCCACAGAACATATATGTTACATAGCACTTTAATTAGCTTCCCTTCCTTCAGGCCAATGTTAGGTTTTCACAGGAACAATGTTCTCTTTCGGCCGACCGAAAAAAACCTAAAAATTGTTCAAAACTTTTTTTCTACAAAACATTGGGCCGGATCATCATCGCATCTATATAAATACTACAAAATAACACTATAAAAACCTGTTCTAAAAGCTTGATCTGTTCAAAAAGGCCATTTCAAGCTTTTTCTTCAATATCAATTTAACCCAACCCACATGATACTCATCAAAAATATATATACAAGGTTCCAGTATAAGATCTTATATTTGACCATCAATATGCCAAGGTCTTGGAAATCATGCAGTGTCTTTCATGTAGAATATATTTGACGAAAAGTGTTGATGGCAATTAACTTAATTATGCCCATTTTTCTCGCACCTCGGGATCAATTTCCTGCCAAAGTTACCCCGACAGGTGTTCAAATTTGACACATACTGTGATATGAATACTGTGGAGCTTTTAAACTTATCGATGTCATTTTGCTATTGTAAGATGCGAAACTTTTAATTGTTGTGCTTTATTCGGTCTGATTAAAAGAACCTATGACAACTAATTGTTAAAGAAAAATATATGTGAATATGAAAAAGTAAAACATTTTTTTTTTTTTTTTGTAAAAAACAGTCTAAATTTAGAGAAAAAAGTAAAAACCCAAAGTGATCGTATAACGTGTACTCCGTGTAGCGTGTAGCATGCGCTTCGTACTTTGTGTGTATCGTGTATTGTCCTGAATCGCGTACCATGTATTTGCCGAACGTGCAACGTGCGTGTATCGTGCGTATATCGTGCACTCCGTACGATAACTGTTACATTCCGACAAGTACGTGTGGACTGCGAACAAAGACTGACACAAATGTTTCAAATGATATATAAATAATTTATGAATATTTAAATAATTTCATACAATTGACATTTGAAATGTCTCATCTAAAGTCTCCAAATGTGACCCTGACTTCTAGGCCATAAAATGCATTTGTTTTAATACTTACCGAAGCGGGGTATGAATGTATGCTTAGACAAGCATTCAGTATATAGGCTTTCCTGTTTTTCCCCTTTAATCTTTCGAACATTTTTGGATTAGGTTCAATAAGTATACCACTCCAGTTTCGAAATCGTTCGAGGAACAAACTATTTGACAGATGCTCTCCATCATAAGCCCCGCAATCCACGTAAAACCCGTTCCGCTGGAATGAGAGTTTGTATTTCAGCTTATATTAAATTAGTAAATTTGAATCGTTAATATACATTAGCGGTATCTTGCATCAAGTCATTTTAAACACTATAGTGGCTTCCGTAACTATTTGTGGCAGTATATGTAATGATGCACACTACCCTTCATAAGAATCATGAAAGAAACATGTGGTTTTCAGTTAAACAGATTGAGAATTAAAGGGTGCCGAAATGCAGAAAATTCGACTGTGACATTCATTTTTTTCATAAATTATCTGAAAATGCTTTCATATCTGAAAATGCGTTTATATGTTGTCAATTGCTTTGTTATGACTTACACAATTTTTCATTGAAATAACGTGATTTCAATCCATTTTACAGACGTCGCTATTGATGGCTGAAACAAAGTTGCGCCTGCGCCAAATTAACCGGATGTGACGTCGTCATGCTAAATGTATGGAAGTAACTGCTACATGCAAGATCAAACGCTACAAGTGAAACTTTTAAACATCTTGAATTATTATACAAATTATATACGTATAAAACTAAATAAACCTCTTCGTATATACTGTTTCTGAATCTCATGTCTTAGCGATGTAACGTACGTCACTCTGTTTGATAAAAAAATCCTGGTAATGACTTTTTAATGACGTCCGGTGTGAAATTATGCACGATAAGAAAAGACAAAATGTGTATTTTAAATTCGGTCTTTGTAAAATTTAAAAAAAAATGTTTTCTTTAAGTTATTAAGACTTATATATAGATCTAAAATCTATGTCTTACAAATATTTTACAAAACACTTATTCATATAGATTTCCCTACTTGCACAACCAGATCTAGCTGCAAAAGTTTTTTTTACTCGTGTGACTGTAAAAGCTCGCTAAAACACGTCTTATACGAGAATGTCAGGTTGAAACTTTTGTCACAAAATATATATTTATATTTCATATTTATTTTCTAGATCTATATAACCGCTGGCATTTATATTCAAAATCATTTCCCAAAATCATGTTTACAGTACAGTAGATTATATATGTGTGAAACATAGGCCTACTTACATGTGTTGGGAACACTGAATGCTGAGATCATCTTTCAAATCCTTCCAATAGTTTACTTTCTCTATCAATAAAATCAAATTAAAAAACAGTATCTCATTTTTGCAACGTTGCAATGGTAAATAATTAGCGTAGATCTAGCCCAAGGCCATAAAACACAATAGAGGATACGATATGAATTTGTGTTAATTGGTGACGCCCTTGGCAGTAGTCTAACTGGTAAAAAGTTCTTCCGCCGAACGAATTTTTTCACCAACCATACAAATTTTCAGAAAATATATCCATTGTATTTTGCACTGAGAATGATAAAAGGGAATTCATCGAGAGTTTTCTATGAGTGAAATTTGAAACGCATTTAGAATAATACCGTGAATGTTATTATGATGAGATTTTGAAACTGCAACAGTCTTGAATAGATTTGCTGAATGTTCACGTCAACATTAAATTTTGTTTTTAACCAATAAAATCGAGAAAAACTATTCTAACTTATGTTCTCGAATTAATTCTTATTTTTAGCTACCTCAAAGAAAACGTTTCATGAGCTTTGAAAAAACAATTCAAAGAGCGCATTCATTGTATTAGAACATCAGGGGTAGCATGCAAGCGTGTGAACTCTGATTTAGAATTTATCTAATTTAAATATTGTAATTCTGGATGGAGACTTTTGTCATCTCTTTTTCGGACGCAAGTTTCAATCGTCAATGTAAAATAATACCGTCCACATTTCAATAGTTTGTAAGTCATGTGCATGCGTAGATAAAGATCAATTCGAGGTAATGTTTCCACTATATCTAGCGCATTTAAGAATTTAAAAACAATGATAGAAACAGAGAATAGAATAGAGCTGGTGTCATTTGTATATAAAAAATATATAATTAGACACAACTGTAGAAATTGTATGCTTTAATAAAAAAATCCTGTATCTGATCTGCTAATTCAGCACCAATACTTTCGACGTAAATTGAAATAGTTATGAAATTAATCTTCGCGTTTAATCTCTATGTTTATAAGTAACAGGTGAAAATCGCGCTGCAACTATAGGTCCCTAATAATTTATTATAAAGATGGGATTTGTTGTGAAAACTGTGAAAGGCCAACGATGGTAAAGATTCTTACAATAGATGATAAAAGGAGTATTTTTTTTGTTATGGATCAAAGAAAATTATCAAATGTATACTATCAGCAATTAAAAGAGAAAATGTAGCGTTCGAAGTCCGCCGAGGCTGATCCATGCGCATAGCACTACGACGTCACGCACAGTGGATCACGTGACTCAGTAAAGCAAATATGGAGACTTACACTGGCCGGGCTACATACTATAAATGACGTTTTAAATCAAGTATTACAAAATGAATATCGCATTAATTGATTGTAATTAAGCGCACCCATATAAAATTGCACGGCCTACAACCTGGGAATAAATTTTGTTTTGCCATTCATTTCCCTTTAAATTATACATAATGATACAAAAACACCACAACGACATATACTCTTTGGTTGTATCCTTTAACCTTATTTAATAACAGTTGGAACTCAGAATGTTACGGAAAATCATTTGGACTTTTTTGGCGCCTTTATATGTGCATTTAAAAAGATCTATCTTTAAAGCTTTAATCACAGTAGTTGTACACATAAAAGCAGGGCTGACTATCTTGAGACCCTAGCAATACTGCCCGTACTAAGCACTCGAGTCAGCAAAACATAACTCAATAATTTAGGTAAGGTAATAAAGAATAAGAAAACTGTGATACAACAGTATCACAACGGGCCTTAGAACAGTGTCTCAACTTGATAAGTTTTTTTTTCTCCTTTCGAGAATCAGCTTCCTACTTTTTTGTAACATGGGCAAAAATGTTCCACATGTTACAACTTTTATCTAAAAGAAATTTTATATCTTTAAAAAGCAATAACTTTAATTGATGAAGCCAACATCAACATTTCTAGTTAAAAAGGAAAATGTAACAGACACCTTACAATTGTACAACTTTATATTTTATCTAAGTATCGCATGTATAACAATTCACAGAAAATGATACATACATACAATTACAAAAAGCAGTTGATAGTTCTACACTAGCCAGAAATGGCTTATGAGACACTGAAATATCTATAGTATCTTATAATGAAATATACCACTTCATAACCCTTTTGCTGTTCATGACCTTGGAAATAGTTTGATTTAAAGCTTTTACTTGATATAGGACTACTGAAATGGATGTAAAATGGTAAGAAAAGAGCATTTGATAAAAATTTACGATATCTAGCTTTAGTACGCATATAGATATATGTAGTGTATTCCATTACATTGATTAGTTTCCTGGAAAATTATCACCTGGTAGATTACTTTCCAGAGCCAAACAAAGCATTTATAAACACTTGCATCTTGATTGCTACATGGTAAAACATTACGAAATATACTACAAAGCACATCGAGTGCTAAGTTAACTGTTCTAGAACGTGAATCTAAATAGATTACTAGATAGAGCCTGGATTATTGCAGAAAAGGTTAATAATCGAGAGGTACTAGCTATAAAGCATTAGTACAGCAAGCGTAGACTCAAGTTTGTCCTGTAACGCTAAAACACACAATAATAAAACGTTTACAAGTATTAATAGTACTTAAAACTTAAGTTTAAATGATAAAATCACGATCTTCTTTTCACAGTAAAATTGTATTAGAAGCGACTAAAACCTGGTACGCTTTCTTCTTTTATACATGTTAACTAAAGAGTTTGCTAATGTAAGCTGCAACTCTGTTGAATTCTTGACTACATGTATTTTCAATCTATTTTCATAATCTAAAACATTAAAGTTAGCGTATAGTAGAGTTGCTTTGGCAAACAGATTATATCTAAGATCACTGTAAATTCACAGTCAATAAGAAAGTGGGTCTCATCTTTTAGAGAGTTACTGTCACACTATTTACATAGTCTTTCATTCAAAGGGGTTTTTGGTTTGGAGTATTTACCAGTTTCAATAGCTAGAGGAAGATTGCATGATCTTAATTTAGCAAAAACGCGGCGTTGATCTCTACTCATGTTAAACATTACATATGTTTCTAAACCGAACTCTGTTTTATAACTTCTGTAATATCTTAGTTTGTTTCCATTGTCAACATTACCATTGCTATGCAAACATCTTTACCAAGTGTTTTATCAAGACTAAATAAAGCGTCTCTAGCTTCTCTAATACAAAATGTCCTACAAGGCTTGTCAACTACTGTACAGTCACTGTAACAGATGAGACAAGTCAAATTTTGATGTTTGGCATGAAGACGAAGTAAATTAAGTACAAAGCTATGCATTTAAGAGTGATGTTAACCAATTCTTTATTTTACTTCCGTAGGCGATTGCATTCATTTTATAATATGTTTACAAAGGACTATCCACTACTTCACCTAAACTCCCGTTTGACAGAAGCTAGTGTACATTAAAAACTGATCGCTATTTTCTAAATCCGTCCAAAGAACTATTCACTTCTTCACTTACACAAACATTTTCCAAAGTCGTCCTAAATATAAAGCTAAGATAAAGATAAAGATAAATTAAGGAACGATTAGTTTCTTACAAAACAGCACTACAGTGTAACATCGAAATTTATTCATACTACGATCGATGTCAAATAAATTAGTTAAAACGAAGTCCAAGGTATTGCCCTCTCTTAGTATAAATCGATAGAGACTTGACGAAGCAATTCACAAATGGTAGTCAATATCACCATATGGAACAAAGTGTACCATCGCTAAACGCTAGCTGATGCAGTAACAGCCTCTAGAAAATCGATAATCCAATACTGTCTACATCAATATTGATCGTTGCCGATCGGAAGTTTCCGTATCACGATAAGTCATAAATCAGTTAGTCAGCAAAAATCGATAATGTAAGCTAGCGCTAAAGTGGGACAGTTACATTCTTCACAATCATTGTACCGATAAATGATATTGACTTTCTGAGATTGCGCTGACTAACTGATTTATTGCATTAGATTTAAAGAATATTTAAAAGAAAATGAAGATGGGCAATGTGATAATAAATGACTTAAGAAATCATTTTTGTGTAAATTACTTTTTGATTTCATAAATCATTTAATCAACAATGAACTTGAAAATTATGTTTTCGTTAAGTTACATAAATAGTATAAGATAGTTTGACACCTTAATTAGTTAGTTAATATATAAAGAGATGAAATGAAAGTCTTAGATTAAATGTTTTTTTATTAACGCAAGACTGTTGTTTTGTCATTGTTCATAGTTTAAAACCGAAGCACGTATATTGGTCAAAACGTGGTAATAAATTATCGAACAAGAGGGGTTTATTACCCCCTAATAATCAACATCCGGATTAAACCAATTTATGGCGGAATAAAAACAGTGTGTTAACATTAATGATGATAATTTATGGATTCCATATATATTTTAACATAACAAAGCAAAAGGTTATTTTGTCAAATTGAAAATGCAATCTTGAAATCCGAGTATAATTAAATATTATGGAAAATAAAATTTTATAAGAAATATTATCGACACTCGCTGAATTTAAAGATAATTTTACACTGAATTTATCTCAAAATTAAAGCTAAACATAAAACTATTTTTCAAAGACGTAAGTACAAATTTCTCTCTTTCTCTCTTTCTCTCTCTCTCCAAATGTGTTCATTTCATAATTCATGATATAAAAAAAAATATTTTCGACAGTCGCTGTATTTAAAGATAATTTTGCACTGAATTTATCTAAAAATTAAACACATAAGTACAAAAATCTCTCTCTCTCTCTCACGACTTTAATAACCAGAAAAGTTATGGGACTATTGTGTCACACTTTTGCAATTAACAACAATATTCACACTTTTGTGACAAGTGGAGGATACAATTGATAGAAGCCATAACTTATAAAAACACGTACAGGTGACATGTCCCATCTTTGGGCCTTTAAGATGTCAAAATGCAAATACACCTCTAAAGAAGCCAGTTTAATATATACATTTAACTGTGACAATTGAAAAAAAACCACCAAAGTACACAATAAGCAGAAAAAAGGTGGCACTTCTACCATATTTATTTTATTAAATTGAAACAAACAATTTAAAAATCTATATTGACGGTCCCTAAGTTAATCAATATTTAACAGCCTAGCTTTATTATGATTTCCGTATGCCAGTCGATAATTTCCGTGAAAACCACGGGGACACCCGATCCGTCAGACTTTACATGTTAACAGTTTATAAATCATTCAATGGGTAGGTGAAATCGGAAACTATGTAATGAAATTTTTGCACCATTTGATTTCTTATATATTTCACTTGCCGATGCTACAAACGCATAAGCGATCCTTTAAATGGTTTTCTCTATATAAGACGAAATGTTTCAACAAATCACTGAAAAAATGAAGCAATTTAAGACCCCCATAAGCATTACATAGGGAAAACGGGGTGATAAATTTTAAACCAAAATGGGTAGGTGAAATACTTAATAAATATTTTTGAAATTTATATCACCATTTAGATAAAAGAATTTGCCAACTTTTGTCATCAATGCATAAGCGTAATATAAATCCGTTTAAAAGTTATGACGGTTAAACCGATTTTATCCTTCTTTGTTTAATGTGAAAAATGTACCGATACATCGATTATTGGAAAAATTGAAAGTTCCATATGAAAAATTGGAAAAGACAGAAAATATCAGCACAACCACACTTACGAAAAGAGATTTCAAAAACAGTATGTATATAACAAATTCGAACGGTAACACTAGAAAATTGTGAAACTGCTAAACATAATTTGGCAAACAAATATCAAAATCAGGGTTCATGCATTTAAAGATACAGGAATGATGATTCTGGGTGCTTTGTATAAGGGAGAAATTGAGAAAGTCAGTTACATTGTATAGTACAGTAATGAGCTTGCATAGACACGGAATCTTCTTTAATATATTGGCTCATTGAAATTTAAGGTACAAAATATATATCCTGTTTCCGATAGGAGTACATTTTTACTGAAAGAGTTACACAAATTTACTCTGTACGTGTATGGAACTTTAAAAGAACCCACATAAAACCCGATTTCAAGGAACGATACCTTATAATTGTATTTGCTGGACAGACGTACACTTACCGTATTGTTTAGCAAATTGTCCACAAACTGAGTCTGACCTGGTGATGGATTTAGCCTTGACGGATGTAAAATGTTGTATGGAGCTATAGAGGGAGGTTGTATGTAATAGTTTCTCAAAAGTTCAATCAGCTTTTTATCGTCTGGTGCAACTTTAGCTTTGTTTAGATCTGACATGTAGTCTACAGGTCTTTGTGTGATGTAGTTAACTCCGCTGAATGAATCATAAATGTGTGGATGCAAACATATCAACACAGTAGTGACAGAACATGTTGTAATAATAATTGAAAACGGAATGCGACAATACATTGTAATAGTTTCCTTTTTACACACTTAATTTTGCCAAGTGTGTTTGTAGCAAAATGTTTCTCATTCACGTTAACACCCCAGTGCGAAATATTAAACTAATCAGTGTTCAATGTCGAAAACCGTCTGTATGCGCAATAAAATTGGCTGGAACGATAAAATGTCCAACGGACGCAAAACTTAAAAGCACTATAACTAAAGAAATCAAATATGAATGGCTGTTAAAATCAACATTTTCGCATTTCCATCGCAAAGAATGTGTATTTCCATTTCACTGTCTAATACAATGTAACCATTGAATTAAAACAAACAACAACATAATTTGCTTAATTTAATGACTTATTCACACAGTTCAAAACATCATACTTAACACTAGGTATAGCCTTAAAAGATATCAATTACTGTTTGTAGATGTCCTATTGCCCATTAGTGGTTTGCATCGGATAAGCGGTTATATTGAAGCGATTACTGTATATTTTGATTATTCAATTTCATGGACCGTATATCAATCAGACCGAGTTAAATTGAAAATTCAGGGGAAATAGCTTCGAAGTATTCCTGTATGGAATGTTCAAACTTTACAATCATTAAAAATTCGTACAGTTTTGCAACTCTTTGAAATCCAGTTAAACAGTTTCAAACGGAGTTTGCAAGCAATCAAAATAACATACTATGCAAGAAATGATATTATATGATTGGTATTGGAAAGTATTTTAGAAAATTAATAAACCAATAGCATTTTAATGGCTAATAAGGTGACAATCACGCGGCTATCAGTGTTTACATCTCTTTTTTTGCCGGGTATTATTATTATCAGAAAGTAGTTATATTCAAACTTCCAATTTCATTCACTTCACCAAGGATTTTCACTTCAAAAAATAATGATAAATTATCAAAATAAATTTCTCAACATTTTGGCTTGAAAGGAGAGCAATTCAGTCAAGTATAATATAGAACAGATCACCTCTAAATTTTCGCTGCTCTGCTAGATTTTCGTTTGAAGATGGAGCTAAAATGGTTATTAACTCTTAGCCGAGTTGTTTAAAACTACAGTATCGTGCTCTAGTATTCGGTCTGACACTATGTGTATAGTGCAAGGTCGAGTTTGCAAACATCAACAAAATAAAACTGTATTTGTGTACAGCAGACATACACATGGAATCATCTGGTTCATCTGCCTCCGCCCCCCCAATTGTACTCATTTGCGACGCCTGATCTCTGTATCCAACCCCATCGCTCCTTGTTACCCACGACTTCCTGGGGAACAATAATTTCTTTGAGTCCCTTGGCAAACTTTTCCCATCCTTTAGGTATCGAACCTTTACGATGGCGTAGCGCATCATTGATATTAGATCCTACCACAGGTGTGTCTTGGTATTGTAACACACCCTGACGGTCCCAACCCATATTTTGATGGCTCATTAGCAAGTGTAAAAAAATTGAGCTTTTCGTTGCATCGTGACGGGTACGCTGGCCACAATACTATTTTGAATCGTGGTGGGGTCTTCTTCTTCTTCTGTAGTCGGTGGTAATGGCGGTCCTGCTGCTGCTGCTGCTGCTGTTTTAAGAGTCGAACCCTGAGGATGTATGGCTTTCTTATGGGCCCTCTGAAATTTATGTAACGTTTCCCCATACAAATATATTTTCCGTCGGTTGAGCGAAGCGAATTAGGCGGGAAATATTTTCCTTGAAAAGGTGAAGATCTTTTGTGGTATAGGCCAATCAAAATCTTGTTTTGTTGGTAACCGTAGTTACGCTAGTTATGCAAGTATATGTGCTGACCAATATGAATTGAATGGTCATTCAGCTTTGGGCACCAAGGTTTATAGACATTAGTTTTCGCTAGTCATGGATGAAAATTCACCTCGAACTTCTCCACGTCGGAATAGTACACAATCGGATATTAACCAAACGCTAAATTTAGTTTTGGATCAATTGAAGAGCCAAAAAGAAGATCTGTCGAGCTTGAGAGAAGACGTGAAAGGTAGCAACTTTTCTGTTTCGTCAGAAGTGAAAAAAACTGAAAGACAAAGACTTGTCGTGGAGAAAGGAGGGTAATAAAATTCAATTCAACTTTAATTCAGAAATTCAAGATTCAGTTGATCAAGCCAAGTGGGCTATCAAGAACAATAAACCCGAGTACGCTTTAGATGTGTTGGTAGAAACAGGTGACAAGTTGCACAAACGTAACAAATATATCCGTATAGCTGATACGTCTGAAGGGGGTTGGGAAACAGTGCGACAGCACCAGTCTTACCATGTAGCCAGCGATAGCGATGACGAGTCAAAGATTTCCAAGGCAGAAACCCGAGCTCTACGTAAACGGAAACGGTATCAGTCGAGAAAATCGTCGGCCGCAGCATCTGGGAAACACACATTATTTCCTAGGCCTCAGTCTACTGTTGGGAATATCCCATTTCCTCAATGGGGTACACAGCCGTCAACATCAGTTCCTTTTCAATGCCCCTTCGTTCCACCAGGGGCGTCCACTTTTCGTCCCTTTACAAGAAAGCAGTCCGGAAGTTGTTTCGCATGCGGAGAATTTACGCATTACAGGAAAGACTGTCCTTACATGTCAGGTTCCATCAACAAGCAGAGGCAATCACAAGCCGATGTCACCCCGATCAGAAAATGAGTCATTGACAGATGAGTATTCTATTTTTAGTTGTGATTGTTTTGATGTACACGGTGACAGTTTCACGCATGAATATTTTGAGTATGAACAAGGTCAAAAATCCATAATTGTTAAAGACAGATTAAAACAGTGTTATAACTTTTGGCAAAAAATTGGAGCTAACGACTTTATATTGGATACAATTAAAAATGGATATAAAATTCCTTTCTATTGTTTGCCGCCTGCTTGCATTTTAAAAAAATAACAGGTCGGCTTTGCAAGAATGCAGTTTTGTACATGAAGCAATAAATGATTTATTGTTGAGGGGTTTGATCGAAAAGTGTGATAACATTCCCACTGTTGTTAATCCGTTAACTGTTTCAGTACAGTCTTCCGGAAAGAAGCGTTTGATACTTGATTTAAGACACGTGAATAAGCATTTGTGGGAACAATCCGTAAAATACGAGGACATCAGAATTGTACTCAATTATGTTCGACCTAATTGTTTTATGTTCAAGTTTGATATTCATTCTGCATACCATTTTGTATCTATTTTCCCTCCTCATACTAGTTATTTGGGATTTTCATGGACTGATGAAATGGGAAATACATTTTTTTACAAATTTTTGGTGTTACCGTTCGGAATAAGTACCGCTCCGTACATATTTACCAAATTAACTAGACCGTTAATTGCTAAATGGAGGGGAGAAGGAAAGATGATAGTTATGTTTTTAGATGACGGATTCGGATGTGATAAAGATTTTTCGAGCTGTACAGATGTTGCAGTTTCGATAAAAAAACGATCCTCTTGAATCTGGGTTTGTTCCGAAAGCTGAAAAATCTTTATGGGTTCCAGTACAAAATATTGAATTTCTCGGCAATTCTCTTGATTCTACCATAAATAGTATTTACATACCAGACAGGAGAGTCCAAAAAACATTGAATACTATTTTAGAGGTTGAATACTCTATAAAGAAGCACAGACGGGTGCATGTGAAAAAGGTAGCCAGTTTTGTTGGTCAAATTATTTCCATGTCGGTAGTGTTAGGTCACATATCCCAAATTATGACCAGGTATTTGAGTATAGATATAACTTCGGCCCATTCATGGGCATCATATATACAGTTAAGTTGTGAAAGCATACTTCAGCTCAAATTTTGGGGAGAACATTTACGATTTTTGAACATTAACAAAATCAATGTTGCTGATTTTTTCACAAAAATTGTGTTTAGTGATGCTTCTGGAACAGGGTTTGCAGGCTATGAAGTTGAAACTGTGAATGGTGTTGCTCAAGGTTGTGGACAAATTACGAAAAAGTTCAATCCTCGACTTGGAGGGAACTAACTGCGGTTTTCAGAGTTATGCAGTCTCTCGTACACGTTTTACGAGGCCACAAGGTCAAGTGGTTTACGGACAATCAGGCAGTCAGCAGTATTGTTAGAAAAGGTTCTATGAATCCTGATTTGCAACATATTGCATTTAACATATTTGGATGTTGCTTAAGGAATAGTATTGTTTTGGACGTTGAGTGGATTCCGAGGGAGGAAAATGAAAGAGCTGATTATTTGTCAAAGCTTGTTGACAAAGATGATTGGGGTATATCTTCTCATATTTTACACTTGATTGAAAGTAAGTGGGGTAATTTAGAGGTAGATTGGTTCGCCTCTACTCATAATAACAAATTATCTGTATTTTATTCTCACTTTTGGAATGATTCATGCTCAGGTGTGGATGCATTCTCGGAATTTTGGGGTAACAAATTGGGTCTGTTTGTTCCGCCAATTGTTACAATTCCGAGAGTTATACGAAAATTGCAGTTAGACAATGCAAGCGTTGTCTTGATTGTACCGTTATGGTTTTCGGCAACATTTTGGCCGTTATTGTGCGTGTGTGATAGATTTATCCCCAATATTGTAGATTGGATCGATTTGCCAACAAATAAACAAAACTATACTCCATGTAAATGTCATAGGACTACATATTATTCCGCTGTTGTATTTATCAGCAGGCCGTAAAGTATAAATGCACTACCGCGCGAATGTGACCGCGTTTATCATTTTAATATAATAATACAGTACGGTCATTCCGTGAACAAATTTACAGGATACCGTTATCCTATTCATACATCCCTGATTGATTGTTTATACTAATCTAGACTAACTGCTCACCCATGACATTACACACCGTGCTCAAGTGACAAATCCAATACTTTGTTGCATTTGCCGGTTGACCATTGTTGTGTAATGTTGTATATTATTAAAATATACATGTCATATCAATATCTTCGATATTTGTTTACAGGTTAGTCAATAATTTTCATCTTTTACTTTATTTTTCATAAGTAAAAGTAACATTTATTTCATAAATGTGTTATTCGGCTAGTTATTGAAAGAACATGACTTTTCAATAAAGTGAATACATGTATCAGACCATAAGACATGTAAGCAGTTTAGTTATTAGCTGGAATCATAAATGTTTGTATTGTTTTAATACTTTGTTGCATTTGCCAGTTGACCATTGTTGTGTAATGTTGTATATTATTAAAATATACATGTCATATCAATATCTTCGACATTTGTTTACAGTTTCCCGTCAACACAGACGAACCTACAAACATTTTGCCGGTTTAGGGGCTACGCCGACAATGGCGCCCAACAACGGTTCTGTGTTCATCTCCTATTCTTCAAGAATACTGATGTAAGACAAAGGAGACGATTCAATATTTTGAGAATATACAGTTGATCATTTGATACGGAATTACCTGGATTTTCCAGCCTATCAATAGAATACTTTAATTACGTCACGGACTGACACAAGGGTTTATTGGATTTAATCCTGTGCGAATTTATCACGTGATGTTATACTTTATGACGTCTTTGGGATTTCCCCCTCTCTGATTGGATATACTATCCACAACAAGGATTTTCTATAAACATTGCCACGTGCGTGCAACTCCACTTACTTTGACAGTTTATGGGCCCATACATGTACTTTACCTTATCTTTGGAAGACTCGAGTCACTTTCATCGTCGTTGGAAAGGATTCCTTCACGTATTTGGATGTACCGCGGAGACTTTGTGAACTTTCACATCTTGTGAATTTAGTTTGTTATTTAGGACGGTTTCTCGTACCGTTTAGTGTTTTGTGACTGGATGACAATTTTGTGTGATAGAGGTATTTTAGTGATTTAGTTTTAATTAAGTGGATAACTTGAAAGTTGGTAAGAGTTTTGCTTTACTATATTTGTTTTGTAAAATATTGTTTTAAAAATTATTGTTTTTTTTGACAGAAAATCTATAGTTCGCCTGTTCGCTGATACATGTGACAATGATACTTTTTGAGGTTAATCTAGCCTTAGGATTTTGAGAATATGATTGTAGAGCTAGTGTAATTATTTTTGTTTATCAGTGAAAAGATTTTTTTTGGAGACAGGTTATGAAATAAGGTATTTCACGTGCATGCAATGATTAACCAGTAACTAACATCTATCCAAAATCAATACTCCTGTAATAAGTGTTAAATTCGCCTTCGTGTAGAAGTTGCCGCCCAGCGTAATAGGTAAGACACAAGACTCGTGATCTCGCGGGCGTAGGTTCGAAACTCGGCTGCTGCTGATTTTTTTTTCTGGTATTTAATTTTCATGCCTATAGACAAGAATGTTTATAGACTTGATTTACCTGAATATTTGTGTTTAAAATTTCTTTTTATGCAGGTTTGCATTGAGAAATTTGTAAATTCTGAGTGCATATTGTATATGTGCACTAAGAAATTGTTTACTGAAAGTGTACAAGCATTGTAGATACAATACTTGTGATCTCCTGTGTAGGTTCGAAAGTCTAGTGTGTGTTCTTTCAATGTTTAATAAATATTGAGGGAATTAGATCTAGATCTGTATCTGTTTGAAAAAAAAAAAAAAATCCTTGCAAGGTATCGGTTATTTTGAAAATTATATCCGACTTTTTCTGAAATACTGTAAAAGTCTACAAACACAGTTTATAGAATTTACAGATTTTAGATATTATTGAGTGTTATTGGTATTTAAAGTATCTATCAATAACGCTGATAAAGTGAAAAGTCGGCCGCGATAATTGTGCACTATCGGAAATTCGCAGTTGCGATAGACACATGACGCATTAGCGCAGTCGGTAGAGCGAGCGCTTAGTAAGCAAACGACCCGGGTTCAATACTCACACACGGCACCAATTTTTTGACCCGGGTTCAATACTCACACACGGCACCAATTTTTTTTCTCTCATTTTTTTTACTCTGTACATTGCAGACAACTAAAAATAGAATACTCATCTGTCAATGACTCATTTTCTGATCGGGGTGACATCGGCTTGTGATTGCCTCTGCTTGTTGCTTGTGTTAAATATTGGCATGGTTGCCTCTATAATTGCTTTGATCGGTTGAATATTCCATGTATGGAGGCTGTTAAGCTATGATAATATGTGAGAAGAAAAAAACAATCATAAACAGGATTATTATCATAAATGATACTAACGATTGTATTTTTATTTACATATCTTTTTTCAGTGTTTCTCAGACGATATAGATGCATTACCTGATATTGTGGTCGATAAGGTGACCTGGATCCCAGAACTATTGAAGGATGCTCGAGCAGACAGTACCACCAAATGTTATAAAACAGGTTTTATTCGGTGGAGAAATTGGGCTTTGAGTAATTATCTGGGAGAAAAGGACATCTTTCCGGCTAAGCCATTCATTTTTGGTATTTACCTGTGCTCTGTTGTTCAATCTTCAAATTCATTCAGTACTGTGTTAAAATCATATTATAGTGTCAAATGGATGCACGACTTATATGGTGTGCCATCGCCAACGGACTCAATGTTAGTAAAAAAAATATTAGAAGCTGCAAAACGTAAGCTTTCGAAGAAAACTGTGAAGAAAGAGCCAGTGACGCCTGATTTGTTGCTTAGAATGTTTAACAGTCTTTATCAGGAAAACAGTATAAAATATCAGAGAATCATTTGTGCATGTTTGTTAGCATATGCAGGGTTTTTGAGAAGTGAGGAATTACTTAAGATTAGACGCTCAGATATAGTGTTTCAGTCTGCATATATCAATATATTTATTGAATCAAGTAAAACCGATGTTTATAGAGATGGACAATGGGTAACAATTTCTAGTACTGGTACTACTTTGTGTCCCGTATTGAATTTACAGCGTTACTTAACATGGGCGAATATTGATTCTGATTCAGATAATTATATATTTTGTGGAATCACCAAATGTAAAAATGGATACAAGCTAAGGGACATGAACAAACCTATTTCATATACAACTGTGAGAGAATTATTCATTGATGCTTTTAAAGATCATGTATTAGATATTTCAAAGTTCGGACTACATTCTCTGCGTTCAGGGGGCGCAACTGCAGCTGCCAATAATGGTATAAAAGACAGACTCTTTAAGAGACATGGTAGGTGGCGCAGTGAAAATGCGAAAGATGGTTATATTAAAGACTGCTTGTCTGAAAGACTTAGCGTTTCACAGAACTTGGGGTTATAAACTTGAAACAACATTTCATGTTCATATTATTATTTAGAACCAATAGTTTTCCCGTTCTTTTAATTCAGATTGCCCAAGTGCTCATTAAAATATATACTATATATATAATGTAAATGTGTTGTTATTCTTTGGAGTATGGGTACAAAGATCTGTGTAGGTTTAAGGAAATATATTTTACGTCGGTTGAGCGAAGCGAATTAGGCGGGAAATATTTTCCTTGAATAGGTGAAGATCTTTTGTGGTATAGGCCAATCAAAATCTTGTTTTGTTGGTAACCGTAGTTACGCTAGTTATGCAAGTATATGTGCTGACCAATATGAATTGAATGGTCATTCAGCTTTGGGCACCAAGGTTTATAGACATTAGTTTTTTAAGTTTAAGATCGGGGAAACTATTAGTTGTCCAGAATAACATGTTTATATTGACACATGCTTATATTGATGTTTTCGAATTGGATGATGTATAAAACTGATATATGTTTCAGACATGTAAGGTGTTCAATGTTATGTTGTAATATGATTTATGTTAGTTTAAATATTGTTTATTCGTTTATAAAAGCATGAACAATGACAATATATTTATAAACAGCATCCAGGATTTAGAGGAAAGCTATACAGCTTATATGAATCTTTTTCTTACGATTTATGTTATGGCGGTACATTTTGTATTTGATTATTGTATGGAATTGTATGGGATTGTATGGAATTGCATGGAATTGAAATAGATACGGTATACTATAAGATTGCCCAAGTGCTCATTACAATATATACTATATATATAATGTAAATGTGTTGTTATTCTTTGGAGTATGGGTACAAAGATCTGTGTAGGTTTAAGGAACTAAGCTTTCTCTGACTCCGACAGGTCATCCCGTTGTAGTACAGTCCCCGAAAATTACCTACAAACCAAATTTCATTGCAATTGGTCAGTCTTTACTTAAGTTATTGAGCTAAAACCATTCTACAATTCCGGGTCACTGTGCCCTTGACCTTTGACCTTCTAATCTAAAACCGGTAGGGGTCCTCTACCGGTTATGATCATCCTCCACGTCAAGTTTCAATATGTTAGGCTCAAGCGTTCTCTAGTTATCGTTCGGAAACTGTTTTACAGTTACGGGTCACTGAGACCTTGACCTTTGACATACTCACCTAAAAATGATAGGGGCCCTCTGCTGGTCATGACCAACCACCATATTAAGTTTGAAGATCCTAGGTCCAAATATTTTCAAGTTATCATCCGGAAACCGTTTAACTATTCAAGGTCACTGTGACCCTGTCCTTTGACATACGGACCTAAAAAGGGGTCCTCTGCTGGTGATGACCAACCACCATATCAATTTTCAGGTTTCTAGGCCGAAGCGTTCTTGAGTTATCATCCGAAAACCAATTGGTAGACGGACAGGCAGACATACCGACAGACCGACCGACCGACAGTCAACGAAAGTCAATTTAAAGAAAAGATTTATCCCCAGGTTGTAGTCCGTGCAATTTTATATGGGTTCGTTTATTTACAATCAAAAATAATGCATTATTTATTTTGTAATACTTATTCTAAATCGTCAAGTTTTAGTCAGTCGCCCGGTCAGTGAAGTCGCCATACTTGCTTCACTGAGTCACGTGACCCACTGTGCGTTACGTGTTAGTGATACGCGCATTGGTCAGTCTCCGCAGCCAGCGAACGCCACAGTTTTTGGCCTTTAACAGTAGTTTTCACGACAAGTTCCATTTATAAAATTAGAGATACATTTGTTTTTAGTTGCAGCGCAATTTTCACTTGCTTATTAAGATAGAGATAAAATGCGACGCTGAAGCATACATTTTTGTTATCTATCGAAACTATACTATTGCTGTCTTAACCTTTTGATCATAGTAGATGTGTCTCCTGACACCAAGGCATCTTCGAGAAAACTCCCAAACACAATTCGACTCAGGATGCTGTCTAATATTTCTTACGTCCATCTCCGGACACCGAAACACCCGCAATATATACGGTTTCAGTAGTATAATAGTCCTAAAGAACTAGCAATTTATATGTGTCTCCCCGATCGACTACCCTTACTGGTTTTATCTTGTACACTTTAATACTACGACGCAAGCTTCTATTCTAAACTTTCCAAACTTTCCCATGACACTTAGACACCTGCAGGAATAATGTGTCTATGGTATTGATAGGCGGGGAGTTGACTTAACGTTCTTTCCTGGAAAGAACCAATACTCACAGTGTGACCATATTTACCAATTTGCTATAAAACAAAGAAAAGAAACTCACAAAGAAGCTTCGGAACACTCCTTGTATCCGAAAGCGCATGCTGTCCGAACGTATACAGGTTCGAATAAGGCCATAACGTTTAATTATACTTCAGCTTCTAATTGTTATCTCCTCTTTAATGCGCAATGAGTAAAACACCGTCTTTTTAAAAAAAAATAACTCAAAATACTTGTAAATAACACATTTGAAGCTTCTGTTGAACTTGGGTTTGCAAACGGCGATTCCTTGAGGATTTTCACATCCGGTTACGTAAATTTCGTTTGATATTATAATTGTCTTTGAACGAAATATATTGTTTAACCAATTACGGTACAGGTGTGCAATAAACATTTACCAACATGAGTTTGTATACCTAAGAATAGAAACAAAGGTAAAAAAAGACGTATTTCTTAATAATTTAAAATTAATTTAGCATGTCTATGAAATTTCGCTTTTTACAATTCTGTATAAATAAAATTTCTGCAAGTGTCAACCATGTACCTGTTAGTGCAATGTGCAAGATTTGTATCGAGTATTGGTAACCCTTGGACTTTTTATTGATGATGGAATAAGTCAATCACAATCCAAATAGGTTTGGGTTCGTTTAATATCGTTATTTATGATGGTTAAATATTGTCACAGAGTAATAATACTACTCAATACTCAACATGTGTGTCCATGATCACTAACATGATCAAAGTGGTAGCTTAAAGTTCTACACTGCAAATCGTAACTGCACCGATCCACTCATCATTGCAATTATACAAGTTGTTCCATACAAATACACTCTGAAAAACATTTAAAGAGAATACTAAATACACGCAAATAATAGATATTTGTCATACAAAGTCCAGGGTTCAAACCTGTACTAGACTTTACATGAAGGTGTACTTCAAATGAGTGACCGATTGATTATCTCTATGATGATCAACACACCTCTAAGCACAAGTTACACTTATATCATAATAATGTCAGTTACACATGCGTCTAGTGGCTTCTATTACAAAAATGTCTTAAACAATAGTTGATTTGTATCATCCTTAAACAGCATTAAAGTTACACATCTATATCAAACATAAAAACTACATGAATTACCAATTTATGGAATTGAGTGATAATTCACCAATTAATCTCAACAACTTCTATTACTGTAAATTTTGATCAAACGCATGCAATCTCTATTCTTACAGAGGGCTGTAACCTGGGTGCAAAAACTATTCCAAGAAATAAATGATAAAAACTATAAATAAAATAAAACCAACTGTGCATAGATACGGAGGGGAAATAATCCATCAGGCTGATTGGTTAAAACAACTGTCCAAGGGAAGTAATTGTGTAATGTTAATCACACTAACTGCTCAAAGTAAATGCCCTGTTACACATGTAGAAAATAACTTTTTCAAGGTTGAACAAATAATTAAGTTGGAACAAGTGGAAGGTACAGAACATATTTTAAATACTTTTGGCCCCTCAAACTGATGGCCCTTCCTTGCAAAAAATAGCAGAATATGCTGCGATATAGTAATGCATTGGAAGTTAAATCATTGTACAAAATCCAGACATTTTGAAAGATATTTCTGCTGACATTTTGTTAAAAGAAAGGAATAGTACTGTAACCATTTTGTATGTCACAACATCATGTATCGATTCCACCAATGTCAGCAGGCTGTGTAGACAGTTTGAATTAGGCATGTAGCCTTACCTCCCTCTTCCTTTTTTCAAAAAACACTTTAATCCAAATTTAAGCCCCAATATATAAGCAATCCACCATATAAAAGACACTATACAAATTGGTGGTCGTCAGTATAATGACATAAAGCACCTTTCAGTCTATATTGTGCGCAGGAAGAAAGATAAGACGACGATTGTTAGAATCATCAAAGCGTGTTAACAATTATACTCAAAGTGATACAAGTCATATTGCTAAACAAATGACACACTGTATCAAAGTAATACGTATTTTCCACAGCTTTTTACTGGATGTTTTTCTATTATTTAATAGAGTATTGTATGTGCATTCACTGGATAAACACAATATAAACCAAGTTAACACGTGCAATTCGTGCACTAGTAGCAAATACAAACTGTATAATTTACAATAGACAAAAATTAACAAATATAAGAATTATTTAAATGGTTGTGTACCTATGACCGTTCATAAAACAAATAGTTAACTAAACGTCATAAACTTTTTAACACATACCTTGTACCGTAATTGATTGCTGAAACAAAATAATTCGTGAAATAGCAATTATAATATCAGAAAAGAAGTACGTAACCGGACGAAAAAATCATAAAGAAATCGCCGTTTGCAAAAGGAGTACAACATAAGTTTTAAAGGTGTTATTTGTGTATATTTTGAGATAATATTAAAATAAGACCGTTTTTCCCCAAAATGCGCATTTAAGTGGAGCTGATAAATTTGTTTAATAGTTTAACCATTTTATCAATTTTATATATAAATCGGGGTGTCAGATTAAAGTTCTTAGTGAATCAATATGAGCGCTATAGCTTGCATGCAAGAAACATTTACCCCTGTAAATATATCTTAAAGCTGGATACTATATACTCTAAACGAATCTTTAATATAAACTTAGACTTACAGTTTACCAATAACTGATTTATGTTCTCTTTTAAAGCACATGGTGAATTGGAAATAAGGGGGAATACTTCCATATTGTCACAATTGTCAAACACGTTTTTCTGTAAATACTTCAAATGACATCAAACTAAAAGTATTCCGTATCTTACAATCTTAAATGTTTTATGTATGTGTGTGTGTGCATGATTGTGTGTGTGTGTCGTGTGTGTGTGCGTGTGCGTGTGTGTGTTGGTGGTGTGCACTTCTGGGTGTTGTGGGGTTCGTTTTGGGGAGGCTGCGTTTTTGGTACGTGGCATTCCCTGTTTGATATTATTTTTGTTTTTAGGTTAAAACCTATTTCTGCTAAAAGCCATTTGTGAGTGAAATATCTTTATAAGTACAGGATACGTTGTACATGTTTACTTCATTTGATGTGTCGGAAGAAACTTGTTTTTTTATCCGATATGTATTTACCTTTTTTTTAGAAGCGCCAAAGAGGTGTTCCCAATATCATTATACAGTATGGTCCACCACGTTCAGCTTCAACGCTACAGTTTCAAATATAATGCGTAATGATGATCATGCTGCATAAAGATAATTATACAGATGTAAATTGTGACTTTGACAAATGGCACGACTCTACATATCGTGTAATTAAAAAAACATAATATTAAACCCCTGCTTAAACCGAATCAAAAAGGTATCTGTTTTTTTTTCTGACGTCAGCTCTAATAGGTCTAGCAAGCAAAATCAGAATGTATTATTACTGTAAAGGAATGATTCAGCAAAAGCATAATTATCCCATATGTGGCCGATCTCAACTTAGTTTTGAAACAGGTCATATAATGTCCATGAGTATCAGTCATTTTTCAGAGTAACAAATAATCAGATACTGAATATTGCAGAATATTTTAAACACTGGGATATTCTCAGAGTATGTTGCGGAAGGCAGGTGTCCAGGAAATGGAGACATGTCTCGAGTTTTGGTGCAAATTACAGGCAAAGCAATGACAAGGGAAATCTATTATATCCTGCATGTCAGGTTTATAATATTAGTCAGATTGAAGAATTTTAAATGAAAACAGTTATATTAAAAAATATGGTCATATTCATTATGTCGGTATGAAGTCTTTTGATTAAATGTCTCCTGAAAGAAATGCAAAAGTTTCTCACATTAAGAGCCAGATATCCGTACTATGACGTTTGTAAATAATACTCATCTTCCCGTGGTTAAAGAGTTTACAAATTACATTGAGATAACGTGTAATGCTGCTGCATAAATTAAGTAAATATAAGCCAAATACCGATGCAAACTTCATTCCAGTTGTTCACCTACTTGTTCTATTGTTGTGATGATAGTTGATGTAAATGTGATTGTATATGTTGTGATACAGAAGTGATGTGATGAAAAAAATATATTGAAAAACATAATGAAAATGATTGAAATGAAATCATGATGTCATATGGCGTCATGTAATAAAATAAACGGAATGATTTAATATACATGTAGTTGTGATGCAATGTCACGACACAGTGCTGCATTCTAAAAGAATATAATTGAACAATTGTTAAAATATATTATTTGTACATATATTGCATATAATAAAATGATAATAAAAAAATGAAATAAAAAAAAAAGAGTTTACAAATACATTTACGACCAGAATGGCTGTCTGCCTCACCCTACCCATTTTATTGTATGATTGATAGAGCGTCAATATCATTATATATATAATAGATTCAAAGAGGTAGACGCCAACAAAAAGAAATAAGTTATAACAAGAAAACCATTGATGCAAAGCATCAAAGGTCGCCGGTAACAAGTTGTTATAAGTCTGACGGACAGATAGATTGAATTCGTCCATTCTTCTCTCAACTGTTCTCTTACAAAAATCAAGCAACTCTGAAATGTCTCTAACCTTAAGTCCCGAATCAATAAGACACTGTAGAGTTTCAACAGGAATATCATATTTTCTTCCTTGTCTTGACAATATTTCTATTTCTGAAATGCTGTGCTCAGAATGTAAATTATCCAGTATCTCAAGTTCTTCATTAACAAATCATATACAACTATCAATTCAACAAAATGATACATGAAATTGTTACAAAAATGAGTCAAAATAACAGATAGAGGGAGCGAGCTGTTAAATGCCTACATCGTTGTGACATACAATGCATTTAAGGGTTAATTTTGTAATAGAAAGTTTCAGTTGTACCAATTTGCAAACGGCATGTTACTAAAACGACAACAACTTAAATAATGTATCACGGAAAATCGCAGTCATCTCACCATGGTTAAAAGGTACTAAATTTCAATCCAACACAGTAAGAGAATGGTTTCTAGTATTGGGTTTCGTGTATTTTCATGTATTTTTCATTAAATTCGTTTCAGAAATAAGAAAGTTACTTGTTCGTATTTTCTGGTTGATGTATTACAATTTTACTGAAACCACTATGACGGACCTCAATTTATATAACTTATTTTGACCGACATAAATTGTGTTCGTGCATTTCATGTCTGCACAGAGGTTATGATTTCCCCGTGAATAATAGACAGGCGGGAAGATTTTTTATTTAAGAAAGCCTGACTATTAGAAAATTGCACCACAGGAAGTTGATATTTTGTCCAAAAAATAAAAATGATCAATGTATCTTTCGAAAAAATCACCCCTCTATATATATAAACACAAGGAATGCAATGCCTTCCGTACCCCACCCACTTCTCCCATACAAGAACATTTTTTGTAACAAACTGACAACTGGGTTTTCTGGTCTAGACAGTTAAAGTGTTTAAAATTATCACAGAATCTGTCCTTACCTTTAATTTATCGTTGTTTTAACTACTGAAAAAGCATCTCTTTCGCGAAATTTTCCAACACGTCGACTCCATGTGCTGACGTCAGAGCTTTTCTCCTCCGGAGCGAAGGTAACTAGTGTAAATTCTGTGTACCGTTACAGTTCGTACAAGCACGCTTAACGAGAATGACATAGGAAGAAACAATTTCTGCCTTCAGAAGGACACAGTTTTGTTTTGACCAGGTCGTGTGGTACAAGTAAAATTTAAACACTGAAGTAAATACTCTGAAATGTGTCCAAACCCAAATAAAGACTTCTATTATATTCGGTTCAATTCGCACCGTTTGTAAGAGTTACCCCGCTTGATTTGGTTTTCCTATTTTGTTGTAGTAAGTATAAATTAACTAAACCTATAAAATAACAAAATATTTCCATTTTTTATCATTAAAAAATAATAAGAGAACACTGCAAACATACAACAAAATTTTCAAAAGAATAATATTTAAGAAAAATATGTTACTTTCGCTCCGGAGGAGAAAAGCTCTGACGTCAGCACATGGAGTCGACGTGTTGGAAAATTTCGCGAAAGAGATGCTTTTTCAGTAGTTAAAACAACGATAAATTAAAGGTAAGGACAGATTCTGTGATAATTTTAAACACTTTAACTGTCTAGACCAGAAAACCCAGTTGTCAGTTTGTTACAAAAAAATGTTCTTGTATGGGAGAAGTGGGTGGGGTACGGAAGGCATTGCATTCCTTGTGTTTATATATATAGAGGGGTGATTTTTTCGAAAGATACATTGATCATTTTTATTTTTTGGACAAATTATCAACTTCCTGTGATTGCACACATATTATTTTTACTTAACATGCGAGATGTTGTAAAGAGTCTACTTTAGCTTGATCAGGGTAAATGAATTTATTTTTGAAAGCTTTTTATTTTGTTTCGTAAATTGTTTTAGTAGAGAGATTCTTTTCAGTAAAAGATTTTTGTAAGCTATTTTGTTTCATATTATGATTTTGGTTTCGTAAATTTCAAAGTAGCTGAATTTTTTGTAAGTTCATCGAGGAATCAAGGCAGTTTGATTTTGTTTTAAACCTTTCTCAAATACCATTATATGATTACTTTGTTTCAGGAATCGTTGATTATCTTGTCTCATGTAATGATTTTACATAGTGACTGTAAGCTGTAGTTTAAATCAGTTAACTCAATTTAATTGTGTTTCATTTCATTTTACTTTCATTCTTAATAATAATATAAGTTGTTATTGTTAATGAGAAAATTAATGAACGTATGAAGTGACGCATTACACAATTGAATATAGCTTGTTTTATAACACGTTACTGTTGGGTAACCTTCAAATAGTATAGTGTACACAAAGAGTCGTTTTTGAACACATGTTCATTCATATTTGCACGCACAGTTATGGGAACCTACAATGGTATGGTGTACCCATCGGACCAGTTTATGTCCAATACGTTTTATGTGCCATGGTATTAACCATATGTTATTTATTTCAGCTTTCTCCCCTGGAAGATGCAGTGCCCGGATTGATTGAGACGTGAATAGTACAGTTCATAAATTTCTTAATACAAAAATAGACGGAAGATTAAGTGTGTTTAGTTATATTGCAACGCTATTTGTAAATCCATAGTAGCTTTGGTTGAACATGGCTATTTCATGTTGTATCCATGAGATGAACATTTGGACCAAGTGTAAAAAACCTCATTCCAAGGATTTATATGTAATATTACGACATTTGACCCTGAAATTTGACATTGACCTTCAGCAGACAAGGTACCGAAAGAACTGAAAAGTTATTCCAAATTTGTTTAAGGTAGCAACTGGGGTGCTTTGTCTGGCACATTTCTGTGGTATGGACGACAACTGTGCGAAGGTATTTCAAAATCAGTCTCATGTAGAAGTTAAAGCCCAGATACACAGTACCGGTATATACACTTGTAACCCTACATTTCATTGGCCTTCGCGGTAGCTGCATGGGTTAGGCACATGACACATCATTTTGGTATGGGTATAAAAATGCATATAAAGTTAAACCAAAATCGGTCTATATAGATCTATGTGAAAGTTACAACATGGATATTAAGTACTGGTACATAACCCTGCATTACCAGTTTTGATAGTGTTCTTGGCCTTCGAAATAGTGGGTATGATGCATGACACACCATTGTGACTCACACTTTTCATCTCATCATTTAAAACTCGCAAACATAATGTTCATTAGTTTCTTCTTATTTAATCAAAGACATACGCGCGGATGTAATTACATAAATAGATTAGATAATAAAAAGGTCTGCAGCCATGTCCCTGCAAGGTCACACTGAGAGATAAAACAATCATAAAATCGTGTATAGATGGTAACTCCATCATGCATAGAATAATTTTAGAATCACATGGCATTTGTTTAGCAAATGAAGCTGACATGTCACATTCTAGTCCCGGGCTTTGATCATATAGGTCAAGGATGCTTTAAAAGTTCAGACAATTCAGAATCCTGTATATTATGCAACTGTTTATGACCAGATTATAACTCATGCAGAACTCTGGTTGCTATGGCAACAAATAGGAAAAACTTTAAAAAAAATTTCTCTGAAACCACAAGGCCTAGAGCTAAGATATTTGGCATGTAGCATTATCTAGTGGATGTATTTCTGTGCCATGGTCTACAGTTTCACGTTCGAAAATTTCATCAAAACTGAACCGGAATATAAACAATCACTCTACTAATAGTTCCGTGTTTTTCTAACGAATGATAATTTAATGAAATGTAGTCTCATAGGCAAAATGTATTTCAGCACTGCAAGGCTTGATATACATTATAGACCAGAACCATAATTATTATGTTTAGTACAAATAAAAACAAAAATAATATCAAACAGGGAATGCCACGTACCAAAAACGCAGCCTCCCCAAAACGAACCCCACAGCACCCAGAAGTGCACACCACCAACACACACACACACACACACGCACACGACACACACACACAATCATGTACACACACACATATACACTACCAACACACACTAGCATACAAAGCAAACACACGAGGACAAAACGAACAATTAAAGGAACACAGTGGGGCACCGCCTTGGAACGGTCAGTGGCAAAAACACCACTGGGGAGCTTAAACCGGTTTATGGTGCGCACCCAACCTCACTCTTACCCCCCCCCCCCCGCCCATATTCCAAAGTCACAGGACAGTGTAAATAAAAGTAATCCCTGCCAGGTGAATCTCTAACACACGCAATGGAAACAAAAGGCATGGTATGTAAAACACAAAAATGCTCGTGTATAAATATATAAAAAGCAAACCTTGAGAACCAAAAAACGTATGTACTCAATGCCTTTGCAGAAGGCAGAGCACCAAGAGAAACACCCTTAAGGGCCCGACGAAACAGGCCAGAGGACAGAAATCAAAACAGTTTCGTCCCAGTGGGATTTAAAAACTGCCCATCACAGAGTCCTCCCCCTCTTCCGTCAGACACAATCAAAGAGGGAAGCATAGCGTCCAACTGTAAACGGGTTGAACACCAAACATGCGGTGTGTCTCAAAACAGTTGGGTCGTAACCTCTTTTAACAAAACGTTTTATAATTTTAGCAAATACAGTTGGAAAATTGCCATGACCCAAAATCTTACGAAGTTTGTAAACCACATCCCCATAAAAATCGGGTTTTGAAATACCTTCTCGCAGAAGAGTCTTTAGATTACTATTGAATTTCAAAACCAAATCAGAATTACGATAGTAAAATTTAGCAAAATATTTACGCAATTTGTAATAACGGTAGCCCTGTTGAAGAAGTTTATTTGTAATATATTGATTACGTTCATTGAAATCCTCAACATAACTACACGCTCTGGCAAACCGAATTAACTGAGAAATGTATACCCCATAAGATGTAGCATGAGGTACATCTCCATCCAAATGGGGGAAATTTACAATGCTAAAATTAAAATCATCCCTCTTGTCATAAATTTTGGTATGTATAATATTGTTATAAATAGAGAGATGTAAATCTAAAAATGAAGCACCAGTATCCAAATTGTTAGTTTTAATTAACTGGAGTTCCCGGGGATAAATAGTGTCCACCAATTGACCAAAAAACGGGTTATCCATATTAAGAATATCATCCAGATAGCGTGATGTATTATTAAAAGCAGTGATAATGTCTGCCTGCGTGTCTGGAGAAAGACTCAACATAAAGTCTCTTTCATAACAATATAAAAACAAATCTGCGACAAGGGGTGCACAATTTGTTCCCATGGGAATACCGATTACTTGTCTGAAAACTGCATTCTTATATAAATGTTGTTCACTAAAAAGGAAAGGGCTTTACAAACTTCGTCACAGGTCCACATAGTATAATGTTTAACAATACAGCTAGTAAAAAAAGCTTTATCGAAATTGCAGGCGAGAAATGTAACATTCTCCCTGGCAAAAGTCTTTTGAATTAGGGCAGTTAGCTTGTCATTTATCAAATTATGTGGTAAAGTGGTATACAGAGTAGAAAAATCGTATGTACTGACTGAAGTTACTTTGTAATTATTAACTTTAAACTTATCCAGGATTTCGCCAGAATTTTTGATCGACCAAAATAAATGTTTACCAGAGTTTTCGTATACTTTATCACAATATCTTTTCACGTGGGCTTTTATAGCAGTTAGGCAAGATGTTAATAGTTTTGAAATATTTGTAGTGGTACAAGAGCTTGAATTAGCGATGAAACGAGCTTTATATGGTTGTTTATGTAATTTAGGAATCCAGTACATAGTAGGAAGTTTAATATGTTGATCATCTATACGAACTTTCAAATTAGAAACTTCACTGATGTGATCAGTGACCACATTTTGTTCAACGGAAGGACTCAATATATAAGCTTTAGTGGTATTTAGTTCAGAGATTTGGTAGATTATGTAGTCAGTGACTTTTTCACGCCCGTGTATCGATATATCGCTGTATCGTCGATATTTCTAAATCGATATATCGATACAAAAATTTTAATCAATGACATCCCTACTATTATCATTCATAAAAATCAATTTGAATTTAAGAATGGATTGGGTTAAGGGAATATTGGTGTCAAAATATACAAAACAAGTTATAGTTATAAAACTTTTACTCAGAAAGTGACAAGAATAACACACTAATCAAACTATACATAACATATTTATCTTAAACAAAACCTTGGTGACGAACTGGCAACATAAATCCTTAGTGACGATATGGGAGGTTGACAAAACCACTGTAATTCATTTAGACACACTTGCTACTGGAGTGATTTCCCTTTACCAAAAGTCATGGTCGCGGAAAATGTGTGAAAGTTAGCCAGATTCAGACATCGACATTGCTCACAAATGATAGTTATAAAGCATGGATAAAAGGATTTTAAGGAGAAGAAACACAAGTTTACTTGCATTGTGATGGATAAACTTATAGACATTGCGCAATATGAGCGAAAGTGCCTTGAAGAGTCACCACCAAGAAGGAAAGCATTTATAAACAAAATCTGACAAATAAACGTTCCGATGAGTCAAAACAATTGTTCTACAGTTGTTCTTAATGACAAAAAATCTAAATTTGAATAGCATGTAAATATTGAGATTATCAACATGAATTTTGCTTGATATTAATTTGAATAACCAAGATACATATTAACATTGTGTACCAAATATGATTTAAGGCAACATTTGACTGTGTATCCCGACATAAAGTCGTTTTTTGCGCATCATTTTAGTCCTTGAAAATTAGAAAAAAGTCCTTGAAATGTACTTGAAAAGTACTTGAGTTTTGTCTCGGAACTTCTGTATGAATCATGGGGCCATCATGGCCCTCTTGTTTTGGGGCATTCATCACTTGTGAGAGACAGCTTTTTTATGTTATGAACCATCTCATTAATTCGAATACAAAAAGGAAAATGTTGTTACTTTTCAGGGCACAGAAGGACGTTCCCTTACTGTTCTGTTTAGTGCAGGAGAACATGAGCAAGATGAAGCTGACAGTGAGGCTGGACCACAACGGGCACCAAATTATCATGTTCATTTGACAGAAGATATGACGGACAGCCCAACAAATGAACTTAATTTTCATGGAGAAAATAAAGAGTGTTTAGGGGTCCGAACAGAGCCTGTTATTATTGCATCTACTGACTCTGAGCTCATCAAGTCACTAACGCTTATAGACTTTGATGAGCGTCTAAAGAATATAGAAGGGCGTATCTATTGAACTCTCTAAAACATAATTACAGTTAGATATAAATATACGATTATTTTACTGCACCTTTTGCATTGTGGGGCCAGAAAATACTGTTTCTTATATCCGAAGTTTCCTTATAACCAGAGTACAATATAACCGTATATTTTTACATTACAAGGGACATAAATTGAGCCCAAAAAAAATTGTTCGTTATATCAGAAGCTATGTTATATCCGGATTCGATATATGCGGAGTTTACTGAACATGATGAATTTTGTTTTCATCAAAGTTTTGTAATATTTCAAAGCTTCAGATAATTTTTACCAGAGCTAATAGCTTCTAACAATCATTTTCGGCTTTTGTTAGTCATGTTCAATTTGCACTAGAGGGCACTATTGGAGCTGTCCGCCATGTCTGTCCAGAAAATCTGGATTCATTGTGGGTGATTCAAAAGGTTGGTTTTGAAATGTGATTAATTTGCAATGGGGCATATATTTTCCTTGCAATTAATACTTTTTTTAGAGAGATAATTAGTGATTGCAGTCAATGATTGTACAGTGTATATTCATCTTTGTATATAAAACTCAGTTGAGATGATAAATGCAGATCATCGAAAATAATAGTTAGCATTGTAGAGACCATATTTTCAAACTGACCTACATGCAATTTGATTAGAATGATAATATTTTGAAATCATGTCACTTATGGTGACACATTTAGGTTGCTAGGTTTAATCACTGCACACCCCTTCATCCAGATAAAACATAACCAGTGTTTGTATTAGCAGAAACTACAATGTACATCAAGGTTGCAGGTAAAGTGTAGGTCACAAGATTAAATAAAAAATATCAAAATATGTCATCTAGTGATCACATTTTCTGCACACTAAGAAGAATGTATGAAAACATTTTATTCGGTCTAGCTAGAATGTAGGTAAAAACAATGTCACGTCTACCAATCTACGTTAATAAAATCATAACGTTAATTTTGTCATGTTAACGACTCATAACGTTTATTTTGTCATGCAAGAATTAATGTTTTCTGGGATTCAGGGTAGGGATATAATATCTATATAGGGCAACTGACTTGTCGGTACTTGACTAATTTAATAGTTATTGCCCTTTGTTCCTTTTCCTTGTCCAGACCATAGCTTGAAAACTACTGGTTGGAATTCAATACAACTCCATACAATGGTCGATTACATTGAGATAAAGTGCAGTGCACAGTAACCAAAACTCTTTCGCGACTCATTACAGAGTTATTGCCCTTTGTTACTTTTCCTTACTCGTAGTATAATTTGAAAACTACTTGTTGGAATTCAATATAACCTCCCACAATGGTCAGCCACAAGGAGTGAAAGTGCAGTGCACAAGAATCATAACTCAATCTTGAATAAGTACAGAGCTATTGCCCTTTGTTATGTTACACTTGGCCCTTTTATAAACAGTAGAAAGGTGTTATAAAGTAAAACCAAGATGGGTCACAGGTTTCGATAATCTATTATACTCCAATTGTCAACAATGTAGATAATATTCTATTACTCCAAGTATAACTTCATCAGTATCTTTAACCAAACGGTAGGAAATAACTACACATTCTGAAATTAACAAATGTTAACAATCATAAATATGAGATCCAAACTATTGAGAACAGTTACAAAAGTTACAATCCTTTACTTCGTAAATTCCAACCGAGCTTTAACTCGAAGTGACTAGTGGCTCTTGTACACTTTAACAACATATTTAATCATAAGACTTGGACTTATGACTTACATTTGCAAAAAGAGCAAATGTACAAACATACAATGATCCAATCCAAGTTATACATGTAACTCACCAATATATGGTACTGACTGTATTTCCTCCGCCCATTCAAACGTGAAGTAACTGTCAGGGCAACTGTAAATTAAAGTGGATAATGTGCAAAGATAGAAATGTGATTATTTAAGTATTTCCACAAACCAGTTAAAAAAATGATGTCGCCATTTTAACATTGCACATTTACATGTACGAAAACCGAGAACTTTACGAGTACCCGTAAATACAATTTAAGCAAAATCCCGAAATATAATTATACACAATTCTAAAGAAGCTGACGAAGAGTAACAACGAAACCCACAACTGTACATACCATAAAAGTGAAGAACCTGTCCAGAGACATAAAATACAAGACGACTTCTCTCGTCAAACCCATCTGACAAACTCAGATTTCCCTCGAGTTGTGAGAAGAATTCCTGCTCACCAATCAAAGCCCGCGAAAATAACAACTCACTCTGATTAACCAATCAGAGGTGTCCAATAAAAATAAACCTGCATAAAGAACCAAACAGGAGAAATCCAAATAATATTTCCGGTCCGAGATACGTAAAGGTCAGGCTAAAATCCGTTCGAAATACGGTTCGGTCACATACTCCCCTGCTTTGTGAAATGACGTCTCGTCATTAGTCATCTATGTTAAAAGTATAATACATCTATGTTACAAATTTACTTATACTACTTTTATAATAAAATACAAAACTACACATAATTGCCTAATGTGTAAAGTATCTACCTAATAATATGACTTATAGGTAACTCTATGCATGTTTTCTATGCCATATTATCAAAATTTATAGCATTAAACAATGGTTATATGAATAATAAACGGTTTCTGACCACAATCGTCTGTAAAATGCATATAAATACATTACATGTACAATATTAAAATATACTTTGGTCAAGTTTATGTATGTTTTAACCAGTTCCCCCCTGCAACAGAACTGCGACTCGCAGGTCTTGTAAGCAGTGAAAGTATTTCACCTGTTAAAAACTTTCAAAATACACAATGACATGGATATAAAAAACACAAACAATTTAGTGATACCTTTTACCCATTACAGCTTCGACCATTCTATGAGCTGTATCACTGTCAACATGATTTAAAATATCTGATCTAATAAGAGAATCCAATGCCTGCAGTCTGCTATCTACAGGTCGAACTGTCATCTGATGGGACGGATATACATAGTCTCATTATCTGTCAGGTGGCTTCCTGGTTCTACTTGTCCGTCTAGGCTGCGATATAGCTGGCAATCTTAATTCATCGCCAGCAGTTGCCTCATTCCCATCAGCATCTTGACATGTATCAGGCTGACTATTCTGCGACTGGTCTGCATTTTCATCTGTCACTATAGCGTCTTCTGCATCTTGGCTTGGTGCATTGACAATTGGCTCATCAGTTGTATGATCTATGACATCTTCTGAATTGGTTTCTACAATTCCTTCTGTCTGACTTCTTGAAATAGAAACAGTATCAATATCACTATCATCTACAGAAATTGGTTGTTTTAAATTTGTTTCATCAACTCCGACCTCTACGAGTTCAGAATCATCACCAACTTTCTCTTCAACTCTGACCTCTACAAGTTCAGAATGATCACCAACTTTCTCTGATTTAGAACTATCTGGAAGACTCTTCTCTGTGTCTGGTCCATGAGCGTCCCCATGTCGGTTTGTATAAACAACAAAACCCATTTCATCATCACTTTCCGGGTCCTCTTCCACCTGTGTAGTGACTTCACTTTCTGGATTCAGGTCATCTACATCTGCATTTGTATTGGCTTCACTAGATGCCTTGTTTCCTTTGTCTATTTCCTCCTCAATAGAATCCTGTTTCGTGTCTATAACATCTTCACCTGCTACTTCCAAGAGTAATAAATGGTTCCTGTGTAATATACTTTCTCTGTCTGTTTCTTCAGAATGTACTTTGTATACAGGAATGTCAGATCTAGGTTGTTCTATAACTGTGTAGATGTCTTTTTCAAAGTTGTCTTCTAATTTGTGTTTTCCTTCAAATGCCAATTTCCTAACTAAAACTCTATCTCCTACTGAAATTTTTACAGCCTTGGCTCTTCTTCTGCTTCATCTTTGCTTTGTCTATATGTTTCTGAATGATCTCTTGTGTCTTTTGCATTCTTTCTTTCAGATCCTTAATATATTCATGTGTACTCCTACTAGCTGAGTCTACCTCTATAGCTTTGTCAAGTGTAAGATCTATTGGCAGTCTTGGTTTCCTTCCAAACATTAACTCATATGGAGATATCCTTGTCCTTTCATGTGGGATACAGTTGTATGCATAGACCAATGAGCTGATGTATTTCTTCCAGTCCTTTTTCTGTTCTTCCTCCAAGGTGCCTAACATGTCTTATAAAGTTCTATTGAATCTTTCAGGCCCAGAATTTCCTTGTGGATGGTAAGGTGTAGTGTAACTCTTTTTTATTTTCATGATATTGCACAACTCTTTGATGATGTCACTTTCCAAATTAGCACCTTGATCGGAATGCAATCTTGTTGGAATACCGTAGTGAAAGATGAAGTTATTATAAAAAGCTTCAGCAGTAGTTCTTGCAGTTTGGTTCTTGGTTGGTACTGCCATTGCATATTTAGTATAGTGGTCTGTGATTACAAGAATGTTTCCAAAGTTTCCTTTTGATGGCTCTAACGTTCAAAAATGAAAACAAACAAGTTCGAGCGGGTATGTGGAATTGACGTTAACAAGAGGTGCTCTATCATTCGCTGTTGACTTTCTTCTGATACAGCCGTCACATTTGTCTATCCATTGGTCTACACAAGACAACATACCTGGCCAATAATATTTTTCTCTAAGTAGTCTCATTGTCCTTTCCTTTCCTGGATGTCCAACATCACCATGAAGACCTGTAAGTATGTCTTTCCTATAACATTGAGGAATTACAAGTTGTTCAACTTCTGTATGTTGTTCCTTGACAATCCTTAACAGTATGCCTCTTTTCATTATGAAACTCCTATATTGCCTCCTCATAGTTAAGTCATCTTTATCCCAACATTTGGAAGGTATTCTGTTATGTATGACGGCTCTTCTCCGCTTGTCTATTAATGGATCTTGCCTCTGCATTTTCCTTATTTCTCAAAATTCTTTTTGAGCAAGTGTCTGGCTTTGATCCTCAGTTGCTTCAACTATGTTTATGTTGAATGATGGTAATGTTTCAACATATGCTGGAGAGTTACCAGAACATATAGCCTTAATTGTTTTATCATTGATCAGGATCTTTTCTGAATTTTCATCAACAAGTTTGTCATGGGGGTATCTGCTCATACCATCAGCATCCGCATTTTTCAGTCCTGCCCTATATGTAATGTCAAATGAATATTCACCAAGTGCTGATGCCCATCTCTGCCCTGTTGCATCCAACTTTGCACTGGTTAAGACATATGTAAGGGGGTTACTGTCTGTAAGAACTAAAAAATGGTTCATTGCCAGATAATCTGAGAACTTCTCAGTAACTACCCACTTCAAGGCCAAGTACTCCAATTTAAAGGCACTATAGTTCTGCTCAGACTTTGTAAGTGCTCTGCTGGCTTAAGCAATTACTCTTTTCTGTTCATCCTGTGTTTAATACAGTACTGCCCCAAGTCCTTTCAAACTAGCATCTGTGTGCAGTTCAAAGGGCAAACTAAAATCAGGGTATGCCAAGACAGGTGGAGATGATAATGTCTCTTTAAGCTTATCAAACACACTTTGCTCAACCTCAGTCCATTTCCAATCAGTTTTTGGTCTTTTCACTCCTTTCTTGACTGAAGTTGGCGGCAGAAGAATGCTAAGTGGTTTAGTTAAATTGCTGAAGTTCTTGACAAATTTCCTGTAGAGACGCAATTCATCTGAATTGTTTGGTGTTGGCCATTTTTGGATTTTCCGGATCTTTTCTGGATCTGTCTCGATTCCATTTGCACTAACCACATGTCCTAAAAAGTTAACTTGCTGTCTAAAGAAGTGGCATTTCTCTGGTGCTAGTTTCAAATTGCATTGTTTCAGCTTTGTCAATATTGTATCCAATCTCTGCAAATGTTCCTCAAAGGTTTCAGAAAATATTATTAAATCGTCAAGGTATATGTCACAAATTTTGTAGTTGAGATCCCCTAAACATTATTCCATGAGTATGTGGCTGGCGAATTAGTAAGCCCAAAAGGCATCCGATTAAATTTAAAAAAAAAACAATTGAACCTACAGTAAAGCCTGTCCTTTCTTTGTTTGTTTCTTCCATCTCAACCTGATGGTATCCTGACTTCATGTCTATAGTAGTGAAATACTTTGACCATTGCATGCAATCAAACATTTCTTTAATCCTTGGAAGTGCATATGAGTCCTTTACAGTCCGTTCATTTAACATCCTATAATCAATATATAGTCTAAGCTTTTCATTTTTTTTCCCAACCAGCACAACATTGGAAGTCCAAGGGGACTTTGAAGGCCTAATGATGCCACAGGATAGTAATTGCTCTGTGTGTTGGCGAAGTTCTTGTAGCATAGAGGGGGGGGGGGGGGGGGTATGCGTCTGTGTCGCTGCCTGAATGGGGTATTGTCTAAAAAATCTATCCTGTGTTTAATCAAATTACAGAGACCAATGTCTGTATCACCAGTTGAAAAAAATTTCTTGATGTTTCCTATGGAAATCCTTTAATTGATGTGTTTGCTTATCATCTAATATGCCATGTTCATCAATGTTTAATTTCTGAAACACTTTTTCCCTTTTATTGTCCTCTTCTATTTCGACAAATACTTCATCAGCAACAGAGACAGGTTGTATTTCACATGAGATTGCCCTTGGAGGTATTGTAACGGTGTTGGTTGTCAAGTTGGAGAGGTTCACCTTTATCTCTGTTTTTTTTCCATTGTATTGTATGACTGCTGGTGCTATGTCTATGTAAGATGGTAAAGCACTATCTTCTGTTTCTTGAATGATGGCAGTGGTACTAGGGTACTTAATTTCCTTGTCTGTGTAACCAACCACTTCTATCGATTCATTTGGCCTCAAAATAATTTTGTTAAGTGGCATTCTTGATAATTGCTAGCCTGTTCTTGTTTCTTTTTAATTCTTTTTCTCTCATTACAATTGATCTGAAACTGAGGTACCAGCCTGTATGTAACTTAGCCTTCTGAAGGAACTGATCACCAAAATTGTGTTGACATTCTTTAAGTAGTTCTTGAAGGATGTTAGTGCCAATTATAACAGGTGTTTTGCTGGGAAATTTTGTGTCCGGTGAAACCAAAAATAGACAATGCATTGGCTGTGCATTAGGTAGACCATCTTGAACTGTTAATTCTAGCTCAATACAACCTTTATACATGTATGGTAATTCTTGACCATCTGCACATTCTATGTTTAATATCTGTCCCACTGGCTGAATTTCAGTTTCTGAGAATTGTTGTTTGTAGAAGGATTCCGATAAAATGCTCGCACTACTACCGGTGTCTAATAAAGCTGAAGTCCCAATGTTGTTGAGCATAATATGTACCTCATTTGTATCTCCGACTAAATGTTTGGGATCTTGTTCATCAGTGCTCATGTTTGACCCCGTAACAGAAGCACTTAAGCTTTTGGACAATTCTTCATTTTGTGTCCCTTTCCTTTACAAGTATGGCAAATAATTTGGTCAATTATCAAAGGGCTATCTCGTTGCATGTGTCCAGGTTGATTGCATGTATAACATACTGGTACTGTCTGTTGCTTTTGAAGAGCTAGGCAATCTCTTTGTAAGTGTCCTTTCTTTCCACAAAAGTAACAAGTTGGTTGAAAAGTATTACCCGCAGTTGGCCTTTGTGGTCTGAAGTTCCCTCTACCTCGACCTCTCTGAGGTCCTTGATTAAATCCTCTACCCCTCCCTCTATTGAAATTTTGTCCACAATGAAATATTCTGACACATATGACACATCTGAAATATTGTTGTCTGACATACAAAAGAAATAGATTTTATTGTGACATAGGACAATTTATTTTTTTGTTTGTTCATTCTTCTCTCTATCCATTGTAGATTTAATAGTGAGTTGGCAAACTCAGCAATACTTTTGTTTGATTTAAGCTATTATAGCAAAGATCAGTTGTGATAGGAATAGGTACTTGTGTGTGAAACATTGGCCTGATCCGAGTTAGTGAGATTGTGCTGCAGGAATTATTGAACTTGATATAAATCAAGATGAAATATTGTTTCAACTTGTAAATAGTTTGAGAAATTGTCTGTGCAAAGTCCTATTTATAGAATATTGTCATGTTTACTTAAAGCATGATATATTTTTTTGTAAGTTAAGACTTTATTTTAATTACACAGTTCAGTTTTTGTGAAAAAGAAGAGGCAAGGTTGTTGTACTTGTGATTGGTGTAGTAGTAAAGGTGAAGTAGTAAACTTGTAGATTGTGTCAAGTTGATTGAAAGAAAAACTGTTATGTCTTAGACGTATGTAATTTTACTTTACATAACTGTAAGAAAATAGTGTCCTTCACTGAACATCCTTGAAAACATTGACTCACTTCAAATAAGAAATGCAGTGTCCTTCACTTCTGCAGCAATTATTAGTAATTACATTGTTGTTTTCTTTGTTGAAGAAATAGTTGTCCCATGATGGGCGCCAGTGTTACACTTGGCCCTTTTATAAACGGTAGAAGGTATTATAAAGTAAAACCAAAATGGGTCACAGGTTTCGTTAATCTATTGTACTCAAATTCGTCAACACAAAACAATGTAGAATATAATCTATTGTAAACTCCAATTCATCAGTAGACAGTGCATAACCAAACGGTAGGAAATAACTACACATTCTGAAATTAACAAATGTTATCAATCATAAATATGAGATCCAAACTATCCAGAGCAGTTACCAAAGTTACAATACTTTACTTCGTAATTACCAACCGAGCTTTAACTCGAAGTGACTAGTGGCTCTTGTAGACTTTAACAACATATTTGATCATAAGACTTGGACTTATGACTTACATTTGCAGAAAGGGCAAATGTGCAAAAATACAATAATCCAATCCAAGTTATACATGTAACTCACCAATATATGGTACTGACTGTATTTCCTCCGCCCACTCTCCATTCACACGTGAAGTAACTGTCAGTGCAACTGTAAATTAAAGTGGATAATGTGCAAAGATAGAAATGTGATTATTTAAATATTTCCACGAACCACTTAAAAGAATGATGTCGCCATTTTAACATTGCACATTTACATGTACGAAAACCGAGGACTTTACAAGTACCCGTAAATACAATTTAAGCAAAATGCCGAAATATAATTATACACAATTCTAAAGAAGCTGACGAAGAGTAACAACGGCACCCACAACTGTACTTACCATAAAAGTGAAGAACCTGTCCAGAGACATAAAATACAAGACGACTTCTCCCGTCAAACCCATCTGACAAAGTAAGATTTCCTTCGAGTTGTGATAAGAATTCCTGCTCACCAGTCAAAGCCCGTGAAAATAACAACTCACTCTGATTAACCAATCAGAGGTGTCCAATACAATAAATCTGCATAACCAACCAAACAGGAGAAATCCAAATAATATTTCCGGTCGAAATACGTAAAGGTCAGGCTAAAATCCGTCCGAATTACGGTTCGGTCACACAATCACACAATAGGTTTTTATAAAAAATAACTAGACACTTAGTTTGGTCACAATAATTCAACTGCAACTAAAGATGTTGTTTTTTCCCCAATTTTCTATTAAAAAAACACCCTGGACTTTAATCCAATGAGCCCCAAACACAATCCCAATTAATCAAAACACAAAATGTACAACATACATGTAACTTGGTAGTAATCATGCACAGTTACAGCCCAACCCCACTTTCCGCAACACCATCATTTCCATAGTTGGCCCAGTTTGAATGCCATATCAATAGCCAACAAACAATATGATAGGTGTTCTACAATAAGTAAGATGACAACAATATATACCGGTAGTCAGCATGGTATTAAAGGCCTTAAAAAACAAAGGTAAATTACATTCTATTGGCAAAATATTTTGTTAACACTAACAGAATAGTATTAAAATCCACTCTTCAACAAGTTAAACTGGAGAGTCTAAGGTATTGTTAGCTAAATATACAGCTGATACAAAAGGTGAACCTATTTTCGGACAGACGCTTACGCGGATACGCCGATTTAAAAGCATTTTTCCAACACAAAAGCAATGATAGTTCCAAACTTTTTTAATCATAGAGGTAAAGCTGCAGGTGTCACGAGATCAAAGAATGCCGCCGATACTGTCATGTTTGTTTGGTCTTAGTGAAGCACTTGTCATTAAAAAGAGAGAAATAGTTGGTCAGTTTGAAACATGCACACGTAGCTTTTGACAATAAACTGATAATTTCGGATTATAAAATTCTTACAATGAAGTTTGGAATAATGTTTTGAGTAAGTGTAGGATTCTTTTCCTTTTGATGATAAAATATATTTGTCTCTATTAATAGATTGATTGTGTGTTACCGGGGTTGTTTATTTCGATCCGACAGCATGCTAAGTTGTTGATTGTGGAGTCTTTGAAGTCGGGAATTTTCGAAATGAATTAACATATACTGAAGCGAAAAAGAAACGCAGGGTAACAAAATATGTAATAATATCAAAACGGCTATGTGTAGAAGTATGAAAATCGGTCAGATAATTATCTCGGTCACTGTGCTCATCGACCTAAAATCACTCAAAACCAGTTTAAATAGTAAGTGCATGATGTCACTACTTCTAAACATAGCCGATTTGATATTAAAAATGTAAATATTTTGTTATCCTGCGTTTCTTTTTCGCTTCAGTATATTTCTTTTTTGTATCGATAAATAAAAGTTAATCAGTAAAAGAATATAACCAAAATTCAAAACATGACCAAAATGCGGACATCCCGAAACACCGTGTCCAGTCACCACAATTCACGGTGACCGTACATCCAAAGTACGGATGTTCCGAGGTGTTCTTTGGGTGACATATATTGTTTCTGGACGGAGTAAAAACCGATATCTTACCGTTAAAATGCGTGACTTTGCCCTTTGTCAATAGCGACCCCAAAAATAATTACCGATTATTTTTTTATGGTGCGGGCGTGAGCCAATTATATAAAAAAAATATTTTTTTGTGTTTTAGAAAAAAAATTGTGCGGCAATCCCGATGACCAACTTATTAGTTTGGTGTGGCCTAAGCAAAAGTTTCTAAACTTATTTCAAAAGGATACCAACACCTTTACTGTTTCAACTATTCCCGCTAAAGTACATTTTTCTGTCCCAGTCATATTGCCATTTTGCTTCAGAACTACTTTTATAATGAATTTCTTGTAACAGACAAACGGAATAGATTTTTAGCCACCCAACTATTTGTTTTCCATTTTTTAAATTGTCGAGTCTCTTTACATTAAACGTACATAATGTATGTGTCATATGAAACAGAAACATGTGTTAACCATGATAAAATCATTTGCGTTACTTCCGTTTGTTTCGTAAAATCACAAATGTTTAATATATCCATGTATATCAAAACATAAATGTAACACATTATCATTGAAAAGTATATCAACGAACATATTTCACACAAAAATGATTCCAACACACACGTTTATACTATGTAAAGCAATATAGTTTGTGTTTGTATACCTATATAATAATGATAATGCTGCTGATGATGTAGATGCTGAGTGACGATGATTTCGTTCAGGAGCTTAAGATATCCACTTGTGCGAGGCTGATGAAACTAAATCAAGAAAGGGTTATTGTGGTCGCAGTAAATGTCATGGTATATACACTGCTTATTAAGAAGTTTCAGATGTCAGTAAACATAATGCATAACAACCGAAACATCAAACGTGCATGGATATATCCGTAGGGGATATTAGTTGTTAAGAATCAATTTTTTTGCCATAATATTCACTGTGAATGTCATTCTATTACAAAATTAGTATTTTAAAGCATAAAACCTTTTAATTCATAGATGAAAACTACAAAAATTGATAGATCACCTACATGTATTAATTATCCTGCTAAATTTCTAAAATTTACTAGTCCATCTTTCCACATGGAGTTGTGGACATAACCGTTACTTTTCAAGGTGGTCCAGTGAACATTCACTGACAAATAGCAACAGTGCAGATCATGATCAGTTTGTATTGATGTGCATGCTGATTATTGCTCCAAGTGATTCTACATGACAGCCAACGAGACAGTATTGTTGGGCCCTAACCATCATTTAAAGTAAAGGTTTGACTGTTCTAAAATATCAGATCTATGATGCGCTTCTCTTTTTTCCCCCGTGGGTGGAAGTTCCGCCGGACTTTTAGACAGCCTTTTTTGTCAGACGGATTGGATTTCGACATGTGCTGTTGGCACATGGGATGGGAATTTTACCTTAGTTCTCCAAGTTATGGTACGGGTTTCGGGAATTAGAACACATCCGACCCAGAGTATTTGCTTCAGGATTTAAATAGCATTTTTTGCAGTTTGTGGGTGACCCTTCGTTCATTCCCTGCCTTCCCCAGCCCCCCTCCCCCACGCGGAAAATAATAAGTGCGTGAAAAATGTCAAACTGAATACTCAAAATTAGTTAGGTTAACTGATCATGATCTCCACTGGCTGCTATTTAGGCAGAGTCACTTGCCAATGATTGTTTCAGATCTAAATGTGTAGGTGACACAATCAAGGAAAATGTATCTATCCCTGTTACACAGTAATAATTTAATTATTTAGATCTATAAAGATATGTTATAAAGTATGTTACTCACCTGTTCTAAGAGGAATACAGATCCATTTTCTCAAAAAGATCACAAGTAACATGGCCATCTCCTTTGGGTATATGCTTGTTTACTTCATTAACACCACATTATGGCACATAGCTGCCTTTCTCCGATACATTTTTGTTTGTTTGAATTTAGCTATGCATGCTACAAATTTTGAAATCCACAACATTTGACAATATCAAACAAGATATCTCGGATAAAACAAGTGTCTTCTCTTCTTGAGTAAGGCTTCTTAATAATAAAAAGAGCCATGTTACACGTGGTTAATCCCCCCGCCGGGAAGAAGTTACCTGAAGGTTGTACTTTCGTACATTTTACTTGGTGAGAGGAAATCCTTAAAAAGCCGTATAGTTATGGTCATGCTGAGTACAGTTTTCAAGTAAGTGGAAAAAGAATAAGGCAATGAAGAGAAGGTTTGCAAAATTATATTAATGTTCATTATCAGTATAGGTATGATATTTTTCTATTTGACTAAAAGTAGGCAAGGTAGAGTTATTGTTCTTACACACTGCACCTTTTACCAATGTGCTATGTCAGTGTATTAAGTTTGAAGTAAATTCTCAAGTACTTTTTGAGCTATGCTCTGGACAAAACTTTTAAAGTAAATCTGATAAAGAGGAATAACTCTTAAAGAAGGCAAGGTAGAGTTATTGTTCTTGCACACTGCACTTCCTACCAATGTGCTATGTCAGTGTATTAAGTTTGAAGAAAATCTTTCAAGTACTTTTGGAGTTATGCTCCGGAATTTTGTTTCAAATAAATCTGATAAAGGGCAATAACTCTAAAAGTAGGCAAGGTAGAGTTATTGTTCTTACACACTGCACTTCCTACCAATGTGCTATGTCAGTGTATTGAGATTGAAGAAAATCGCTCAAGTACTTGTGGAATTATGCTTCGGACAAAGTTTTTCAAGTAAATCTGATAAAGGGAAATAACTCTAAAAGTAGGCAAGGTAGAGTTTTTATTCTTACACATTGCACTTCCTACCAATGTGCTTTGTCAGTGTATTAAGTTTGAAGAAAATCCCTCAAGTACTTTTGGAGTTATGCTTCGGACAAGTAAATCTGATAAAGGGGAATAACTCTAAAAGTAGACAAGGTAGAGTTATTGTTCTTACACACTGCACCTTTTACCAATGTGCTATGTCAGTGTATTAAGTTTGAAGTAAATTCTCAAGTACTTTTTGAGCTATGCTCTGGACAAAACTTTTAAAGTAAATCTGATAAAGAGGAATAACTCTTAAAGAAGGCAAGGTAGAGTTATTGTTCTTGCACACTGCACTTCCTACCAATGTGCTATGTCAGTGTATTAAGTTTGAAGAAAATCTTTCAAGTACTTTTGGAGTTATGCTCCGGAATTTTGTTTCAAATAAATCTGATAAAGGGCAATAACTCTAAAAGTAGGCAAGGTAGAGTTATTGTTCTTACACACTGCACTTCCTACCAATGTGCTATGTCAGTGTATTGAGATTGAAGAAAATCGCTCAAGTACTTTTGGAATTATGCTTCGGACAAAGTTTTTCAAGTAAATCTGATAAAGGGGAATAACTCTAAAAGTAGGCAAGGTAAAGTTTTTATTCTTACACATTGCACTTCCTACCAATGTGCTATGTCAGTGTATTAAGTTTGAAGAAAATCCCTCAAGTACTTTTGGAATTATACTTCGGACAAGTAAATCTGATAAAGGGGAATAACTCTAAAAGTAGACAAGGTAGAGTTATTGTTCTTACACACTGCACCTTTTACCAATGTGCTATGTCAGTGTATTAAGTTTGAAATAAATTCTCAAGTACTTTTTGAGTTATGCTTTGGACAAAACTCTTAAAGTAAATCTGATAAAGAGGAATAACTCTAAAAGAAGGCAAGGTAGAGTTATTGTTCTTGCACACTGCACTTTCTACCAATGTGCTATGTCAGTGTATTAAGTTTGAAGAAAATCGCTCAAGTACTTTTGGAGTTTTGCTTCGGACAAAGTTTTTCAAGTAAATCTGATAAAGGGGAATAACTCTAAAAGTAGGCAAGATAGAGTTATTGTTTTTACACACTGCACTTCCTCCTAATGTGCTCTGTCAGTGTATGAAGTTTGAAGAAAATCGCTTAAGTACTTTTGGAGTAATGCTCCGGATAAAATTGGGACGGACGGACGGACCGGCGGACGGACCGACGGACAAAGCGATCCCTCCGAAAGGGCGACACAATGACCATTTTAGATAGATCTGTGCTAGAAGCAAGACTAAGACGACTGCTAATTGTATTTTTGAGTTGGCTGCGAAAGTCATAAGGCTTCTGAGTCTGGGTTATTTGCGTTATATGTTCAGGACAGGTATGATGAGGTATACAAAACTGTCCGCACATATTCGTGGAAAAGGAACGATCAGGCGCCACGTGATTCTTATGCTAACAGAGTTGTATTATTATAACAGAGTTGTTAAAAAAAACATTACATGTACCTTGCCATTTTCAGCTATCGTTTTTCTGTATTTGATACCAGATAAGTGTGTCACATCGGTTCTTACAACTACACATGGTTTGTGACTGCCCTTCTGTCATTCTAATTATTCTAAATAATTCATTAAAAGTCCGACTTCTTATTCTGACGCATGACAACGTTTACAAATACGGGGCTCTATGTTCCTGTATTGACGAAATCTTTCACTACAACGCTTTAAGATTAGCTAAAATTCCGCATTCATCATATTCACAAATATACTTTAAAAATGAAGTAACGAAGTCGTAACATTGTGGACTTCGTAAAGAAATACAAATGAAAAAGTAAACATTTCATCCAATTAGGAAAGGGCTGCAATTCTACCCTCCTGATTTAGCAGATGATATTCACAATTTCATTTCGTAACGTTAATGTTTACCATTATTTCCTAACTGCTGTAAAGGTAATTTATACAATTTTCCATATATAAAAAAACAAAATTTGGAAGGGTCACCTTGCTTTTTTATACAGCCGGGCGTTTTAATGCAGCTACATTGAGCGGATGGGGCTTTTCATATTACTGTCTGTGTTTTCATTTAGATAGTTTTTTCCCAATCATCACCAAATATGCTTGGACATATAGATCTTATTCAAATTAGCCCGCCCTTCCCGTAATATTATTTAAGCAGTTTTTATCTAATCAGTAAAGCAGTTTTCATTCAATCATCACCATACATAAGTTAAATGTTTATTACCATAGTATCATTCCAAGTACCTTTAACTAGATAAATATTTCAAAGACAACAATCCTTGAATTGCTGAAATGATGTCAAAATAGCCTTGTCCGCATTATTTCTGAAGCAGGTTTTCAAAGTTCAACACTACACGATGAATATCATGGAAAATATTATTGGGCATAACATCTTAAGAATATCTATATCCAGCCCGCTCTCTGGAGAAAAAATATCAGGTTAAAAGATAAATCAGAGGCCACATTTGGTTTCAATAAATCTATAAGATTGAAATTTGTTCATTTTTCATTGAGTGTTGTTTTCAGATCGGCAAAGTCACGCATTAGTACAAACTACAACTTCCTATGTTATTTACAAATTATAATAATTTTCGCAGAAAAGAACCTTCCTAGAGACACAATATTGTATGTTTCACTGACAGCTCCATTTTTTTTTTTTACCGTATAAAAATCGAAAAACTGTATTTCTTTGATAAATTTACAAAACATCTTGTTGTGGATATCCATTCGGCTAGATAGATTAGTTTTTATCCTTCTATAGTTGTTTTGAAACAAAATTCGACAACATTTTGACTCTGATTTTTCTCATCCCTATCAAATCTTCACATTTAGTTCTTAATACTTGTTTGCTATTGGTTACTATGAGCTTATAAGGGTATGATCTATCTTTATACTAAACTGAATGACTATAAAACACAAAACGCCCAGTTTATTAAACCAATGGAATTATGTCTTTTACGACAAACGCTTCAATTAACGGGATGATGATACCAGGAATTTATGTTTGTTTTGCAGATTAATTGTTATTTATGTCATAGTAAAACATATGCCTTTTATTTGACAAAAGTTTCTGTTGTAAACGCCATAAATCAATGTTTTTGCTTACCAATGTGTTGCGGTACCGCTTGATCAAACTTTTGGAAAAAAATATACATGTATGTAAACGTTTATCGTTGATTTTTGGCAGTTATGAAAAGTTTCAGACATAATGATTATTTTCAAACTCTACATTACAAAATGATATGACTATAAGTGCTATATATCAACGACAAGACTCAAATATATTATTTTATTTGTAACCTTAACGTTTTTTCATGAGACATTACTTTTGCTACAGTGTACCCAAATAAAAACGATACCATAAACAACGTTCCGTATAGTAAGCGAACTACGTTTATAGATGACACATTCAATTTCATAGGTTTGAATAAATTATTAAGTATTTCATCATGTGATCAGGTAACTTTTGAAAAAAAAAATCGAAAATGTTTTATTTATGTTTTTTATTGCAATCCCGGCAAATTCAAGATGGTTCGCGTAAAGGAGAACCGATATTAAACCTGAACGATGTATTGCCATTTTCTAAATTCATTTGAAATTCAATTCAAAATTTATTTCTAATTTATTCGTAACAAATAGACGGAAAAGGCATTGAAAACCGCCTGTTTTGGCTTCTCCAGAACCATATAAATCTACACTAAAAAAGCACTGTGTACATCCGGTGGGTCAAAATGAAAAAAAATGATATTCAGTTGGTGGTTCTAATACAAAATATAAAAGTTATGGTAGTATTTATGCCACACCTTTATGTGGTATTAACTATGTTATGATTTGGTTGAAGTTTAAATCAACTCATAGAGCACCGGACTTTACGTTTAAATGTATTTTAGACGAGTTCACCAAACAATTTGGGAAAACTTTCGCATACACATAAGCGATGAGTTATTAGGCATATACATAAGATACATAAACACTTACAGTGTTTGTACCGTGTCATATTTTGTCAATTTTCATTATACATGCATACATGTATACACAACATTTTGTAAACATAGTTATTCTAACACTTTATGTAATATGCATATACAGGTGTTTTTAATAAAATAATTAACGATGAAAAAGAAGTGCAAAGTAGAGAGGAGTTATATTTTGGAGAACAAAAATAGCGAAATTATGCATAAAAATCACTAGGAAAAGAACAACTTTGGAGGAAAAGAGAATTGAAAGTATGATGGATCTTGATATTATTATTGCTATTATGCTGTTATATTATATTTGACTCAAAGATTTAAAAGACAACATCATAGTATTTTAGAAATATTTTGACGTATGTTTTATGAACATAAACTTAAAAGTTGCCATTTACTTTGATGTTGTTCAATTTTGTTGCTATTAAAGCAATTTTTTGCTTAATTTCTATTGTGACTTTTACATAATTTTTGAAATGACCAAACACTGGTATTTATTTTCTATTTTTCATTTGGTATATATAATATTTCATAACTATTATTATAAAGTTAATTGCACTTGTAAGTCTATTATTGATGTTTATACCAAAGCAATACTTCTCAAATTCAACTTAATATTTTTTTTCCTTCAATAGGTTACTTAATCCATTCCACCAGACTTGAACTATATCGCATTTCGAAAAATGTGCTCTAGTGTTTTTTCGTGTCGGTTACAAAAATCACAGAGATTTTAACTCACTTATTTTCATTTATATAAAAAAAGAGTTTTTTGGAATGATACGCGTAATAAATTTGTACTGGAAATTTCTTATTTTTAGTATCAATAGTATTTTTGAATACTTGGGTATAAGTCTTCTTCCATTCATTTTGTTATTATTCAGTAAGTTTTCCAACTTTTTGTCAGCTGTAACATCAGGCTTTGTAGTAAACTTTATTTGCATGGAATATTACAATCTATTAGGTTTTTTTACATGATTTTAGTTTTGTTAGTAGGTTTGTATTTTCTTTATCTTGTCTCGGTCATTTTGACATCTCCGTTTTTATATTTGCGGAATACTTGTTATTAATCTATTTTCTATGTTATATAGAAACTTAAAGTCTTCAAACGTGTAGAGGTCATTGCTTCTATAATCAAAACAGTGTTCTAAATATGTAATACCTTTTTCAAACCATTCTTTATAATAAAATGTACAATTCGCGTTTTTTTATGCTAATGTTATTCCGAATTATTTGCTTCCTTATTTGTTGGGTTTTCGTCGGGCCCTTAAGGGTGTTTCTCTTGGTGCTCTGCCTTCTGCAAAAGCATTGAGTACATACTTTTTTTGGTTCTCAAGGTTTGCTTTTTATATATTTATACACGAGCATTTTTGTGTTTTACATACCATGCCTTTTGTTTCCATTGCGTGTGTTAGAGATTCACCTAGCAGGGATTACTTTTATTTACACTGTCCTGTGACTTTGGAACATGGTGGGGGTAAGAGTGAGGTTGGGTGCGCACCATAAACCGGTTTAAGCTCCCCAGTGGTGTTTTTGCCACTGACCGTTCCAAGGCGGTGCCCCACTGTGTTCCTTTAATTGTTCGTTTTGTCCTCGTGTGTTTGCTTTGTATGCTAGTGTGTGTTGGTAGTGTATGTGTGTGTGTGTGTGTACATGATTGTGTGTGTGTGTGTGTGTGTGTGTTGTTTGTGAATGTGTGTGTGTTGGTGGTGTGCACTTCTGGGTGCTGTGGGGCTCGTTTTGGGGAGGCTGCGTTTTTGGTACGTGGCATTCCCTGTTTGATATTATTTTTGTTTTCTTTAGATTGAGATCTATTTATCTCAATGAATTCAAAATATCTTTGAAGAATTTGTTCCCTTTGCTTATTAAGGCTTCTCCATCGTTTTTCATCATGTTAACATAAAATACTTACAATACGCCATGATTATTTTTATTTGTCTTAATAGTGTTTTTCATAACTTGTTCAGGTGAATTTTGCAATACTGTAAGAAGATATATCAGTTTCGGCAGTGCTAAAGATTTTATAACCGTGATTTTGCCTAGCAGCGTCAGTGTTCGATGTTGCCATTGTTTCAAACAGTTTTTGAAATTTACTAGCTTTGGTTGTAGGTTTAGATGAACATTTTCTTCAGAGTCATTAGTAAAGGTCATTCCCAGTGTGTTAGCTGAATTTGAAGTCCAAATGAAATTTCTATTTTGGCGAAATTTTACGTTGATGTTACGTAAAGATCCGATTCTAAGAATAGTTGATTTATTATGCCCCCTTCGGTCGGTCGGTCGGTCGGTATGTCGGTATGTCTGTCCGTCCGTCTACCAACTGGTTTTTTGATGATAACTCAAGAACGCTTGGGCCTAGGATCATGAAACTTAATGTAGAGGTTTGTTGTGCCCAGCAAATGACCCCTATTGATTTTAAGGTTTGTAGGTTAAACTTTAAGGTCACGGTGACCCGTAATTGTAAAACAGTTTCCGAACGATATACTCGAGAACGCTTAAACATCTTGAAACTTGAGGACCCCTAACGGTTTTGAGATTAGAAGGTCAAAGGACAAGGTCACAGTGACCCGGAATTGCAGAATGGTTTCCGCTCAATAACTTAAGTTAGGAATGACCAATTGCAATGAAATTTGGTTTGTATGTAGTTTGCGGGGAGAGGAAGCTTAGGTTGCATTTGGGGTCACTAGGATCAAGGTCAAGGTCAGGGGGGTGGCGGGGGGGTGGGGGGGGGTAGGGCAAAGTCAATGTTACTTCTTTTTTTTTCGAATTCTTTTGTTTGTAGTTTTAAATTGTTTTCAGCAAAAAAAAATTGTTTAGGGGTCAAGGTCACAGTTACTAGAAATACTTTTTTTCATTTTTTTTCCATTGTTTTTTAGCAAAAAACATTTTTTTGGAGGTCAAGGTCACTTCGTAAAAATATTTTATTTTCTTTTTTAAATGTTTTTTTTTATTCCACAATTTCTACAGATGCCGTTTTTACGAATTTCACACTGACTTTTACTTTAAAAACTGTTCCTTTCATAGTACAACTTTTGCATCAAGGGGGGCATACGTGTTTTACAAACAGCTCTTGAATGTATTAAGTTTTAGTCTAGAGGCTTTTTCAAAACAAACTTATATTTCTATCTGTTTCTCAAAGGATTCCCGTGTTCCATTATTGACATAAGTTTCGCCGTCTGCAAACAGTCTTTGCTTTATTTCAACATTATTTACCATGATACCTTTTATTTCTTTCCCTTTTTATACATTTTGAAAGAACTTCAAAGAATATTACGAATAAAGAGGACGGAAGTGTACACCCTTGTCTTACTCCACGTTTGATCTGTATAGGTTCAGAAAGATGTCCATAGTTCGATATAACACTTACTATGTCGTTATAAAAAAGTTTAACCCATTTTATAAACGAATCCCCAAAATTAAAATATTTCAAACGTTTCCAAATAAAGTAATGATCTACACTGTCAAATGCTTTCTCAAAGTCTGCAAAAAGTAGAAGGCATGGTTTGTTATTATTTCGTAAATATTCAATTACTTCAAACAATAGTCTAGTATTTTCTCCAATATATCTCCCTTTAATGAAACCTGTCTGTGCAATATCTATGATTGAGCGTATTACTTTTTTAGTCTATTTGAGACTGTTTTTGTAGCAATCTTATAATCTGTATTTAACAAACTTACAGGCCGCCAATTTGCTTGTAAAGATGTATCTGTATTCGATTGTGGTAGTAAAGTAATAATCTCTGTTTTTGGAGTTGTGTTAGAGTTTTATTACTGTAGGAATAATTCAGTGGTTCAATCATCGTTCTGTATTAAATAGGTCGTTATTGGAGTTTCTGAATGACTGTTTCTTTGTTTGAGTAGGATGATTCTACAAAATAAAATGGATTTCAGCAATCGGTGAGATTTTGGGTAGTCGCACCGGCCGAAAACCTTATAGTGTCAGTTTATGGAAATGTATTTAGGCTACTTATACCATTTGTAGTTCTCAACGTGAATAAGTAAATGCTGTATTTGCTACCAATTGTTCAATGCTTCAGCTATTATCTCCCGTATAACACGCACTTTCATTTAACGTAGACGAATGTTCTAGATGTAGCGATCATCCACATTATGCATGAACCCATCCGACATACTAATGAGAATAAAAAATAAACACCACCTCACAAACATGATCATGATACAAACCACTTTATTGTTCTTAGGATTGACGCTCAAAACAGAGTAAGTACACCATGATTACCTTTCTACACCATAAAGCACATACATAAAACACATGCTTGACTATTCACTACAGCAACTGTCTTAAACACTCACTCAATGTGATAGAAATATATAGCCTCCTTTAGTGACAACGGTGTAGACGAAACAATTGTATGTTTTCCTATCCGTTCAAACAAAAAGATCTCTAATGGTTTATATCAACATTGCTCATTAAAACATACGTACTAGTAAAGCTCAGTAATAATCTATAAGTTAATTATATTGTTTGGACCAGAAATAAGTACCTTCGATAAACACCACATAATCATTATTTTTCTTGTAACTATTATAATTATTACCGCTACTTATTCTGCTACTGCTACTGCTACAAAATGTGCAGCATTTCTACTATTAACAAAACGATGGTTTTCCGACTACGGATTTTGACCTAATTATGATGTATTGAATTGTAAACCGATGTTTGCATATGTTATGAAGATGTTCGCATGACTGATTATTAGTTTTTCAATACCATGTTAGATTAATGTTTAGCTTGTGTAACCAAGCGTAGGAGTGTAGCACAAGCACACGCATAACTGATTCCCAAGTTTGAACATATGTTTAACCAAGCATAGGATTGTAGCCCAAGCACACACATGGCTGATTATTAGTTTTCCAATACCATGTTAGATTTATGTTGAGAGAGTTTGATATGAAGATATATTGTTAAAATATTTGACGATATTTTGTTCATTTTGTCTTGTATTATTGATAATCAACATTTTTTACAATATATCATACAAAGGTGTACCATTCTGCATTTGCTTAATAAAGAGTAAACAATAAAATCCAAACAGAACACTTGTTTTGTCTTGATATTGAACATGGTTGTACTTTAAACTCGGGTTATGTCTAATTACCTCTTTCGGAGGTGGAAGAGAAAACGGATTGGAAAAGTAGTCATTGTAATAACAAACCCAATGTGTTCCGGGTCCAACAGAATCGTCTAAGTTTATTATCCCACACTCATTATTTAAAGGAGATTTGGGTAAATTATTTCTATTGAATACACCTCTAAAGTTGTTTATACCAAGTTGTTAAACCCACTTTTCTATATCAAAATTATATAATGGTTTGTTAAAAAAAAAATATTTTAGCATCATATGTATTCCGAGAGAAGCGGCAAGCATAACGAGAAATCCTCCATCTTGTCTTTGTTTCTTAGTTAGTGTTATTACTCCCGTTCCCATTATTTGTTTTCTCTGGCTTGGTATGATATATGGTCTTATTACGTTTCTCTTATTATCTGCCACCGAAATCATCACATTACCAAACATTACAAGCACCAAAAAAACCACCACTTTGTGATTGTCCCCTCATTTGTGTTGTTCAAATTTTAATATCTAAACCGGTTCTTATTATTATAGCTTTTTCAATACTATTGATCTGTCTCTGTGTTAACAATAAAGGAAGGTTTGATGTCATTATATTATTAAAATATATTAAAAATAAAATTTAAACAACGACAAATTCGTTTCCGATTGTGTTTAATTGAACCGATTATTCATGCATAACAACTGCATAAACACAATACCTTACTGCGGGAAGCGTATTTAGGTGTCAGTGTAAAGTAAGCTGTTTGGGGTCTGTGGCGATGTCTTCTTTTTTGTATTCTAAATTAAAATGCACAAACCCGAATAAATCTTGAAAATTTGTCATGTGTAAAAGACTTCCGGTATTTTTTGTCGTTTTGCTTATGAAAATAATTCATAACATCGTCGTATATTCTTACAATACTAGAATATTGTGTTTCAGGATAATATATACCATTGCCTACCTCAAGGCGACTAGTTAACATGTACAATTGTTATTATTTGCATTTACTTTAAAAATATCTAACAAATGAGGGTTTTGTTCTTGCGAATTGCTTTTATCGCTCCGTTGCAAATAAACAAAAATATGTTTAGGACTAACTACACCAGAAGTCACTCTAAAAGCAAAGTTTGTTTGTTGTGTGCCTGGCGACCGCGTAACCATTTCTCTGAGATATTTCCATTGTTTTGCTTTCATGTAATTTTCAGAAACTAAATCATCAGAATTAAAAACCATTCTCGGAAGCCATAGTATTAGTTTTGTGACAATTACTCTGCCCATACCAGCACCCGCAACTCTAGAGATTAATTCGTCGTCGTTTGTAATCTGAAGTGTAATTTGAATTTGGCTTGGGGGTAGTATATTAGTTTCCAAACCCTGAAAGTAAGAATAGTTATTTAACGGAATTTTTGCATTTATTACATTTCTGTCTTGAATCAATACTTTTCTTGCGGCAAACCCTCTGTTGTATCCAGCTTGGTCGTCTCTACTTTTGGCAGTATCGGTATTATCTAAATAAAAGAAGTCATTAGTTGCTGTTGTTTCGGCATAATCTTTCGAATACTCTATCAATATTTTTTGCATTTATTACTCTGTACAAACTATTACAATCATAAATATTTTTTTCCATTTTGTTTTATCAAAGGCTGATCAATAATCAAAGCCGCGTTGTTAACTAAAGCAGCCTGATCGCCACCAGCATAAGCGGTTCCGTCAGCAAGCTAAGTAACTTTAAAATCAATTTCAAAATAACCATTAAACCAATCAAAATATGAACTTCTGTCGTTAATTGTAAAATTGTATCCGCTTTTTCGTCGTGATACTCCATTTTCCAAAACATATATTAAAAGGGTGTCCAATTGAATGGATGTCATTTCATATATTTCGCAATAATTCTTTGATCTAAACATCTAAATTATATTATAATATTATTTTTTAATTAACCTATGTATCCTGATGTCTAAATTAGGGATGAAGGAACGTCTAGCGCCGGCAAGCAAACTTCGGCCGCCAGATAATATTTTATTTTCTCTTTTGTTGATATTATCAATGTCTTGTTTTTTTTAAATTCCTGTGCGATTAACTCCCCCGCCGGTTGAATTCGATCCTAATCCGCGACCTTTTTCTTTAATGCCCCAACCATCTTGTCTGCGGCCAAATTTCCAACTTCGGTTCCGATTCTTTTTGTTCCGCTTTCTAAAGCTTGTTTGGATGCGGCTGACAAAGCATTTTTTGCAACATTCGCGGCTGAAGATGAAAATACTCTGTTTAAGACATTGAATATACCATAGCCTTGTACTTCATTTAATTCTTCCCCCGTCCAGAGGTCAATATAAACGAATATACCCTTGTTTTTATCATATATCGTTTTGTACATTTATAATAGTTAATCAATTTATTTCTTTTAAAGTTAGTATCAAACTAGTATCGACCTCGTTGAAATCTATAATTCTACCAAACACGTCGGTTATATATATTTTAATAGAATTGATAACGGTTTTATTAATTTCCGAGTAACCAATTCTGTTTGATTGTTCTTTAAATGGATAACCTCTTGATAAATCTGCAGTACTCAAAGCATACAAAAAATCGCCAAAATCACCATCAACGAGCGAATTATCAATTAAATTGCAATGGATGTAAATTGTATCTAAAGAATTAGTAACTTTTATTATTATTTAAAACCAGTCGCTTGGTGTATTCTTTTCATTTTGTTGTTTAGCCGCTCCCGAACTTTAAACTATTTTTGTTCCATCTATATAATTACAGAAAATATTCTTTATATAAAGATTCATTTTGTTCTTGCATAATTCCCCCATTTTTAACAATTCATCAATTATGTTTATATCTTTATTCTTTAACCCTTTGCTATTGTTTCCGGCCCCCAGAGATCCGCATATTAATTCTAAATCATTAGATAATTTTTTTGGATCACACGGACAAACAGAAATGTTAACACCTCTAATTACATTTTTAATTTTTTTAATCTCTTAGATCTTTTATTAACAGGCGATCCTGATTTCTCTGTTAACTGTTTAAATATTACTGTAGAAAATACCGAGTGCTTCTTATTACTATTATATCTTTAATCAAAAAGATCAATAAGATCAATTATGTAAGTCATCGTCTACTTTAGTGTTCATAACTTCTGTTCCGGTCGTTTGTTCTCTAGCAACCAATCTGTTTTGGCCGTAGGGTTTATCAAGATCAATAACAAGATTGCCATATTGTCCATTTGTAGAAATTTTATACGGATTGTAAGACTCAGACAAAGCCCTCGAGCTAACGCGAGACCACATTCCTTGTCCAAATGTCATATCAAGAAGTCCCTGCAACCGACCCTTATACTTTATCAGTTCGTCTCGCTGATATTTTATTTGTTCTACTTCTGCCTTTTTATTTTAGGATCTTTTTATTTTGATTAACCAGCAATGGGACCGTTTAGCTTCGTTATATCTTTAGTAACTTCCGCTATTGTGCCTTCTAGTGATTCTCTATCAACTTTATCGGGATCAGATTTGTCTGTAGTAAAAACATTAAACATTTCAGACGGTTTGTAATATCTCTATTCGTCTAAAACATCATCATCTTAACCAAAATCCAAATATACAACCGGTGCGTCCGGCGTTTTCTTTTCTTTTCGTCCTGCTCCTAGTTCTTCTATTTGCTCTTTTTCATAACCTTCAAGTAATTTACTTGCTTCTGCATCGGTGGGTTCTTTACTTATCTCTTTATTTCCCCCTCCTTATATTTCCTATTTTCCCTCAACAGTTTTTCAGCTTCTCCGGGAGACCCTGTAACTGGTTGTGGTGATTGAAAGAACGGTGGTAAGCCTTGATAAATTTGTATGTCTTTTCTTTCGTTACCAAGCGACTTTTAATTGCTGTTTTATTGCGGGCAGGGTTTTCAGACTCGATAATTCTTCTTTTTGGCTTTTTATTTCTTTTGTAATTGGTTTATACATTTTGTTAAACATTTCTCGGCTGGCACCCTATCTTATTCTATCTTCTATTATTTCATCTCGGACAGTTTTTATACGCCCGAAGGGACGTATATTGTTATCGCCTCGGTGTCCGTCTGTCCGTCCGTCTGTCTGTCCGTCTGTCCGTCTGTCTGTTAGCAATTTCCCTTCCGCTCTCTAACTGTTGAACCCCTTAAAGGATTTCGAAGAAACCTGACACAAATGTTAACCAGACTGAGACGACGTGCAGAAGCAATGTTCCGGATGGCTGGATTCAAGGTCAAGGTCATACTTAGCGGTCAAAGGTCATATGATTTTGTTTCCCTTCCGCTCTGTAACTCTTGAACCCCTTGAAGGATTTCGAAGAAACCTGACACAAATGTTAACCAGACTGAGACGACGTGCAGAAGCAATGTTCCGGATGGCTGGATTCAAGGTCAAGGTCATACTTAGCGGTCAAAGGTCATATGATTTTGTTTCCCTTCCGCTCTGTAACTCTTGAACCCCTTGAATGATTTCGAAGAAACCTGACACAAATGTTAACCAGACTGAGACGACGTGCAGAAGTAATGTTCCGGTTGGCTGGATTCAAGGTCAAGGTCATACTTAGCGGTCAAAGGTCATATGATTTTGTTTCCCTTCCGCTCTGTAACTCTTGAACCCCTTGAAGGATTTCGAAGAAACCTGACACAATTGTTTACCACATTGAGACGATGTGCAGAAGCCATGTTCCGGATGGCTCACTTCAAGGTCAAGGTCACAAGTGTGGATATTGCTCTGCATTTGCTCTTGATTACAGTGCTCTTGTTTTTATTTGGGAGATCCTATTTTGTTTGCTTAATTTTTTTATTGAATTACTTCCCTTTTATGTTACTATCAATAGCATATTTTGGAAAAACCGAGACCACCTCTCTATGGTACAACATGAATGGTACCTCCAATTTTTTGGTGTTTTTTGACATTTTTGTACCTGGTTAGGATTTTCTGGTTGGGGACTTAGATTTTTTTATATAACTTCAATTTTTTTATTCTTGTTCCTGTCCGTTGGGCTTCAACAGCCTAAATTTTGCTCCCATTCTCTGATACAACACTTCGGGCGTATATTGCTGCGCTTTGCGGTGCTCTTGTTATTTTTTGATGCGCTATTCTTTTCTTTTGCGTCATTTCTTTTAACTTCGATAGCATTTATATGAAATATTAAGAAAATAATGTAGGATAATGTAGGAAGACGTTCGCAAAGGTATAATGTTGTTTTATAATATAATGAACATTCCAAACTACGATCGTGGGAGATCACAACAAGTTTAAACGACTTTATGATTTTATGCCGAAACAAGTATTGAGGCTTTTAATTTGTGGTTCGTCCGGCTCTGGTAAGACCAATACTTTGATACACATGCTTTTAAAACCACTAATTCATTATGTGAAATATATCTGTACGCAACCAAAATATCACCTTTTAACCGAAACGATGGAAAAATTGCCAAGAAAACCAAACTTGATGATATTTTGTGAATTGTCTAGTGATGAAATAATTCCAGTCGGTCAAATGGACAACGACCTTCAAAAAGTGGTTATATTTGATGACTATGTGTGTGAAAAAAATCAAGGTGACTAAATTGATTATTTAATTCAGGGCAGACATTAAAATTGTTGCGTTGTTTACCTTACCCAGTCTTATTAAAAAACTCCAAAGGATATAAGATTAAACCGCTCTCATTACATATTCTTTGAGAATCCTACTAAAAGAGAAATCGATATGATATGTGTAGAAAAAAATGTGGACAAAGACGTATATAATTCTGCTTTTAAAAATAAATATGACTTTGTCTATCTAGATAAACCAGATAAATCGATTACAGAGTATTTGATGTCTCCGTTTTTAGTATTTGTTTGATGCTTTGAATGTCTTCACGGTTGTAATCTTGTATTAAAGATTGAATTGGAACTGCGTTGGTTGGTTTATCCAGGGTTCCTAGGTCGATCATCTCGTTGCCACCCATGTTTAATGGTTTGTTCATGTTGTTACCAAATCTTTGTATCTGTGAAGGTAAGACTCCATTTCTCTCTTAACATACTTAAATTGTTGTCTGGTAGCATAATCAGCTAAATTTATTCGAAATTTGACTTTGGAAACAGAAGTATCGGCTTTAAACTCATTGATGTGATTGAATATTCCCATTTATATTAAATATCTCCATAAAATTTATTTTAATCGATTTCTCTGGTTTATCTAGATAGACAAAACAAACCGCAGGGGCAATAGACGTTTACAAAGCTTTGTTGCCGTTGTTACCAAAAAAGGTTCAACACTTCCGGGATATAAATATTGCGGTCCGGGAAACCCTTTAGACAGCAGACAACCCGTAAACGAATTGGATGCTGTGTATGACACACGATAATTGTTATGATACAGGCACAAGTAAAAGTGATTGTGATAAAAAGATGCTAACAGTTTTAAATAACACCGAGTCAAAAACCATTTGGGGAAAATAGCAAAACATTTGGCTGTTAAACCAGCTATTGCTACAAAATACAAACTCGGCTTAGAAAAGCCTCTTGTCGACGCCAGACTCGGTTTAGGACAATTGTAAAAAAAAACGTAAAAAATGGCCCCTAAAATAAAATGGACAGACAAGCTAGCAGAAAAATTACACAAACCAATTAAACGTCAATTTAGAACGCGTAGAGTAATTGTATCGGGTATTGACGATACTTGGTCAGCTGATTTGGTTGATATGCAATCTTTTGCTAAATATCACAAAAGAGTAAAGTACTTGTTAACAGTTATTGACATATTCAGTGAATTTGCTTGGGTTGTTCTGTTAAAAGATAAAACAGGAAAATCTGTTATGGAAGCGTTTGATAAAATTATTGGTTCCCGGATTCCGAAGAATTTATGGGTAGACAAGGGCGCGTAATTCTTTAATAAAACGTTAAAGAAATTCCTCGGTGATTATAAAATAAATGTGTATCACACATATAATTATGGTAAAGCTGTTGTAATAGAAAGATTTAACAGAACATTAAAACAAATTATGTGGAAATATTTTACAGCAAAAATTACAAACACTTACTTAGACAAACTACAAGATATGGTTAATAAATAACCCATATCACGGTAGTATAAAAATGAAACCAAAAGAAGCAAGCAAAGACGAAAACGCGAGCAAAGTAAACTTTAATATGTATGGCGATTTGAACGAACCGTTTACACCCAAACTCAAAATAGGAGACCAAGTAAGAATAAGCAAACTAAAGCGCTACTTTGAAATAGGATACACGCCAAACTGGACAGAGGAAATATTTGTTATTCTTGAAATCGTAAATACAAACCCAATAACATATAAGTTAAAAGATCTACTCGAAGAAAATATTGAATGTACTTTTTTATGAACAAGAATTATCCCCAACCAAACAAGAGAGAAGTCTTCATTAAATATTACAAATCTGTTAAAACTCGGTTGGGCAATCAACTTTCTTAATCTATCTTCTTCCCCTGTCCGTACCAACCTTACATATATTCTTTTACGTAGATTCTCTATTGTTTTACCATATACAGAATTGTTCATGAGCTTGAAGAAATCTTGCTCAAATGGTGATTTGGTTTTCATTCTAAGTTCAGTGTTCAATTTAATATATGGTTCCATCCATAGTTTGTCGTTGAATTATAATATCCTATGTATCTTTGTCAATCTTGTTCCACGAGATAGATACAACTCCAAAACGCGGAAATGCAGACCATATTTTGTTTTATTCCTTAAATTTGGAACAAGCTTCTCTACTTCTAGATATATTTCGTTTTTTAATAACTCTTTTTGATAATTAGACATCCATTCTTTTTTTACAATCAACCGTTCGGGGGCTAACGGATAATCGTTTTGTTCGTCATGGAGTTCTTTTGGATATTCTAGGTCTACCTCGAGGATATATCCCTTATTATGTTTTGGTTCGAAACACAATTGATCAAATGTCTTTACCCATTTAAATCCACTGTATGGCAGTGGTTGAGACATTGCCTGACTATATAAAGCTTATGCATCATAATCCATGAGAAAGTTATTTGGTTTTGATTCATCTTAATCTTTTAAATATTTAGTATTAGCCTTTGCGTGTCTTTTCGACAACAAACAGATGCCGCCTCTCATTCCTTTCTCTATAAATAAATGCATGTCTTGGTCGGTTTATCAATTTGTTCTCTTAGAGATATATTACGAATGACTTCTGTGTCGAATTCACATGTTGGAGTATTTTTGTCGAATCTTCATGTAAATACTTTATTTGTTATTTAAATTATGTTTTCGGTGTGATATCTACGAGCTTCTCTTATGATGAAGCCATACATTGGAGGCTGTCTAAGAAATTTAATTGCCCCAAACTAAAAGATATATATTTCTCTGTGTTGTTTGCAATATAACTTATTTTACCACTAACATTGGCAATTTCTTGCATAATCAAATAATAATAATAATAATAATAATTTCTTTATTTTACGAAGGTATAACACAATAAGTTATGTAACAAATAACACATTCTTATTTACAATGTGGCCTTCGATAAAACAAAAAAAAATAATAAGGCAAATACAAAACTACCAAGTAGAAATAAACACATAATTAAAAAAAACACATATCAGATACACACATTTTCATTTACTCCCGACAAACACTTCTGAATTAAAGATGTTAAATTCTTATTATAAAGAATTAAATACATTTATTAGCAAGTACACTATAGTAACTGTACGAAAACATTCAAATAACTGACATTATAAATGCTATAATAAGAATGCACTATAAAACAGTCGATGAATACATTTAAATGTTTATGCTTAAGTCTGTTTGTCTAATAGCATGTTTTTGTAGTTGTGTGTAAACTAATTAAGTGAAGGAAGATTTCTGATACTTGGTGGTATGTTTCTCCATATATTTCGCTGCTGTAGGTGAATTAATCTTTCTAATAAACTGATTTTGGTTTCGGTGGAACAATATCAAGTCGTTCAATTGAACGTAGATTATATCTTTCATTGGTTGAAAAAGTTATAAGATTGGAAATATAATTTGGAACTAGCCTATTTTTACACTTGAAAACAAGTAGTCCCATGTGATAATTACATATATTTTCGAACGAAAGCCATTTCAATTCTCTGAACATATCACATGAGTTAGTTCGTAATTGTTTATTTAATATAATTCTAGCAGCTCTCTTTTGAATTTTCGTTATTCCATTAATATCCGATTTGCAATTTATTCCTTTTCCCAACACAGTACAACAATATTCAAATAATGGCATAATATATGCGTTATGATACATTCGTTTCATGTCCTCATACAAGAAGTATATAATATGTTTTGCTAATGCTAATTTTGAGTTAAGTTTACTACATACTTTTGATATTTGATATTTCCATGAACGTGTGTTATTAATACATATGCCTGGGATTTTATGAGTGATAACATTTTCTTTCAGAGTTCTTCCTATTTTTAATTTTAATTCTCTCACTCTCTTGATTTTATGTTTTGAAGATAACACCGTACATTTTGTTTGTGTAGGGTGCAACGACATATTATTCAGTATACACAATTTATTAATGCTGTTTAGACTGTTTTGAAGATTATTTTCTATGTCAGTTATATTGTAACTTGGCTTATAAAGTGTTGAGTCGTCCGCATAAAGATCAATATTGGCAGACTTTGATGTCAGTGAAATATCATTGATATAAATAAGAAATAGAAGGGGGCCAAGTATGGATCCGTGCGGAACACCTGATTTAACAATTTTGGTTTTAGCGAATTAATTGTTAACTTCAATCGTCTGTGTCCGGTTACTTAGATATAATTCAAATAGTTTTAATGACTTGTCTGAAAAGTGATACAATTTAAGTATATATAAAATATTTCGTGGTAAACAAGTTCAAATGTTTTTCTGAGGTCAAGAAAGACTGCACCAACATGTTTACCGGAATCAGTATCACTCAACCAAATATCTATTAAATGTGTAAGTGCCGTTTGACACGAAGGTTGTTTTCTAAACATAGACTGTGTTACATGTAAGATGTCTGTGTCTTTGAAATAATTGTGAATTTGATTAGCAATATGGCATTAGTTTACTATTAAAATATGATTTTCTTTCTTTATTTGTTTTTTTCGAAAGAAACTGCAAGTGAAAGTTGGCATTTTAATCCCGTTTTAACCTTTTCTTATTCTTATTTTATCTTATGGATTATCTCATCTTTATACTTATTCAGTAAGGAGTGTGGATATCTATATCGTTTTGTTATTTTAAAAACTTTTAAATGTCCATTTCTCAATTATGCTGAATGAACCATAGTTGAGGTTTTCTTTGTTGGGTTTTATCGATTTCTTTTATAATATTTTTTAAATATTTCTCAGAAATCTTTCCTGATTTATACCATTTTGCATCTTTTCTATATGCTCCATCTCTATAGTATAGTTTAGAAAATAATTCTGAAATATTTTTCAACACAGTTTACAAAATATTCAAAAGTTGATGAGAGTAGTATGGAGAATGAAATGTTATGGATCCCCTGGAAGGCGGACGCCGGGACGCCTGGAAGGTGGTCCAGAACCCTCATTCCCTATACTTCTGCTCCCATACGCATCTTATTGCAGTCGTTGTGGGAGATATTCTATTTGTTTTTGTAATTATATAAACCGCTTGTTGCACACTGATAATTTTAAATTTCCGTATAATTTGAGATATATGCACTATTCGATTAGAACCGTTGTGTTCACTTTACTTTGAAATCTAACAAGTTATTCGTTTTTCTTGCCACTGAAGAAGCTTACTTGTAATCATTAGACATCTTATTAATTGAGGATCGTCGGACCCGACATATCTTTAATGTGAAAAAATCAGCAGTTTCTACGGGGGTTTGAGGATAGGAATCCATTTGAAATACTGCTGATTTGGACGTTAAACCACATTAGTGAATCAAATATTTTGATGAATACTTTTTTTTTTGCAGCGTTGAATTAAATATTGTATTTAGTGCCATAGTCAGACTATGCATTTAAAGCCGACTGCAAGCTAACGTAGTACTTTATTTATATATAAACGGTGCAACATTGGTGAAAACGATCCTTTAAATAGTTTTCTCTATATAAGACGAAATGTTTCACCAAATCACTTAAAAATTGAAGATTAAGACTCTTTTAAGCATTTCATTGAGAAAATGGGGTGGTCGGTTTCAAACCAAATCGGGTAAATTAAATACTTAATTGATATTTTTGAAATTTATATGTTCATTTAGATGAAATAGTTTGCCAAATGTTGCGATAATTGCAATTGCATGTACGATTAAAAAAAACGTTATGACGGTTAAACCAATTTTATCCTTCTTGTTGAATGTGAAAAAAGTACCGATACATCGATTATTTGGAAAATTGAAAGTTCTATATGATACCTTTTGTACAAACCTGAAATGTTGGTATACTTGTTAAGATAACAGGACCATTTGTCATAACACTTTAAGATTGACAATTACGATACTTTTTTTTCTTTCAAAGTTGTTTAAGAATGGATAATCATCACTTAGTGGTAAGGTAAATCACCTATTCTTGTAACAATATTGCTATTATATATAATAATTGTATCAACTTTAGTAGTATATTATATTTTATCATTTATTTATTTATGCTTTTTTACAACTTTTGAACATTTTTTCACATATTTAATGTATTACAAATGCCAACTGCGCACGTCAGAGGTCCTTATCCGTTTACCTTCATCCGATTCGGTCCTATATTATTGTTGCGTCCTAACCACCTGGAGTTTTGTTTTGCGAATTAAATATTCATAAGTTCGCTAAATAATTCAGGGTCATGGCTTTCGCAAAATAAAGATCACGCCAATATAAAGAGATTTACAGTAATTTGTGTTATAATACATGTCTGCAGGAAATAATTTAGGGCCATGGTTTTCGCAAAATTAAGATCACGCGAATACATGTTTGCAGGAAATAATGCTTGACAAGTTATTAAGTTATGATCCTTTTTTGGTAATTTCCATATCAATTGTCTGCAAACAAAATCTCAGTAAACCAGCTTTCGTCATTCAATGGAGTTTGGTGAATTGTTTTTTTACAGTTCAGAAAAACGTTTCTAGTATGGCTCATTTTTGGTATATCTTAAACTTATTTTCTATTATAAATTAGAATATTTTTTAGTACATTTTAATGCATTAGTGTATAATACTTCGTCAGCCATTATTTTGCTAAATTGTAAATTTATTAACATTTCAAGCATACATTTGCAGTATTTTAATACGTGTGCATGTTTCATCGCTATATTGAAGAATGTTTTCTTAAAAATTATATTAATGAACTTAAGCAATAATAATAAATATTTTAGGTTCGTATTAATAGTACATTCGGAGATAGGCACGTTACAAAAAAAAAGATTAAATAGTATTATTTTGACAAGGGAATCTACTCAAAAAGTTGACATTTCAGTGGTCTGTCTGTCTACACTTCACCTTGTGAGACTACATTTTTCACTTAATCTTCATGAAACTTGGTCTGAATGAATTACGGGTTCGAATATGGGTCATCTTGGGTCAAAAACTAGGTCACGGGGTCAAATTTTAGGAAAACTTTGTGTACGCAATATAGGTTGCAGTTTTCATTGGACCTTCATAAAACTTGATAAAAAATTGTCTTAATGAAATTTAGGACAAGTTTTAATATGGGTCATCTGAGGTCAAACACTTGGTCGCCCGGTTAACCTTGTGTTTGCTATTCAGGTGACATTAACAACCCAGTCATCATGAAAACTGGTCAGAATGTTTGTGTAGATCACCTGGGATTAAAGACTAGGTCACCAGGTCAGTTAGAGGAACACCTTGTTGGTACATGTACTCTAGAAGTCACATTTTATAGCCAATCATCATGTAAATTGGTCAGAAGGTTTGTCTAGTCAAGGTCAAACAGAATGTTCGTGTTTATGATATATAGTTTAGAATTGGAGTTTGGTCACATATGGTCATAAGTAGGTCTCAGGTGAGTGGTATAGGGATATCTTGACCCTCTTGTTAGCAAAGTGTGGACAGTGATTAACTCTGTCAGAATACCATAGTGTGCTATGGACACTTTTCTAGTTACATCTATCTATAAGTTCATGTGTGGTTCAATGTCTTCATTTGGAACATAAAACTGTCCTCAGTAGCAAGTCTAACACTGTCCTTGGTGTATATCACATATATACTTTTTGTAATTCTTCATTGTTGCTAGCCTTGAGTTTGATTGCTTGAAGCAGACATCTAGCATAACAACATATTAAGTGTTTGTATAACCTTGGTCTCAAGGATGTTTAGATCTTGTCAACGTGGTGGGAGTTAATCGTTCCTGTATCAATGCTGTAAATGACGGTATTTATCACTATCAGAGATAACCATAGTTAAATTGAAATATCAAATGTATTTTCAAACTATATAATGTAAAAATATAACTGCTATTTCAGTTTTTTTTTTCATTTCAATTTAAGATCGTTGTGTAGGAACGGGATGGATTTTCCAATATATTGTAGATGGGGCAATAAACCAAATTCCAAGATATGACGAGAAACATGTAAGCGACAGTGAGGATGATAATTCTGTGTCTGGGTTTCGAAGCATTTACATTAAACAAGAAAATTGCTGTACATACCTCAAGAAAAGTTTATGGTCAAATGAGATTACAAGCATGTGTTAACTGTGGGAAACAGGCGACACAATTTCAAGGGATTTGCAGGTATTACATTCGGACGAACTTGAAGTTGCCAAAATATGTAACCTGAAAAAAGGGTCAAAAGAAAGGAGAAAGGAATGGATTAAAGTAACTGCAAAAGGAAACAATGCCCACAATAATAAAGTGAACAAGCAAGGGTTTGGAACGATCATTCCTAAATTCAGACCTAGTCAAGCTAAAGAAAGTTTAAAGTACCTCCCTTGTGAGTACTGTATGGCATATGTAATAGACAGACACATTTGGAAACACTACAAAACATGTGTTGCAAAGCCTACATAGGTAAAAAGTGATGGCCCTGATCGTAATTCCATACAACCAGTAAATGTTCGGACCAATTGTACAGAAATGCGATTTCTAAACTCAGGGATGATCACATTGCTGCAAATATAATGTCAGATCAACTGATATTAGAATTTGGACAAAGTAGGTATGATACAACAGGAAAACAAAAATAATATCAAACAGGGAATGCCACGTACCAAAAACGCAGCCTCCCCAAAACGAACCCCACATCACCCAGAAGTGCACACCACCACAACAACACACACACACCAACATATAGCACAAAGATTGAGAAAGTTAGGAAGATTAGTCATCCAAGCAAATAAATTAGACCCTCTCTGAAACAGTTGACGGACTGTATTGTCGTAGCTGTAAAATGGAAAACAGTCATAGAGGCTGTGAAATGTGAAGCTAGTTTTGATAAGGAAACTTTAGACTATTGAAGCCCTTCATTATATTAAGCGTGTGCAAAGTCCGACAAACGGCGCCAAAATTCTACCGAACGAAGCAAATGAAACAGGGATGAATGGATACGGGTTAAGTGTACAACATTCCTAGACAACTATGATGGCGAGTGGAGTGAGCGAGTAGACGCTCCTGCAAGGGATTGTTTGTCAACAGCAACTAACAACCGTACACAGTTGCTGCCGATAGTAAAGGATGTGGTAAACTGGACGCCTTGAGCCACAGATGACTTGCAGCTCTCTCCGCCTATGCTTTGAACACTCAGTACATATCAGGAAAGGCGAATTCTGATGCAGACGCACTCTCTAGGTTACCCATACAAAAGGATGGCGTTCTCTTGCCTGATATGATCAAGGCTCTTCTTGATGTTCATTCTATTACTTACAACTCAGCTGTAGAATGTGTTGCTATGTCTCACCAGGTTATCGACAGTAATCCTAGGGATGAAGTAAATTCAGTCAATTGGAAGGAGGACTCAGTTTTACGCCGAGTTTTAACAATCTTAGAGACAGGTTATAGACTGACAGATAGACAGCGAGCACTGGATACTGATGTTGTTCGTAAATACACTCGTGAGTGGAATTTACTCTACTTGAAAGATGGAGTTCTATATCGCAAGTGGTATGCGAATGGTCTTCCCGTTTCTTCCTTCTGTGTATTACAATATGGTATTCATGACGAAGCAGGGCATCAAGGGAAAGATCGTATTACATCTCTTATTAAGTCTATATTCGTTTGGCCTCAGATGGAGCAATTTATCGAACACAGAGTTCGAACATGCCAAAGGTGTATCATAAGTCAGACGCCAGGTTCTTATTCAGCTAGACTTGTTTCAGTGGAGTCTTCCTACCCCATGGAACTCGTTTGTATGGATTTCCTATCCCTTGAAATGTCATCTGGAGGTATAGCAAATGTTCTCATCATCACAGACCATTTTACCCGCTTCGCTCAAGCGTTGCAAGCTCGTTACGAAACAGCTCGCACAACTGCCAAAATTCTATTTGAATGCTTTGTTTCCCACTATGGTTTTCCTTGCCGCTTACATAGTGACCAAGGCAAGAACCTTGAGAGCGAGGTTATCAAGGAGCTATGTAAGTTGGCACACATTGAGAAATCGCGGACAACTCCTTATCACCCGCAAGGCAACGGGATGCCTGAACACTTCAATAAAACGTTGCTGAACATGATCGGAACGTTGGAGGAACAAAAGCGTGACTGGAAAGCCCATATTCTAGCTATGGTCCACGCTTACAACTCTACCAGGCATGTCAAAACTGGATTTACTCCTAATTTCTTGATGTTCGGGAGACCTCCAAGTCTTGCAATAGATGCCTTCCTGGGCATTGAGCATGACAAGGATTATACCAGAAAGGATACATTCAGTTATGTGTCCGATCTGAAGAAAAGGCTTGATTTTGCCTACATAGTTGCCAGACGAGAGGCCAGAAAACAAGACCGACTTCATCAGAAACGGTATGACCTCCGGGTTAGGAACGTGAAACTAGAGTTAGGTGACAGGGTTTTGATGAGAAATGTTGGGGTCGGTGGCAAACAAAAACTTGCCGATAAATGGGAAAACGAGGTCTATGCAGTGGTCGACCAGCCGAACACTGATATTCCCATTAATCGTGTCAAGCGGGAGCATGGCGCTGGTGCCCAGAGACTCCTCCACAGGAACCTTCTCTATTCTCCCTATTCAAAACCCAGTTCAGTCCCTTTATCAGATGACACTTCTGTAACTCCTGTAGTTTAAGATACCTTACTATCTGTCCTTAGTGGTAGTAATACCTCCGTAGTTGCAGATGATATTGATTGTTGTTCCGTATCCGACGGAAATTCTGTTTTCTCTGTTTGGCAGGGTTTACATATAAGCAAGTTTCTTGTACAAGACATTAAAATAAGTCAAAGTTATGGCTTGTACAATAATTTTTTTTCTACGTTAGATGTAGCAAGAATTACTTTGACAATTAATCACAAAATAGCGGGAAGATGTCATCAGCACACAATACTGTCTTTAGCAAACTAGTTTCTGATAATTTTAAGAAAATATGAAATGTATGTGTTATGTTTTAAATGAAATGCAATAAGTATTCTTATTCAGAAATATTCTTCATATGATAATAGCTGTTCCTTGAATGACCAATACATATTGAAATGGGTTTTAAATTGTATCTTAAACACTCTCTTTTTTGTTCATTGTGATAGTCCTTTGCACTTGTATTATATAGATGTTCCCTTTCTTAGTATAAATCTATCAGATGATCAACTTTGTCCTTTGACCAAACCATTCTGTACAAAATTGTATAAACAATTGTACCTGACCACACCTGTTTTTCCAATAAAACACTTCTTATCAGTAAGTTGACAGCCAAGAAATTGTGAACAAATAGAACAGGCTCTATTCTGGTACAAGAAAATTATCTCATATTATGTCACATAAATTCGGACAAAAGTTGCTCAACTGTGGGTGTTTACATATGAAAAATTCTTTTACAATGCATAAATAGTACTTATTTTAATGTCTTGTACAAGAAATTAGCTTATATGTGAACCCCCACTTTCAGATTCCATCAAAGCTACTGCTAATATTTAATCTGATACTAGGGTTTCAGTCAGTGCAGATACATATGTGATTTTGGCATTACGATCGAGACATCTACGATCAACATTTGAGTCACAAAGCACCACCATTTTGTCCAAGAAGGGTAACTCGGACTAGGACAGCACCAGCTTGGTTGCAGTCAGATCAGTGGGCATTGAACAGATAGCCATTTGTATTGTGCTGTTTTTGAGAAGTGTGCAATTAATACTATTGGCTTAGCATTATTGTAATTAAAGATATGACATGTATGTGATCCCAACCATATTTGTTGTATATTGAAAAGTTCCCAGATGAATTTTGAATTTATGTCATGCATAATTGTATCTCACAAATACCCTTCCATTGCACATTTGTGTAATAACCTTAGTTATATTCACAATAGATATAACCATGATATATATCTATTGTGAAGGTATGCTTAATAGCAAATGTGTTTTTATAATTTGACAAACGGAAGCCTACTAATTTGTCATGGTACATTTGTAGTACTGGTACATGTACTAAGTGTAGTTGTATTTAGCTGAGTAATAAGTTGTTCCATTGCGTAGGTGGCGTTCTTGTATTTTACGTTATTTACGAACTTTCTCAGTATAAGTACTTAATAGGCTTTGCTGTGGTTTTTAAACTCTTATGAAAGCAAACTCTGCTACATAGTTTTTGGGAAAGTCGGGGCGACTTTCTCCTGTAAGGAGGAGAATGTCGCAGGGTCTTTTTCACTCTCTGTTTTATATATATTTGTACGTGCATGTTCTATTGTCATGTCCTGTATTCCCCACCATACTTTATTTTCGTCTTGTTTGTGTTGTTAGCGTTACATGTTTTATTATTTTTCATTCAATTATGTTCAGTCACCACATGAAACACTTATACATCATACCACACAACCCATATACAAAATCATAAAGCTTGTAACCTGTACTAACAATTGTAGATGACAATGACATGTATATTTCTACCTAACCGGTCCTCACTGTCACGCTTACGCACATTTGAATACAACGTTGAACAAGGCTCACGTCGTCTTGGTGCTTCTCGTTTATTAAGCAGGTTTTTTCAAAAAACCTACTTATTAGAATGGCGATGTCGTATGTCGGGCGGGCGGATGGGCGGGCGGGCGGGCGTCAAACATTGGTTTCCGTTGGATAACTTTAGTTAGGAGTGACCAATTGCAATGAAACTTGGTGTGTAGGTAGCTTGCGTGGAGACGCCGCTTGGGATTGCATTTGGGGTCACTAGGGTCAAGGTCAAGGTCACTGTTACTAAAAATAGAAAAACGGTTTCCGCTCAATAACTCGAGCTAGGAGTGACCAATTACAATGAAACTTGGTCTGTAGGTAGCTTGCGTGGAGACGCCGCTTGGGATTCCATTTGGGGTCACTAGGGGCAAGGTCAAGGTCACTGTAACTAAAAATAGAAAAATAGTTTCCGCTCAATAACTCAAGTTAGGAGTGACTAATTGCAATCAAACTCAGTGTGTAGGTAGCTTGTGTAGAGAGGAAGCTTGGGATTGCATTAGGGGTCACTTGGTTCAAGGTCAAGGGCACTGTTACTAAAAATAGAAAAATGGTTTTCACTCAATAACTTAAGTTAGGAGTGACCAATTGTAATGGAACTTGGTGTGTAGGTAGCTTGCGTGGAGAGGAAGCTTTGGTTCACTATGGTCAAGGTCACTAGGGTCAAGGTCAAGGTCACCGTTACTAAAAATAGATTTTTATTTATTTTTAGTTTTTAGATTGTTTTAAGCAAAAAAATTTTTTTTGGGTCAAGGTCACTTGACTCAAGGTCAAGGTCACTGTTACTAAATATAGATTTTGTTTAATTTAAGTTTTTTGATTGTTATAAAAAACAATTTTTTTTTCGGGGTCAAGGTCACTAGGGTCACGGTCAAGGTCAGTGTAACTAAAAATATATTTTTATTTGTTATTAGTTTTTAGATTGTTTTTAGCCAAAAAATTTTTTTTTTGGGTCAAGGTCACTTGGCTCAAGGTCAAGGTCACTGTTACTAAAAATAGATTTTTATGTATTTTTAGTATTTTGATTGTTTTAAGCAAACAATTTTTTTTTCGGGGTCAAGGTCACTAGGGTCAAGGTCAAGGTCACTGTTTCTAAAAATAGATTTTTATTTATTTTTAGTTTTTAGATTGTTTTAACCCAAAATTTTTTTTTCCGGGTCAAGGTCACTAGGGTCAAGGTCAAGGTCACTGTTACTAAAAATAGATTTTTATTTATTTTTAGTTTTTAAATTGTTTTAAGCAAAAAAATTTTTTTTAGGGTCAAGGTCACTTGGCTCAAGGTCAAGGTCACTGTTACTAAAATAGATTTTTATTTATTTCAGTATTTTGATTGTTTTAAGCAAACAAATTTTTTTTCGGGGTCAAGGTCACTAGGGTCAAGGTGAAGGTCACTGTTACTAAAAATAGATTTTATTTATTTTTAGTTTTTTGATTGTTTTAAGCAAAAAAAAAACTTGGGGGTCAAGGTCACTAGGGTCAAGGTCACTGTTACTAAAAATGTAAAAAAAAATTTAGTTTTTAAATTGTAGCGAAAAAAAATTTGGGCCCAAGGTCAAGGGCACTGTTACTAAGATAGGGAGGAGTCAAGATGACTGTTTTTTTTTAATTCTACAATTTCTACAGGCGCTGTTTAAACCTGCTTTGGCGGCATTGCCGCGTCTTCTTGTTTCGTTATAAATGCCATTTGTAGTGCCTTCACAGGCTAGTCCCAGGCCAGTCGTCACACGAAGTTGCAAAACTCACTAACCGTAAAGCAAGGGTTACACGTGCCATTCATACACCTACCAATTATTATTGTTTCCAGGTTTATACAGATTCCCGAAAAGAAGGACACGACGCTTTTCAATGCATTGCAGAAAATGTTTGTGTGTGTCTAGGAAATAATATATTGTTAACGCAGGTTTTACCTGTTTGCAAGCAGAACGTAACTGTATAGAAAATCTATTACAAAGAGGGAATGATTGAAACTATAATATAAATGTGCCAAGTCAAAAATGTCTATAAAAAAACACAGAAATAGTGAAAATATTGAAAATCTATAATGGTATCAACGACATTAAGTGATTGACTAGTAAGCGTAAGTTGATATACATGTACACGTACTCAGATCGATATTTTACCGGCATGTGAATAATGCTGTTAAACCAAAATCAATTAAAAACTAATCAGACAAAAGAAAACCCCCATATAACATAACTGTTGTAAAAGGAAGTGCGTATGGTGTTTTCAGTCGGAATTTTGTTTTACTTTGTAATATTTAATAAAATTGCTCGTGAGTTACTGGATTGGTTTCGAGATGTGTTCAGTCCCGATGAATATTACTGGGCAACCTTGAATTTCCATCATCACATTGGAACACCTGGGTCCTACTACATTGGTATTTACACATTTATCATTTCAGTCGGTCGCTTTAAAATTATTATCGCGCTCATGTACTACAATCACCAATGTACAGTAATTATCGCTAGATATACCTGACAACAAGTTACACAGTGTTTTGTGTTTTTGATCATTGTATTCGCAAATAAAACTTACGGATACTCGTTCGAATTCAAAGAAACTTTCATAAACATGTAAATCTAAGTGTTGTTAAATGAATGGCATTTGTTATTTACTCATTTGCTCATAAGTATTCTTCAGTACCTCTAGCAGAGCAGGGACGACATTGCCTGTTCTGGATTATAACATTTATTGTAACTTTGGCCGGTTGCGTGGTATCTTTATTTCGTCTATTCGACGTCTTTTCAATATCTAAACTTTGTTTAACCATGAACAAATACTATAATAGGCTTAACAAGTGTTTCCCTATTTTATATTTGACAACTGAATGCCCATATACCTAGTAATCGTTTATTTTGGACATTCTATCTATGCTAACATTTATTATTTACTAGTTCCATTTAAATGGGCATACTGTACTTAAAGACAAAAGTTCTGCTAGGTATAATTTTATCAACCGTAAAGGAATAAATCGTATATTTGTCTTAACAATGGTAAAAATATCATCTCTTCATTTTCAAATCGATTTACAAGCTTTCAATGTTTACGTAGACATCACATAGAATATTCGTAAACGTTGAACACGCATGCCTCACATGTTTTTGGATGACTGGCTTTAAGTCGTCCTAAAGCACGCAACCCTTGTTCACTTGATAACTGCATAACAACGCCATGCGTTAACTTTCATACAAACAAAAAATAGTAACCTTAAACTAACTTTAAATTAAACAATTTCGAATCATGCATAACTTTTGCTTTAACGTATATTTAGCAAAACGTTTGCATGCCGTTTCTGTCTTTTAGAGAGGTAACGATGCGTTGGTACAAAGACCAATGTACAACTTATAGCTTAACATTTAGATACATATTTTATTTCCTAAATTATTTTTTAGATCTCAACTGTGTGAACAATATGTAAATTTGAATTTAAAGAATCTCTATGTCGTTTGGTACATAATTATCACTATCTATTTTGCAACATGAGAATTTCTATATTTCAGTTCAGTTGAAATATTAACCTAATCCGGGCAAACAGTACCTTGCTGTACCCATCATTCTACCGTGCGAATGTTTTCAAATGGTTTTATCGTTGAATGTCGTTTCCTTTTGTTAAACTTACTTTAACTTTTCTGACCATAACCCGCAAACTGTAATACTCTGATAATTGAAAAGTGCATGATATGTATAAATGATATGTATGTGCCTTTCTCATTTGTAGGCATACCTCTTTTTTACTGCTGTTTGGACAAACTCCGCGTCCATAAACATGCAGAGCTAACGTGTTCAGTAAGAATCACGATGCGAATGGGCGATGATACGCTGCGAATACACGAAGGGACGATGTGTATCCGGCCTTGCGCATCGTGCTAACGTCCCTCCGCATCGTGTCATCGTCTTATAGTCCTTTCGTTTCGTCCTATCGTCGATTGCACATAGTATATGTATTTTGCCAGGCTCGGGGAATCTAGTCAAGAGCACTTTTTCAGTTTTTAAAGAAAATATGCCTGCTGACAGGACATCGTAGCCAGAAGCGTTATCTCATAGAAAAAAATCATTTGGAAATGTTTCGTCCGTCTGGACGCAATACATGAACTGTAAATGTACAGTAAATTGACTATATCGGGTGTTTTCATTTTCGGCAGGACTCATTTGAGTTACGTATCGATTTCAAAATTCGTTGTAATATGTGCTTGAGGCTTTTAGTATAACGACTAAATAGGTTTCATGTCTTTTTCGACGACAGATCACAAATTACGTAATAAAGTGGGATAAGCAAAAAGTGATAGATTTGTCTGAAATAGGTGTCAGTTATATATATACGAAGGCTTTAAAATGACTTGTTATTGTTTGTATAAGATATATTCTAAGTAATAAATAATATTTGACATGTGTTCGTGCGTCTGTGTGTCCGAGGTCAGACAGGAACTATCTGTGTAGAATGATGTACTTGATACATCACCTGTTACGGGAGTGTTAGGCAGTGTCTATTCTAGGACGCACGATTACGGAATTCATCCTTTTTTAAAATCTACTCGCTAAAGAATAATTTTCATCTCTGAAAATAATTGGACACGATCCAATAATGTTGATTCGGATTTCCAAACAAAGTCACCCCCTTCCTTGACAACAAAGATCTTAGTCGCACTATGAGTGGGTCTAACTAAACAATTGATATAGATTATTTTTTTCCGTTTTCCGACAATAATTTTTTTTTTTTTTTATACTAACATTCTTCCCGAAAACTGCCTGCCTGATTCACGTGTTTAATGTCGACCATTTAAAGTTTAAGGCTCTTACATGTTTATCAAATGACGAAAATGTGCGAACTGTATCCTATGAGGCCGGTAATTTAAAGTAAGTCGGTATGCTGAAATCGTTGAACTGTCGAAACGGAATTGCTCAGGTCGGCATATATACATTTATTAAATAGCAAATATGCACCGTAAAAACTTGTCTCTTTCGACATTGATAATTTTGAGTACGTCCTTGTTACGTCAGCTATGGACGCTGCCATCTTGGAAATCAAAACGACGCACGACTAACGTCACTTTGCATGACGTTCTTTGGAGAAACTCACAAAACGTAGATTATTACGTTTAAATAAGAAATAAATCGAAAAGCAAAAAAGATGCTTGAATATATTTTATTTCCTGTTATAAAAATGCTTTAAAAACAAAACTACATGCAAAGACGCTAAGACACTAATGGTCCAAACAAAGGTTGAACATACTTTAATTTGCTAAATTTATTACCAAAGTGGACGTCCATGCGTATTTTTTCAACATTACCTAAGAAACCATTTGAAATAAGTTCTGGCAACGCCTTCGATGTCATTTTTAAGAAATAAAAATATGACAAGCAACTTTCAAATTTAAATTGAACATTGAGTATATAAAAATCATATAACCAGATTGTTCAAGCCTTTGGTTCAAATTCTTACATAAGGAAAAACCTTCGAATTAAAATATTATGGTATAAATGGTTGGTTACTAAATTGAATTGAATCGTATCTACATTTTAGGTCTCATAACGATTTTATAGGCAGTTAATATTCCATTACAGAGTTCGTTGAAGCTGGGGTTCAGTTGCGCTCAGAGTTAGGACCGTTATTTTATCTAGTATACTAATGACATTATCAACAATATTTTAAGTATTACGAGAGTGTTTGCGGACGACAATTCTGTAGCTTGTACGACATTAAACATTACAAATTTAGAAGGAATCATTAGTCATATTAATAATTTTGTCAGTAATAAACCGATGGACAAAACATTGGCTTGTCAATTTCAATTATAATTAAACCGAAGCAATAATATTTTCGATACGAAAAAGAACTGCCAAAACTAAAATTCTACTTTTAGCTTTTCCGGTTAAATTCGAAGTTTACCCACAAACACCTCTGGTGTAAGCTTAGTTGTAACGGTAAATGGCATAGTCATATGAATCAAATTTCATAATTTGTTGCCAAAAGTCTCGGCACAATGAGAAAACTAAAGTATTGATGTGTACATTATTTCGATGCAATAATAATAGTATATATACACACCGTTTACACGGTGTTCACATTACTTAATATACATCTAATAGGTTTGGATAATATCATTTATATAATTGTTAAGCTGCTTATTTACGGGTAGTAATTAGCCGATTGCATGATAATCAAACTGTTGAAAACTTTACTTGTATGATTCTAAACGGGGAACGTGTAGTAGATTATTTCCAACTTCGGAAGCGTTGACTAAATTCAATCAGTTGTTGAAAAATAGACTTCAAACGACCCAAAACAAATTAGTGAGATTCGTCTTGAATATGGATTCTATGTCTCATGTTGGTCCAGGCCAGTTTAGGTATTTAAAGTGGTTACCAGTTGAAAAACGGGTAAACCAAATTATTTTGGGTCATGTTTTCAAAGTTAAGTCAGGCATAGCTCCAGATTACCTGGGTGAACATTTTAACCCTGTACACTCCTTACACACTCATCGTACAAGGTTTAGGGTAACCTCGTGTCCCAATCCTGATGACCCATCCAGGTTAAATTTTAATGACAGTGGTTGTTTTTGTATTCCCAAGGTGAAGGGATTTGGTAAAAAGTATTTTGCTTATCAGGGGTGTGTCCTTTGGAATAACTTGCCACAGTTGATACGTAATATTACAGTTTTTAAGCATTTTAAGGCCGTCAAACTTCATTTTTTGTCCTAGTTTTAACATTATGTCTTATCATTCTTAACGATCTCTTTGTATTTTTGTTTTAGTGTCTTATCATTCATAACGATCTCCTTGCATTTTTAAGTTTAATGCTTGAATAGGTATATTTGGTATATTACTTTTTAATCTAGTCGTCTGTGCTTTTAGTGTCATAATACTGATTGATGCTCATATAACTGATTTTTTTTTTGTTATACAATACTTTGATCTCATCCATATATTGATGTTGTAATAACCTAGGTCTGTGATATTATACAAATGTGATGCCATTAATTCATTTGAAGTAAATAATCGTGCCTTTCCGTGGTGTGCCATCAATGTCAAGGACCACAATGGAAATAAGGGAGAATCACTTTTCCCTTTTTTGTGTTATCCTTGGTATTGATGTGCATATCATGGTTTATAAACTTGTGTATACATCTAATTATCTGTATATGTATGCATCATGTTTGTTTTAACCATGTTTGTACATCTATGATATACTAAAATAAATCTATCTATCTGTCTGTCTGTCTGTCTGTCTGTCTGTCTGTCTGTCTGTCTGTCTGTCTGTCTGTCTGTCTGTCTGTCTGTCTGTCTCTCTATCTCTCTATCTATCTATCTATCTATCTATCTATCTATCTATCTATCTATCTATCTATCTATCTATCTATCTATCTATAATCATTTCTCAAATCACGCTTCATTGTCTTTTAAGGTAATATTTAGACACAAACCCAAAACAACTTGTCTTACAACATAAACTTTTAACGACAGAACCCGTGAAAATGATGTACACGCTAATATAAAGTTTAGTACGTTCCGTAAAAGAAGGCATAGCTAATAGTTATGACGTTGATATTAATGTCACGCAATCTATAAAAATGAAGATGATACAATACGAACAATTACAGAGGTATAACACTCATAAGCTGCGTTGCAAAGTTATCTACGGCTGTTGTAAATGAACGATTTAAGAAATGGTCGGTCGAAAATGATGTCATTACGGATGCGCAATTGTGATCTAAAGCAAATTATAGTACTGTAAATGCATTAATTTTATTACATACTTTTTAGAAAGCCAATTTAGACGTGACAATAACTTATATTGTTGTTTTATTGACCTACAGTAATGTTTTGATACTATATATATCAATGAACAATGGGTAAAACTCATAAAAAGTGTCTTATATGGAATATTATTAAATTTGATTCGATCACTGTATGATAACATTAAACAATGTGTATACTTGCACAAATTTGCACATGTATTTCTTTATTCGTTTCGGAAGACTTGGGAGGTGTATAAATGTGTTTACCTAGGTATATACACGTTAACTCGCATTCTGACGACTTGTTCTTTTCTGTACTGTAAATTATTTAGCATCTGCTGTGTATGCATGTCTTTTTTGAAGGTATACTATGACAACTATAGTAAAATCATGCCTTGTCATGTGACCTATATAGTCAAAAGTATGATAGTAATCGATTTGAATGTTACTATAATTTTTCACAATGCACCAAGTTTTCGTATTTTGTATTTTGTAAATATTATCGGTTATAATGTGCGCTTCTAAAAGAAGCACATATTTCCATCATTTTGTTTTTTTAAATGAGCAGGGTTTACTAGATAGAAATAAAAGAGCAAGGGTAAAGGAATGGTTAACGCAACAAAAAGCACAAATTGTATTGTTTAACACCGGAAATTAGAAGAGATATTTCTTTTCAGTTTGAAGATTGGGATACTTTTCATTCGTTTTGTTCAACCAGTAGTGGAGGTTGTTCAATTTTTGTAAGCAAGCAAATTGAATACAGTCTTATTGTCGAGTTATACGATGCGAATGGTAGATACATAGTACAAGATATTAAATTTAATCATAATACGTATAAGTTAGTAAATATCTACGCAGCAGATGATAGAAAGTTAATAAATATTTTTTTCAGAGATTTAACTGATATATTAGGTGAAAATAGCCAAGGACTGAATATGGTAGCTGGAGTTTTTAACGATGTGCTATTAAAAATCGATAGAATATGTTAATCACAACCTGACAAAGAAAGCAAAAAAAGCTACACAATCTAATATATATCTGGAAACGTAATAACGAAAACATTCAACAATTCACTTGGCGTCGCAAAAATGGTGTTGAAAAAGCAGGTTAGATTTTTGGTTAATTGATGAAAATATGATTCCACTTGTATATTCTGCTGATATAGGCCTGCACAAATAAAATATACAGACCATTTGGCAACTTCTCTCAAATTAAGAATACCAAATTATCGAGGACCAGGCTTTTGAAAATTTAATAACTCTTTACTTGAAGATGATATATATATTGATAATATATCAAAAGTTATCAATTTGGTGTTATCGTCCGACATTAAAAGCAAACATGTGTAAGATAGAAACAAAGGAATTATCAATCAAGTTCGCAAAACAAATTTCGCGAGAAAGACATGATAAACTATCTAGAAAAAGAGCCCAATGCTTTACTTAACATTACAAATATAGATGTTAATATCAATGGTCGTATTTATGAGCTAGAACAAGAGAATGAACAGATTTATAGCCACAATACATCGGGTGCACACATTCGCTCAAGAGTTAAACTGTTAGACAAAGGTGAACAAAACTCAAAATATTTTCATAGTCTTGAAATATCAAGACAAAATAGAAAGGTTATACATTTTTTAGTCGTAAATAACATACAAATAACAGACAGAAAATAAATTTTAAATCAGGAAAGTAAAATATTTTATAGTCAGTTATATAGTTCTGATTAAAACATCTTAAATACAGAAACCTATCTCAACTCAATTGATTAAGAAAATAAATTAAGAAGCGGGATTTCAGATCAGTACGAAGGTTTGTTTACATATGAAGAATGTTATCAAGGTATTTACGATATGAAACTCAATAAAACCATATGGAACTTTCATGTTTTCCCGATAATCGATTAGACGCGGCTTTTACACATTAAACAAAGAAGGGAGATTTCGGTTTAATCCTATTAAATCAAAAACCGTGTAATTAATCGTTTTTGCTTCGGTCAGACGAATTAATATTATTTTTCCTCTTTATAATGATGTAAATTTCAAAAAAGATTTATTTGGTATTTCACTTACCTTTTTTAATTAAAAAAAGTACCACCGCATTTTCCATATGAAATGTTAAGGATTGCAAGACTTTTAGTCAGCTTTTTGGGTCATTTGTCTCAATACTTTGACCCATACATAGAACATCAATTATAAGATTGTTTTTGCTTCAGTGATATCGGCAAGGGAATTATATCAACTATAAATTGGTGTAAAAATAAATAAAATATTTGGAGGATTTCGCTTACCTTTTTAATATTTTTTATAAGTACAGTCAGTTAAAAATATAATCGTAATATAGATCGGGCGCGTCCGTAATTTTCACGGAAGTTGTCGATAACTATCGTATTAAAATCGTGATGATTTTGTATTGTATTGTTGCTTTAAAACGTAAGGATGGCATAACTTATATGAAGAGGAAAAAAGTGAATAATGATTGTACCAATCTTTGAACGAGTCTCTGTATGCTTTATTCATGTGTAAATTAAATGAGTAAATTAAAAGGACTGTATTTGGTTAAAGTTATATCTGTATTGTAGCAAAGTGACTAAATTTCACACTTGTTTCAACTTAACGTAAACAGGTAAATGTAACACCTGTGAAAAAAAGATTTTGTGTATACATTGTAATTTTTACACATTTTCACGGGACTGTTGTAATGTCACACAAACACACATATACACAAGTCCGTATGTCACTTTCAAATTGTGACGCTTATTTTATATGAAAGAATTTGTTTTCAGAATCCGTTCGTCCTGATAGATCCCACCCGTCATAAATGTGGTAATGTTGTTTTTTTTTGGTGTTTTTTTTTTGCTTTGCTATTTGTGCGTATTTTGACAGTCGTTTACTTCTACTTTGGCCCCCCTATAAACATTTTGTAACTTAAAGGTGGTTGACAAATGAAAAAGTTAAGACCGGTCAGAAATCGAAATCAGGTACATGTAATGTCGAAAAATAATGTTTGTGAATTATGTACTTTTAGTATTTTGATCAAATATCAGAAATTGAAAAAAAAAATGCAAATAAGATGTAATTACGGTAAACTTACATTTTTAAAGAAACTTAATATCTGTCATAATAATTACCACTTGCGTTTTACAATATACCCCGGGGCAATAAAACACTAGAACGGATATGGATTATTAGGGTGCAATAAAAGTCTTTGTTAGTCTTGGTAATTTATTACCCTAAATGTGTGTATTATATATATCCTTTTTATTGTACACCCATCTCAGAAACAATGAAATGTATTTTAGTTAGTTTAATAAATTTATTTCTGTTTGCTTTTAGAGAACAATTAACTACTGTGGAAAGGGACAACGAAAAAAAGACCTTACTTGATTATTCCTTTTATTAACAAAAGTAACCTTTAAATAACTCGCACTTTAAAATAATTTTTTCGAAGAAACGTTCATGATTTCATGTGAATAATTTCAAAATAATCCTCGACACTTAAGTGTGTCGTTCAAGCTTCTGCTGTAGCACATTTATTTCTATCTTGTAGAATTTACGCACGTGTAACGTTGGCGTCAAGCACACGGGGAATAGTACCGTAATTAATTAAACGATAGTAATATCTACCTTGTAAGTTATGTAAATAACAAATTTTCAAAGATGACGCACACGTTCATGCATTGTGTCTATCGTGTTGTTTATTTTTTCACAGCTAACAGAATATGAAATCGATGACATCGATTTTGTATATGCCTAATGAAAACTTCGTTATTTCAGGGTCCGTATATTGTAATATACGGACCCTGGTTATTTCATTGTTTCACAATTCAATATTAGAATCAAGCTACCATGCGGATGCTTTGATATAATATCTGATTCAATTTAATGAAATTAATTCAACAATATAAAGATTAATAGCTTATTACTCCTGTAGTTTGTCCGCATGATCCTGTCAACAATTATTACACGAATAGCTCTGTGCATTGCATAGATTTAACAAAAGTTAATGAAATTCGAGGGTATATTCATGAAAAAAAAAACATTTCCCCCCTCAAACTGATAAATCTATAATAGCTCTATTATTCAAATCAGTGTTGCTTCATTTCTCTGTAATCTCTATTTTACAACAGTTGCTTTTTAAACATACAATGTAATAGTACAAAAAGATAGCTGGGATGAATGCAATAAGATTAAAGATTTCTATTTTAGCGTAATACACAGTACATCTTAATATCCTCGGGCTAATATTACGCAAGCAAATATCGATTTTTATTGATTGAGCTGTCGCAACAATCGGCGGTTTTCCGGTCTGTTTCGGAAAATTTACGACCACAAGCGAACTGTCCGGCCGCTACTACCTGTTTATCGATTTTCTGACCAGCCTTATCATTGCTAGCGAGTAGAGAACAAAATGTTCCATATGCTCGGCTTTGACGGCCTAACGTTTGATGTTTACGTGAAAGTGTGTAATAAATAAATTAAATGTCACGTTGTATTAGACAAGGACGTCCGTTATCAGCTCTGAATTTTGTCATTGTAGTTGAAATTTTGGCGACAAAATTAGACAGCGTGCAGGTATTAATGGAATTTCTGTAAGAACTAAAGAATCTATAAAGCATTTAAAAATAACTCCGCTGACCGATGATACCACACTTTTTCTGAAAGATAAGTTAGAAATTCCCACTGCGATAGGAATTATTGAATAATTTGGAATATATTCTGGCCTTAAACTAAACAAAACTAAAACGGAAGGCTTATGGTAGGCAAACTCGAAAATAACGAAAGTACTAAGGAATTCGAGATTAAATTTACAAAATATTAGAATGTCATCTTCTTTCAAACTGGAGCAAGCGAAAATTAACGTTTTATGGTAAAATTTTAGTAATTAAATCTAAGCTAGTACTACCAAAATAAACGTATCTTATTCAAAACTTGGAAATGCCAAAAACAGTTGTAAGTCAAATAAATTCTTTTTTTAAATTTCTCTGGAATGGGAAAACGGACAAAATATATCGTAAAATCACCACTATGTTTAAAATGGGTTAAAAACATTATTACAACGGACATCGCCAATTGGAAGGTCATACCATTTTTCTTTTTGAATCAATATGGAAATAATCTTTTGATTTTCAACATGAACCTAGATTTATTCAAATCTCTTCCTTTAACTAAATTCCCCATGTCTTCTTTCTATAAAATGGATTGATTTTCATAATAATATGCTTAACACTAGACAACTTGAGTCTTTCCGGGAAATAAGAAAGCAAGCAATTTGGGGTAATCGTGTCATTAAAAACAAAGGAAAATGATTAATATTCAAAGCCTGAATAGAATGTAAAACTATTTTATAGATGATATTTTATCCGAAAAAAGGGAAAATTGATGCAAATCGAATATTTCGTAACCTTGATCAAAAGCAAAACTGGATGTCTAAAATTAACATAATGAAAAAAGTATTACCCGCCTCATGGAAAAAAAATTTGTAATCAAATGATTAGTTAAAACGCAGTTTGAGATTTTTACTAGAGTTAAAGATATTAACAATTAAGGGGTAAATAACGTACGAGGGTATGTGAACGCCCGTATCTACACAACCACTGGGAACATGTGTTTGGACATAACCTTAAGTGGAAATCAGTTTACTATGCTCTAAACAAAATTGTGATAGATAATAAAATTAAGCAATTTAAGTATAAACTTGTCAATAATATCATTGCAACAAATCTTAATCTTTTTTACCTGGAAGATAAACTCGAATCCGTTATGTTACCACTGCAATAACGTAGAAGACTACGATCACTTTTTCTTAGACTGCAGCTATCATTCGGACTTTTGGCTAATGATATCGGATGTTTCTACAAAAAGTGGTATTTCAAAATCCTTCAAAAATCACTAAAACATAGTTATAGGATATAAACTTGATATGACCACAGGAAGTTGATATTTTGTCCAAAAAATAAAAATGATCAATGTATCAATGATCAAAAAATCACCCCTCTATATATATAAACACAAGGAATGCAATGCCTTCCGTACCCCACCCACGTCTTCCATACAAGAACATTTTTTGTAACAAACTGACAACTGGGTTTTCTGGTCTAGACAGTTAAAGTGTTTAAAATTATCACAGAATATGTCCTTACCTTTAATTTATCGTTGTTTTAACTACTGAAAAAGCATCTCTTTCGCGAAATTTTCCAACACGTCGACTCCATGTGCTGACGTCAGAGCTTTTCTCCTCCGGAGCGAAGGTAACTAGTGTAAATTCTATGTACCGTTCCAGTTCGTACAAGCACGCTTAACGAAAATGACATAGGAAGAAACAATTTCTGCCTTCAGAAGGACACAGTTTTGTTTTGACCAGGTTGTGTGGTACAAGTAAAATTTAAACACTGAAGTAAATACTCTAAATGTGTCCAAACCCTAATAAAGACTTCAATTCTATTCGGTTCAATTCGCACCGTTTGTAAGAGTTACCCCGCTTGATTTGGTTTTCCTATTTTGTTGTAGTAAGTATAAATTAACTAAACCTATAAAATAACAAAATATTTCCATTTTTTATCATTAAAAAAAATAATAAGAGAACACTGCAAACATACAACAAATTTTCAAAAGAATAATATTTAATAAAAATATGTTACTTTCGCTCCGAAGGACAAAAGCTCTGACGTCAGCACATGGAGTCGACGTGTTGGGAAAATCTCGCGAAAGAGATGCTTTTTCAGTAGTTTAAACAACGATAAATTAAAGGTAAGGACATATTCTGTGATAATTTTAAACACTTTAACTGTCTAGACCAGAAAACCCAGTTGTCAGTTTGTTACAAAAAATGTTCTTGTATGGGAGAAGTGGGTGGGGTACGGAAGGCATTGCATTCCTTGTGTTTATATATATAGAGGGGTGATTTTTTTTCGCACGATACATTGATCATTTTTATTTTTTGGACAAAATATCAACTTCCTGTGATATGACAGAGTATTAATGTTTTATAAATCATTCAGTCATTTCATGTTATTCTGCACGAGATAATCGTGCATGTTTATTATGTATACCCAGTTTATCGGGTTTAGATTTATTCGAAGTCTTCGCATTGTGTTAAGTAGTTCGTATTAGACATTTATAAGTTAATCCGAATCCTATGTTGAGGTTCTAATCGAAGAAACTGACACTGTTTCGGAGGGGTCATCTCAAACAAATTTTATCCTGGACGTACTTAATAACTGATCTTGTCTTAATGACAATATTACAAATTTCTCTCTCTTATTTAGTTTATACTTAAAACATATTCATGACAAAAGAAACTTTAAACTTTGGATTGTATATATTAGTTAAAACTACCTCTAGTTTTACAGTTTATGTAGTAAACATGTTATTACGTTATAGAACAAGAGCTGTCCCTCACAAGTGACGAATGCCCCCGAAAGAGGTGACTCAGTCTGTGTCCTCTCAATAAATGTGCTATGTCATTTTAAAATCCTTCCATGCATGACAGAGTAACCATGCATACAGTTTTCCATTACTTTAAACACTAAGTGTGACCTTGACCTTTGAGGTAGGGAATTGGATCTTGCACGCAACACATCCGCTTGATGTACAAGACATTTGTGCAAAGTTATTTTAAAATCCTTCAAGCATGATAAGGTTATAGTCCGGACACAAATGTATGCATATATACAGGATTCCATTACCTATAAACTCTAAGTGTGACCTTGACCTTTGTGGTAGGGATGTTGGTCTTGCACGCGACACGTCGTCTTGATGTGCTAGACATTTGTGCCAAATTATTTTAAAATCCTTCAATGCATGACAAAGTTACAGTCCGGACACGAATGTGTGCATATATGCATATATAGAGGAATCCATGACCTTCAAACTCTAAGTATGACCTTGACCTTTGAGCTAGGGACAAGGGTCTTGCACGCAACACGTCGTCTTGGTGTGCTAGAAATTTGTGCCACGTTATTTTAAAATCCTTCAATGCATGACAAAGTTACAGTCCGGACACCAATTCGTGCATATATAGAGGATTCCATAACCTTCATACTCCAAGTGTGACCTTGACCATTGAGGTAGGGATGTGGGTCTTGCACGCGACACGTCGTCTTGATGTGCTAGACATGTGTGCCAAGTTTTTTTAAAATCCTTCAATGCATGACAGAGTTACGGTCCGGACACAAATTTGTAAGTGGGGACGCACAGACGGACGGACGGACGGACAGACAGACAGACGGTGCAATTTTAATATACCGCCCTTCGGGGGCATAAAAATGTTAGAATTTCAGTAAAATAGGTAAAGGACCACATAATAAAAATAATCAGACTTAATTAACTCAAATGACATCCTGAATAAGATAACTATAACAGTAGATGTATTATATGTAATATGTAAAAATAACAGAATTGTGAAATCACATTTGAAAAGTTAGATACTTAAGTTGGTAGGTGGAGTTTGAACGTTTATAGATGATACGGCTCAGGTCAGGGGCAGACCAGTCAAAAAGACAGAAGGCCATAAAAGTCATGTAGACCGACCAGAAGGACACAGACATTTTTTGCGTTATGTTCCCTACCTGTTTAAAATCTGTGATTTTTCAAATCATCCATCGTTCGTAATTACACGTATACGCATACATTCTTGATATAAAATATAACTGAAATCCTTTTCATAATCAAAGTACTGCGCACTATACGACTAAGTCACAGCCAAAATAAATTGCATTGCCGGTATTTCATCTAAACGCGTTCACATCCACTCACTGTGGGCTCAGTTTTTCAGAATTTCCACAAAGCCAGCAAAGGTATGTTGGTGCAACAGAATAATTGCACCCAAATACTCATAATATGATACAGTCCTAGAATTGTAGCGAAACATCGGCTTCGTGTTAAATAATTTTGTGGATAACATTTTCAAAAAGCATTATCTTTATAAAGGGCTTCAAATATCACTGCCCATGAAATGATATCGGTCTGACTTGTTTAGGCTATCATGTTTTATTTACTTGTTGATAGAAACAAGCAGGATTTATTTACATGCATGCTCAGATTTTGAGTTTGTTTGCACTTTAATATCAGGAAAAATGAACGTATATGTTTCAGAGCGGATGGACAACACATACAGTACGAATAGTGGTAAGTAACAGAGAGGACACGAAGTAAGTTTAAGATATTTGAAAACGCTAAAAAGGGAGGTGTCCGCCTACTGGTAGCGTCAGCGTTCTCGCCCTGTCCATGTGAAGTAAAATGTTTGAGACATACTTTAGGGACAGATACGTGCAAGGCCTGTCAATGCAATTTCTGTCGTAAACAGTTTAATGTTATTTTCATGAATATATTTTGAAAGATGTATAAAATTTTAAGCAATATCGCCTAAGTACACCGGATTGTATGTCCCGTATTGTAAGTTCTTTTTTCTAATTCATTGTTTTGAGACGCCCCTCTAAAACATTGCTAAGTAGCATTCCGCAACGGGTTCGGATTAACTTATAAATGTCTATTTGGAGATTCCCTTCCCACCCACGGCGTCATTTACACTATTTCATGCCGATTTGTGTTCTAGAATGTGCATTATACATGTTGAACATCGACAATGCATTTTAAAGATTCATGTATTAAAATAGTATTTGTCAATTCCCAGCACTGGTTAGATTCAGTGCTGATAAGATTTTAACATATTTCACTATTTTAAGAGGCAATGCTGAGGTGTTAAAATGAAGTGTTATATTGAAGAACATTGATTGAACAGCAAGCGTTCTTCTTATATGAGTAGATCGTTTGTTATGTACTTTGAACTTTAGTTGAACAGTGTTGAATTAATTAATAAGAATGAATCTTGAACAGTGTTGGACTGAGAATGAACGTTGAACAATGTGGGATTCATAGGAATGAACGTTACCCAGTGTTGGATTAATTAGAATTAGAATTAGAAAGGTGCTGTTTTTTTCAGAATGATTGTTATTCTGTTTACGTATTGCCGTTGTTTGCTTTTGTATATCGAATGTGTATACGAGTTGTTGTTACAAAAACTATATGATACAATACAATGCAAGACTATTCCTAAATCCATGACAGTGTTTTGTTATTTATTTTCCCTGAATGATGATTTGTTAATTAGGGGAAAGATGATTTATTTCCGTTTGAGAGAATCGAATTAGGAAATAAATGTATTAATATACTACTTAGTCTAATAGCTTAATGTATCTACAAAACGTATTTCATGAGTGACTGTCGACAGAAATTCCATAATATGGCTAAAACAATACACTATGAGTTATTGGTTGCACAAACCCATTTAGAGAATAAAAACAGAAAACAATATTTAAAAAAAAAACTTTATAAAACAACTATCTACAAAGTTTTGCTGATATGATATTCATTAAATATATGGACATTATCTACACCATACGTGTATGTACTTTACTTACTATATGTTGACGTTGGTATTGTATTATACTGTGCTAATAAACGGGTTGTCTTTTGGCAATTCCAAAGACAAAAAAAACATTATTTACGGTAATGGAAATATTGAGGTTGCAAATAGTTTTAACTATGTATGTGTTGTACTTTCGAATGATAGATCATTTGTAAATACTACATAAACTGTGGCTGGAAAAGCCTTGGAGGCTTTAGGTTCATATTACAAGGTCTTTAAATATTCCAACACTAATCATGTTAAACTTTGGCATCAACAATGAATAACTCGTGTGAAGTTTTGGGCTTTTTGAAATAAAAACAATTGGAAAGAGATTAAATGTAAAAATGTCAACCTGTATTACTGTACTGTATGGTGAAACGGGAAGATGTCCGTTATACATATTAAGGCAAATACGAATAATAAAATATTTTGTGAAACTTTACTCAGAGAAAGTAATAATTGCATATAATATACTATGATTATAACACTAAGAAATGATATCATAGAAGAAAGTGGTATTATGAACTGAGACAAGATGTTAATTCTAAATCGTCTATCATACTATCTAAAGAGCTTATAGACAATTTCGAAATATCAGAATACCTACTAAAAATGCATGATTATAAACCGAAGAATTTTATATCTAAGACACGATTGTCATCTCATCGATTAAACATCGAAACTGGTAGACATACACGCATTTTAAAATAAAAGTGAACGAAAATGTACTTTATGCACCATTTGAAGCTGGTAAACAGAATACATTTTTTTTGTAATAAAGCATTCGGAATTAGAAAAGAACAGTTAAATTTTGCGTCATAGATTGTTTTGTGAGAAGGGGGGGGAAAGCATGTAAATATGAAAGGCGATGAACTGTTAATGTTCAAGTCTGGTTTGTAAATAAAATGCTTGTTCAGTTGTGTTCTGCTCTGCTATTTACACGCGGTATTTACTCGCTTTACTAAGGGAAACAACTATTTAAATGAAATGTTGCTATTAAAACTTTTGAATTTTCATTTGTATACAAACAGACAAAAGCGGTATAATCACGAATGTAAAAAAAGACATGTATAAATATGTGGTATTTGGGTATAATATGAATTAAATCAATGTCATGAGGTAGATAATGTTAGACAATAGAAAGGTTATAAACATTGTTGAGAAAATATCAAACAATTTTTTATTGATAATTTAGTAAAGAAATGAATGCTATGAAACATAGTAGTCCTAGATATATCTGGAAAATGTGTACGGAAAAGGCACGTAATCAGTCTGCTGATCAAATAGGAATTGATTGATGATTACTTTAATCAGTTTTTTAATCAATAACATTCAGATGGACAATCTGAACACGACGATTGTACATGATTGTAGGTATTGTAAATTTCAAACACCGATTTCTAGTTGCAACGAATCGCTGCCAACAAACATAGCATTTTCTTTAAATAAAACCATACATGAATATCTCAAATCTAGTATAGATGCAAATTGTGAACCAACCCGGTTCAGATGAAAATTAGCTGGACAAACATTTGTGCTATACCGCTTTACACAATGGGTATAGAGGCATCGTTTTAGTGAGTTGTTTTGCTAAGCTCTTTACTGTTATTATTTATAACATTCTAAAAACCTGAGAAGAAAAAGATCTCAAAATAACCGATGCTCAGTTTGCATTCCATTCTAATTACAGTACCATTGACGTTATTTTTTAACTCAATGCTATAACCAAAAAAAGGAATTGAAAGACAAATCTTATTTAATGAGCTTCTTTTTGGATTACTGGAAAGCAAATCATATAATAAATATAAACTGCATTTTTTTCAAACTAATACGATCTGGCATTGATGGGAAATTCGTTCAATGTACGAACATGTTAAATCGGTATTTTCATTCGGTCTGAACGATATTAAAGAAGTATCATATATATAGCTTGAATACTCGTCAAGTTATAACCAAAGATAAATACAGAACAAATATCAACCGTAAAATTATGCTAACAGAGGTCAGGGGAATCGGGTTAATTTGTCCGAGTAATATAATCCTAGTAAAACAAAGGTAATTGATGAGTTTCAATATTTTGACATAATCAAACCAATTTTAAAATAAAATGTAATAAAAACGGTTTTAACTGGATAAGCTGCACAATGGTGCACATGTCACGCACGTGCTGCATGTCGACGAGCGTGCCTTTTGTTTGCAGTTAATCAAGACAAATGCTTGAAATTGTGATAGAAATAATTTCTACTGAGTTGTTTCACTAATTGGCGTTAAGAACTGAAAATGAACCTAGCAAAATGTGTTGCTTTTCAATTTTTGACAGGGATAGTCAAAACAGTTTTTATAATCTGTTCTACAGAATCGTTTTTCTAAGATATAACTTTGGTAACATTCATTTCACTATGAGTGTAAAGCAGACACCAGTTACACAAAAAACTTAAGTCAAATGCTCAGCTGAGTAAGTTATTTTAAAGTCTAATTGTCAGTTTTTACAGAAGTCTTTTTCTTAATAAGAACAGGTCGAAAGAAATAAAGGCGTATAATACTAAATGTAAGTCTGATATAACGACAAATGCATTTTAATAACTTTGTAACTCAATAATTTGAAAATTTTAATTTTGTGAATTACTTATAATAACAGGATTTTTTTTCTGCAAACATACTGACAAGTGTATATATGTGTTACAGGACTGACCGACATACAAAATTTGGTCATAATTCACAGAACGAACAGCAGGACGAAATTGGTCACAATTTCCTGTTTTATTAACCCAGGTTCATTAGCAATTAATTTATACTGTCAATAACATAAACAAATTCAGAGTATAGATGAGTTTTATTGGAAATTACAACTCTAATTATTATTTGATTTATGTGACTAAAATTTACAAATACAAGTTGACAAAACAAAGTAGATAAGAGAATGGGTAAAGGACCAGGCATTGGCAGAATGTAAACGCTACCTTAGATGTCTGCAGACTGGGCCCCGTTTGTACAAGGAGCTCTCAGCTTTTATAGCCAAGAACGTCCCGCTCAAAATCTGTGTTGTTGAAGGGTTGTTCACAAAAGCACGCGTAATACAATTTATTGATTTATTGTATTAGATTTACCTTGTAATAACACAAGGATAAAAAGTATAAAACCATTGAACAACCCTGTTTCAATATAACTGTTACTGAATTTCAGAAAGGCATGAAAAGCAAGAAAAGTTAAAAGTACTTTACGTCTGCTAAATTGAAGACATGCATTCTAGATTTTACCCTTTGAGTTGAAACAAATTCTACAGAGTTATATCAATCACCTAATATGCAAAATATGACACAAACTGTGAACAATGCATTATACTGTGAAACCAGATGAGTAACACTCTTAATTCCAAAATTATAAACCAACAAGTAAGTCTAGGGTTCCAGTTATACACTGCAATAATCGAAAAAGGAAGAAGAGGCCGTTAACAGAAAAAGATATACCTGAGTGACTGTGTATGAACATTAACTGTGTAAATAGGAAAAGCAAAAACTGGTTATACCGTATTACGATATTAAGCACGAAATCACCATGTACCAGAGTAACTTGACTAGCTGTGTAAAGTAAAGAAACAGGCATCCCAGCTACATATGGGCCGTTCTCCAGGAAAACCGGGCTTAATGGAAAAAAAGTCGATTTTTGGGTTTTGACATTTTCCAGTTTTTCAGACTTTTTGATCAAGGAAATTTAAAACCATTTGATTCTAGACCAATAATGTTTGATTTTATGAATGTTTAAAGACACCTAGTACTACGCGCATTCTGCGTCATGACGTCGTCCGTAATGCGCCAAAAAAGATTTCCAGAACGATGACGTCAACAGCTTTAGGCTAGCTTATTTTGGCTGCCAAAACTTATGAGAGTGTTTTTTGATCACAAATAGACCTGCAATGACATTAACTAACCTGTTATCTTAACTTTTTATATTTCACAAGAAACATTTTCAAGTAAAACTTTTGTCTGGGGTCACCGATTCCGATCAATGCTAATTAAAGAGTTCGTTACAGTACATGTTTTGTATTACTTACAGTGTGTTAAACTGTTCTATCGATTTAGTCCAATATTTAGAGACAGTCACCATCACATTAAACAATACATTTTGTTTATGAACAATTCATTCATTGTGTCCGCCTGTCTACTGAGTGGTGATAACTTCATGTATGATTCGGTATACCTATTAATCGTTTTATGACGGATATTTCATCTCTGACCGGGGAACGTTATCGGTGCTAACGGGAATGTAGAATAGTTATGTTATACTGACAGTTGTATATTTCATAGGGATGAGAGTACAACTAAAGTATGTGTAAGCTTCACTTCTAGCTAGAAAACAAAGAAAACACCATTATATTAAATTCATGTTTATTCCCATCGCTACGAATAAAAACATGATGCAGACAAATACGAGTTTGTATCGTGTATACAAAGTAAGTCAATTACGGGCAACAGGAGCTGGACACGTGACATTCTGGTATGCTGGTCGCACATACGGTCTGACGACTTTATATAAATAATCCTGGCGTTCTTGACTTAGTCCAAAAGCATGTATAACTTCTGAGAGTCCATCTGCCGGAAAAACGAAATCACGTGTACGTAAGATGTCTACCGTAGTTTCACATGCATCAGAGCTTTCCTTCAAAGTAACAATTCCTGGTGCATCCGAAGACATCTTAAAGTACTGGTACTTCCTATCAAACATAATATAAGAAACGTGTCTGAAGTGCATTAAGTTTTTACGAATCTAGAACGATATTTTCTGAAACTACACTTGCAATATGTCATAAAACAGAAGTGAGCAAACTTAAAGGGTTTGCGATGAACATCATAGTATTTCATATGTAACTTCAGCGATATCTCATGTATAGACAATACATGTAACATATTTAAAATAGTAGTAACGCATTTCATCCCGGTTTTCATTTTTTCCACATTTCAGGAAGAAATAAAAGTAGCCTTTTTCATCATTTCAGAAAGAAAAGAAGTAACTTATTTCAGAATAATGCTATTTGCGACGCTGTAAAAATCAAACTACGCTTAAGTAGTGAATCAGCCTCATACATGTTCGTCTGCATATAAGCAAAACGCAAGCATAATTTTATTTATAAGATAATTTATGAAAAAGAATTAACGGATACGATAATGTAAGTGTAACTTATTCCCCGTATTGGTTTAAACACCGGTCCAAGAAATGCTTTCCAATCATGTCATTACCATGCCGGATACCGGACTGCCTCATTAGTACAGACGACATGTCAACAACGTGCTGTAGCTGTTCTATGGAGTCGCAATCAGTGCGCCGGTAAAGTTTTTTCAACGAGGCAAATCCACTGTCAACCACGCCTTGCATGCCCTTGAACCTGCATAAGGTACTCTATCTTCCTGTCATGATACGCCACATAAAGTATCCAATTACGTACTGGTTTTTATTTTGACCTGAAAAAGAAAATTTTCAAGTCAGTTCACTCAATTAAGATTTCGAATTTTGTATCATTTACTTACATTAAGTTTTAATTGATTGTTTTTGAAAACACGCTATCTTTGAGGATTACATTTAAATGTTTGAAAGTCTATGAAAATTATTAAGCCAAAAACGTTCTTCAACAATATATACAAGATGTATGTCTTTCGACTGCCCATTTCAATACGTTTCAGTTATATATAGGCGTAATGATAGGCGTAATGTGTATTCGTAAAAATAAACTCTTTCTAGAGCTAATACTATTCCCATTAATGATGTCCATGAGTGTACCGCATGAAGTGCTCGTTTTAAGACAGAAAAGCACAACATTACTAGATAGAATCTTTTTAGAAACAGCAGAAAACGTTTTATAAATAAAAAATAAATATGGTTGCATGCTGGTTTGAACTCGCGCAAACAATTCAGTCTGTAAAGCTAACTTTAGATGGTCGGCGCACGAGACCTCTCGGCTATAGCGGCCTTAACTTCTATATAACGATTTTTACTACTTGTAATTAAAACTAAACGAATCCATCCGATAAATTTTTATAACAAAAGGAATTTACATTTTTTATATCAAATAACTATAACTACATTGCTATTTATACATTTTATGCTGTAAAGTCAAACAAAGCTATAAAGAATGAATGGGTGGGGTAAATTAAAGTTGACGATTTAGACAGCATGTTCTTTGGTATTTTAGTTTCTTTTTCGAAAAAAAAAAACACGAAAACAGATCTACTACATGACTCTTTCGAAACATTAAACTGCTTGAAATCTGAAACTGTAACACATCTTACAACAGCATCTAGTAAAGATTTGAAACAAAACAGCTTCGTGATTTTCCGCGCCAAACATTATTGTGATTAAATACATATTCTGCCGTTTCAGACAAAATGATATTAAAGATATTGCGAATAAAATAATAAAGCACTCACCTCCAATTCGTCATCCATAATATATAATCCAAAAATCTTATAATATAACTAAGACAAATTGTTTTTAAAATCACATGTAAATTTCCTGGTGCGATTATGATGTTTGCTAATGACGTCAACTTTAAACTGGAAAATCCCAATATCGTTCCGAATGTCAATAAGCCCCGGTTTTCCTGGAGAACGGTTCATATGTTATGAACAGGTCAATTTGATTCTGACAAACTTTAATTCTTTATTATTGAATTAAATTGATGCTAGTGACGTGTTTTCTGATAATGTTATGTTTAATGTGTGCCTGAAATTATTCTAATGTGTGTGCAAGATCGTGCTGCTTTAAGGCATTTAACAACGCCAAATGGAAACCAATGAAAATAAATATTGAACAATGTCTAACCCTTTCCGCGAAATCAACTGAATGACCTTTCTGACACCTTGTTTCGTTTCGATTTACTTTTGAACCTGGTACACATAAATATATCTATTCCGAAACACTTTTATAACTGTTATCCGAATTCAGTATTTTGATCTAGTATATATGACAAGTTAGTCTGCAAATTGTACGAGGGGTCAAAAAAACATGTGCGATTTCTACATGAAGACAACAGAATAGCATACCCTTTTATTAAACGAAAAAGTGTAAATTGTGATTGTGTGTCACAACCACAAACATTCGAAAAGAAGTTAGGATTAAAGTTAATTGTGTTTGTATTCAGAGAAATAACTCATACATCAATGAGTTTCGGACGAGTCAAATAAAATCAATAGAAAATACAAAAAAATAAAATTGTAACTTGTGGGTTTAAAGCTGCTCGCTCTCAGATTTTGGTAACAAAAATACGTTCTTCAAACTGATTGAAAATAACATATTTTAGAACATATAGTCATGTAAAAAGGTTCCAGTATAAATTCCTGTCACGTATATCTGTAGATTTGAAAGTATACGCTACCAAATAATAAAGCGTTGCAAACACTTTTGAAATTCAAATATAAACATATAGTGTATCGGTGCCGTAAAACCAGCATTTTCAATCGATTTTTGCAAATTCTTACCTAGATTTTTACTTCTATTGTTGATTCTAGCCTTTATTTTTATTTTAATGTATTATATGTCATTTTGAAAAAATAAATAAAAAAATTCAACGGTAACTGGGTGGGAGCAGCTTTAATTTAAATATAGTTGAGTATACGAATTCAGTAAACGTCAAATGTCTGTATATAAGCTTTTTTCTCCATTCGGGGTGTTGTTAACAAATTAATTGTCTTTGTTTATGCTTTGGTACATGAATGAATAATGTTTATACTAAAAGTCTGTGCCGTGATAGCTACAAAGCTGAGGCATGCATAACGTACAATGCCGTACCGCCGATTGAAAAGAACATTACACCAGCAAGAACATACCTTGTTTCGGGGTAAAAGTTACGACCATACTACATGATAGTATGCGCGCCGTGTTTATGATGAAAATGAACGCACTGTTTCAGTATTATGTACAGCATTAGGCTGCACATGGACACCAAAGACAATCAATTATTGAAGTACTTACAAAGTATCAGCTAGCTTTAAGTTTCATTTTTGCATAATTTAAATTAGTATAATGAGTAAGGTCTGTAGAAATATCTTCAACGTATTGTTTCCAGGTTTTTTCATATAAAACCTCCTCTAAACAATCTAAAGCCAATGGTTCAAAATCGAGATAAAACTTGTTAGCGAATAACCCAATGTCATTGTAGGCCTGGTAGAGATCTCCTACGCCAAATACACACACGTCTCTAACGTATTTCCCGTAGCAGTTTGTCACTTTGCCAGGTGTATGCGGATTCCAGTTCACGTAGCGCAAGAAGAAAGGTTTTCTCGGGTTATTTTCAATTCTTCCTTAAAATTAAATAGCAGTAAATTTTGTTTGTTATAGACCTTATGTACTTGTTTGGCAAATCGACATTAATGAACGAATATTAACTTAAAGCCTTTCCCCGCCCAACTAAATTGCCAAACGATTGCAATAATCCACTTCGTTTCTGACTTTCATTTTGTTCACCTGCTTGTCAAACAATGGAATTACTTTATTCGCATTTTCTGCCAGGGTTTAAAGGTTAAATTATAGAATTGCACAGCACAAACTTATCAACTAAAAGATTGAACTTACCAAGAATGGATCCAATTATCCCTAGATGTGGGTTATGATTCAAAGTAGCGAAAAACGTCTCATCTGGTATTTGTGTGTCTTTTAACCAATTTAAGAAATCTCGGGACCTGTTATCATGAAGGGCAAAGTCTACGAAGTGTCTGTTGGCAGCAATATGTACAGATCCTTTGAAAAGGTTGATGTTGTGTGGTGGTGGCATTTGAGCCCGTGTCCATCGCATATAATTGACATTACTCTTTCTATGAAAACGGGAAACATTCACATGTCTTTAAAGTAATAGGTAAAACATTGCAATGATTACCGTTTGTCTCATAAAAAGATACAAGTATTGAATAATTGTATTTAAATTTCTACAATACGTCAAACTGGCTATAAGTATTTATATGCATACACTACACCAAATATAAAAACATACAAGAAGTATGAATAAAATACAAATACCGGTTTATGATCAGCAGCAATAAGAACACAAATGTCAACGATACATTTAAACTACTATATCAATAGTGACAAGACATGCCTACAACTGATACTTGGCAGTTTTATTCACAGTTTTAAGATAAGCAGACCGTCTTCTCTTGCCACTGATAGCAGGTCATTTATTAACTGAAATGTCTTTACCATATCGGTATGGAAAAGAGCAGCAAACGTTTAATTAATAAAATAATCTACAAGGTTTGTATTCGGTAATATACCCGGTCATGAGACTAAAAATAGACTACTACAAAACATGTTTACAGTTTGTCAAAATCAGTAAAACGAGCCTACATGATAAGAATGAAATCAATTTACAAGAAGAAAATATTGAGAAACAAAATATGCTGTACAAAATAATATATTTTAGCAATTACTTGAAGTTATTTATTTTCCACAAACCATCAATCCATTATCAATGTTTCTAAATTAGGAATTGTCACTTTAAAACCTATTATCACCTTGAACCATTGATAAGGTAGAGCCTATTATTAACAAGTGTGTGGTACGCCTCGACATGTTTCCTATTTTTTGGTATGTACATGCCAAAACACTGTACAAATTCCTGAGTTAGCGAATATGTTTAAGCTTTAAGTCTAATCCATTGCATGTTATGTCTTTCTTTATTTTTCAGATATCATCAGTTTCTGTTGTGAGTGCTTGTTTTATGATACTTATGTCATTAAGGTTATTTTCAATAACAAACACACATTTACAAAAACCAAAATGGTATAGTAAAATCAAAGTACTTAAGTTTTAAAAGGCGGTCGTGTTTGCAAACTTGCTTTAAACAGAAACAAATATTCTAGTCATTTCGGCTAATAATCTATAAATACAATTATTTATATGATGAGATGACTTTTTTAAAACGAATTTACGCATACTGTAACCAGCAGGCGCCCGCCTTAATAAAATAGTCGCATGATTATCAAATGTACAAAATGATGAAATACCAAACAAAATCACCCGTTTGGTAATGCATATACTCATCATTGTTATTAATAATAGAAAATCCGGTAACGTTGTTAACAATGTGTTCTAGTTTCGATACAAATATATAAACGTCAAAGGACGTATCACATATTCTAACCCTTATACCCGAGAATCAGAAGGACACACCCATGTTTATTACACGTTTTGAAAAAAAAATCCTTTCTGTGTTTAATTGAATCGTGTACGATATACATATCGACAAGAATAAAAACATTTAAAAATAAAGAAAACATTTAATACCTTATGTATATTCCCTGAACAATGTTGGCACCACGAGCGCTTTTCAAGATAGAAACAATGTCACGATTTGTTTTAAGGGGGAATTCTTGCCCAGTCAGGTTTATATAATATTTCCACTTTTTGTATTGCCAAAGTGTTTTCATACACATAAGCTCTGCGTCTAAGACAGAAAATGTTCCCCATCGTACATCAATTGATATGTTGGTAATATGCAAATTACTAAAACAATTCACTATACTTTCAAATGCACTTCTGTCATATTCGTTTGTCTTATAATCCAAATGAAGGCAGTAAAAATTATGAGGTCTATATATAGAGCGAAACAGTCGTTCAAACTGTTCAATATCTCTAAAAGTTATTATTGCAAACGCAAGTGGGAACTGTAATTCAATGTTGCTGAGCGGATGGTCAATGTAGCCTCTTAAATTTCGAAACTTTTGACAATTTAATGTTTTATTTAAGTAGAAGTCTGGCGTTTTACCAGTACTATTTGTTTTTTCCATGATAGCTTTGGCTTTTGAAATCTCAGCCCGGTTGTTGCTTATTATTGTTGTGCAGTTTATACCAGCTGCGTTTATAAAAGGCCGAAAATAAGTAGCAAATACTTTCTTGCGATATGAAACACTACTTTGTAGCTGAAAATAATTTTCACCGTTCCATTTCATTGTCTTTTGTAGATCGTATGTACTAACTGGAAATGTATCTGCGTTATATTGAAACTGTATAGAATGGATCTTTAATAATCCCGTGTCGTAAATGTATCTTAATAGGTATACAGTGCAGACAATCGCGATGCATAAAGCCGTAAACATACATACTTTTGATAATATCATTTGTCACGCAATAGGTAATGCGTCAGACGACACAGGTTTTACATTAAATGCAATTTTCTACATCGGATGTTTTCGCTCAAAATACAATAAAATGCCATGCAGGACACAATAAGAATAGGTTTATCTCAATTTGTATAACGTGATTAATGACAATGAAGACGTTTCAAATCTAAATCGAGCAATTATAAATGCATATACATATACATGTATTTCAATATGAAGACAGTATGCTGATAGGCTGTTCAATCAAACAATATTGTGTCGTGTATAACGATAACATGTTTGGCTAAGTTTTTAAAAATAACTGTTATTGTTTAGTTTCATAAAAACAGCATTGTCTGACTTGTCTTGGCATTGCATATGATCAGATAATATGCACCAACTTGCGAGGGATACTGATTTGCTCGTAGTCAAACTGAAACCGAAAACCATCGCAAATGGAGTCACAAAACTTTATACAAATGTTTCTTGTAATAGGACCTTGTGCATCTGGGTTTTAGTTGTTATATTCAACCAATAACACCGAAATCATGGCCCAGACAAAGTCAAAATTTAGGCATGCTATATGGAAATTTTATCACGGTACTTGACATAGATATTTGGCAGGAAGATCTGTACCAAGGCTTATCAAATCATAACTACCGGGATAAAAGTTTCGCCGCCCCGAAGTAGTAGTCATCGGCTATTACAAAGGCGTATTTCAGATATTTAAAAACATGAAATCACAAGGCCGAGAGCTTTGGTAGTTTGCAGAATATAGCATAAAGGTTTTAGTCAAAATCGACCCCGCCCCGGGTTCACGTGATTTTACATTGAGATATATAGGAACAAATTTCAATAAATTCTGTCTCGGACCACAAGTCCCATATAATTGGCAAGTTTATCTAGTGGTCCTGTACAAAAATGTTTAAAGCATAGCCTTAGGTCCACATTGACCCAGCCGCGTGTCAACACACAAGGTCAGTAAAAAAAATAAGGGTTATCTGTTGTGTTTTTTTGACAAAGTTGGAAAGTGCGGGCATCCGTGTCATATGGACACAACTCTTGGTTTCCCTTTGCACTAAATGGAGATAATTACGACGAGTTAGAACAATTTATAGACAGACACATCCTTTAATTAATGACATACTTGAAACTTGTGTCAAAATTATATCACTTGAAATATCTAAGACTTTGAAATACATAAAATCAAACATTCAAGTGTGCGGGAGTACGACGGTGTAAACATTTAGCTTAAGTCAAATGCAGCGTTGTACAATGATACATACCATTCCTACGTGAAAGAATAAATAAACTGAATTAAAGAAACTGAAAATAACTTATCATGATACTACAAATGAAGCAATGGATTTCAAAAATATCCTTCATAAACAAAAATTAAAAAAATACAGTAAACAAGAGGGTAGGTATTTCCCGTCGCCACCAAGGCATCCTCGGTAATATCTCAGCCCTTCTTACTTGAAAAATGAATTAAGTGGTGTTCGAAATGTATCGTGTATTTTTCTTTGAAACCGTAATTGAAACGCGCATTTTTTAATTTCGTGCCTCCACATTAATCTTCTTTAAATGCAAAATTATTAAGCCCGTCTACTTGAAAAACATTGTTGTCCTAAAAATAAAAGCCTAAGATCTCTTCCCGACAGTCAGCAAAAAAAAACAGGATCAAATAATCTAGCGATGTGTCGGAGGAATTGATTTGACACACCAAAGGTGTTTTTTCCAATTGTCACTCATCAACGCTACGTCGAACCATCGTGTCCCCGCGAACTCGTTCATCTAAAGGTCACCCAGAATCACCCGTCACTTTAATCAGGGTGTCCGTCCACGGTGACCGTTTCACTCCGAAAAAAAAAGTTGATATTCGGGAGAACATTTCAAATATACGGACATTTTCGAAGGTCGTATCTTAAAAAGAGTGTTATTTTTTTGCTGTTTGAACGTTGCTTAATATATACGCTAGTATGTTTTGTATTATAATCGATATCCAGTATATTGTCTGCATTTTTTCAATATACGCAGGTCGTATGCTCATTGTATAGCTAGAATATGTGGGACAGAAATACGGACTTGTACATACAAGATAAACGACGTGAACTTAACGTACAATAGAGATACAAAAATGTTTATGGACCAGAAATACGGACTAGTTAATTATACGCTCGTATTGTTCAACCATATACAGTGGGATACACGGACCTGCATTTTCGTAGAAAACGGGAAATATGCATGGACGTATTTACCATATTTAGGTAACAGGAATATACTGGACATATACGGATGGATAAACGGACATGTATACTGGGCATATACGGGAAGATAAACGGACCTGTAATAATACACCTGTAATGCTGGTTAAAGTTCATAGTCATCTTTGATGGTAAATACTGTCAATATTTCGCAATGTTTAACAGTTTGTCAGACAGAGTTGAGCTGTGCATACAAAACTGAATACACTATCTATATATACTGAATTTTAAATGAGTCAAATTATGATATATCAACACCTAAAGTCTACATTGTCTGATAAGAATGAACCTGTAGTTCAATTACACAAACATTGCCAGTACTTGGATATGAACCTACAGCCCCCGTATTAAAGCAAGAACACACGTGGAAACGGTTTAACACCGAAGATATCCTAAGCGTATCGAGTGAAACTTAGAAACTAAGGATCTAAAGTATTGATTCCTTGATTCCTTGTTTTATGGCTGCAAGCATTTAATAAACTTTAAAATGCAGTTTAAGCTAATGTACAGATTTCATTAAAGTGGTAAGTTCTAATAGTACTTCCTAAACAGCAGGTAGAACATTCTTTACATAATAAAGCTTAACGTACATTATGAGTTTTGTCCTTTTACCCTTTTCGAAATGATAGAAAGAATTTTCCTCTTCGAACGACTTCATTCAGTTTACACCTAAATGAAAGACTGCTTGAAAGAAATACCACGCGCTCCCCGACTGGCTGCAAAAATAGGCACGCGATTAGACATATAGCACGGGCGTTATAATTATGTGCACCACTGTACAGTTTAATCCAGTTCTATCCGGTTAAGTTACATTTTTTTAATATTGTTTTGTGGGTCGTCAGAAATCACTTTTATGATTTACTATACATTTATAATAAAGTTATATACACTTTACCCTAAAAACAAAAATAATATCAAACAGGGAATGCCACGCACCAAAAACGCAGCCTCCCACACACACACACACACACACACACACACACACACACACACACACACACACACACACACACACACACACACACACACACACACACACACACACACACACACACACACACACACACACACACACACACACACTAGCATACAAAGCAAACACACGAGGACAAAACGAACAATTAAAGGAACACAGTGGGGCACCGCCTTGGAACGGTCTGTGGCAAAAAGACCACTGGGGAGCTTAAACCGGTTTATGGTGCGCACCCAACCTCTCTCTTACCCCCACCATGTTCCAAAGTCACAGGACAGTGTAAATAAAAGTAATCCCTGCTAGGTGAATCTCTAACACACGCAATGGAAACAAAAGGCATGGTATGTAAAACACAAAAATGCTCGTGTATAAATATATAAAAAGCAAACCTTGAGAACCAAAAAACGTATGTACTCAATGCCTTTGCAGAAGGCAGAGCACCAAGAGAAACACCCTTAAGGGCCCGACGAAACAGGCCAGAGGACAGAAATCAAAACAGTTTCGTCCCAGTGGGATTTAAAAACTGCCCATCACAGAGTCCTCCCCCTCTTCCGTCAGACACAATCAAAGAGGGAAGCACAGCGTCCAACTGTAAACGGGTTGAACACCAAACATGCGGTGTGTCTCAAAACAGTTGGGTCGTAACCTCTTTTAACAAAACGTTTTATAATTTTAGCAAATACAGTTGGAAAATTGCCATGACCCAAAATCTTACGAAGTTTGTAAACCACATCCCCATAAAAATCGGGTTTTGAAATACCTTCTCGCAGAAGAGTCTTTAGATTACTATTGAATTTCAAAACCAAATCAGAATTACGATAGTAAGATTTAGCAAAATATTTACGCAATTTGTAATAACGGTAGCCCTGTTGAAGAAGTTAATTTGTAATATATTGATTACGTTCATTGAAATCCTCAACAACGGATATATAATTGAGTAATACTAAGCTGATATTCTCGGTCAGGACGTGACTTTTAGTTCATTATTTTTTTTCCAGATCACTTCAAGTTAATCAGTATTATACAAGTATAACACGTTCTGTATGTTGAGTTGATGAAAAAAACATTTAGATTGTTGTGTCTACTAAAGCGTAAACGACTGCACGATCATGAGGATGAACCGAAACATGAAAATGACAAAATTTAACGACCCTTTTTAATAGATTATTGAGAAATTCTATCCGTCGTCATTTTTATAGTTTTTGCACTAAATGTCTCCTTTTCAGAATTTCTTTTCGCCATAACTGGATGCTTTTTAGAAATGTACACGTATAGATAAGGTCGAGTACCTGACAAATAGTAACATCTAGCAGTTCGCGAATTACAGAAAATCAAAATCAAAACTTTGCTATGTTTCCAGATTTAATGAAACACTTTGAAGCCGAGCACATCGACATTACGTAATTTTACATCACCAAAGATAACAGAAACGACCCTCAAAATGCGGCTTATTTAAATTTTATTGACGATCACTGATAATAATTTATTTTAAAAAAATAGATAATTAAATAGTACGATATTTCAATTTTTTATATTTTATGTTTCTGGACCTTATAATGTGCACCTGGTTTCAAACTACTGTAGGCAACACAAAATATTTATGAAATACTTATACAGAACACCGGTACCTGCCACTCAATATATATTTCTGTGCATGAAAAAGTGAACATATGTGGACAATAACGTTCTGTATACTATTAGGTGCAGATTCGTGCATTTTAAGATGCATATGTATTCTGTCCATTTTCAAGTTTCAATAATAAATATTGACGGCATATGCCAGGCAATTCCCGCACGAAATGGAGCTCAGCAGAACAGGGAATATTGGCAGATATCAAGGAGAATCATAGTACGTTTTCTGTAAGGACACAGTACGAAATGTACCAAATGGCATGCAGGAAGTGTGGCATTGCTGATCGATCATTTATAGTTTTCTTCATACGGAGGAACTGAATGTGATATAAAGTTGTTTTTTTACTACTTTTCATCATGTTACTCCTTTATCTGTTACCACTACCCTCTCAAATATTTTACTCTTGCCATGCTACCCCTTTCCTCTTCTTACCGTTTAACTTGTTACACCATACCATTTCTACCATTAACCCGTCATCGTTTGACCGTTTACCCCCTCATTCTATTACCCACGTTATCCTTTCACGCACGTTACCCCTAACAGAATTACCCTATTATCCCTTTGCCCTCTCATCCTGCGGATCCCTTACCCCCTCGTATTCTGAACCCATACCCCCCACCCTCTGACCCCTCATCCTCTTACAGTACTGCCAACGGTAATTTTTACCATTTTTGCGTTACGGTTGCGTTCCGTTTGCGGTTCGTTTGCGTTTGCGTTCCAGTTCGGTCATATCGGTCCATAACCGTTCACCGGACTGTTCACCGGACCGATGACCGCAAAGGACCGGTAAGAGAACAGTTTCAATCGGTTTTAGCGGTTCTGTGATCTGATTGGCTGACTTTGCTTGCTGTAATTTTTTCGTTTGAAATTCGTTAACCAGTGACAATGTTAAGCGCTATTTTAACGGGAACAATGAAGTGGAAAAGAGGTGGTAAATTGCCAGTTGATATAAAAACATATTAGTGGATTATCACCTGTCTGGTCATTCAACGTTGCGTATTCAGCGGACCATATTAAATCAGCATGGTATCAACATCAGCAGGCAAACTGTACACAGAGTTGTGCGTAACTTCAATCAGACAGGAAGTGTACGCAGGTAAACATGATGATATAAAGCTTCTGTAAAAAGAATAGCATGCGCCTTTTCCTAGAAAAAAAAGTAATTAAAAAATAATAATTTCGTGTCGTCATGTTTTAGCTTGGTCAGTTTCGGTATTAGGCACAACCGGCGCATAATACACAATTTACCTGTTTACTAACAAACTTGAAGATTTAAGAAATCACGTTAAATGAAAACCGTACATTTTATGAAAAATCTCACCACAGTATAAATATCTGTATGTTTAAACCTAAACATGCAAGTTCACACATGCGGCATGATACACCGTTTATTTTCATATTTCACCGATTGATGCAGGTGTGTAGATAGTGAATGCAACTCGGAATTGTGTTTCCACAGTATTAGATTCATTCTTTGAAGACAATTGTGACTCATCATACTTCATGTTATTATAATAAATGCTCATTCATAAAGGTTGCTTGTTCAATACTCTTGTTACAATCATGTAAAAAACCTTAATATTTTAGTAATGAATCTTCAATTTTGAACGCTTGGGGGGCTTCCGTCCAATCACAATTACTTATGTAAATTAGGCGAGGGGCCAATATCTCACAGATTATAGAAGTCGCGTGCCATAAAATTACATAATGATTACGCAATTTTATTGCCCCTACATCCGTTTAAATCGAATCGGGAACCCCTCGTTATTCAGCATGTGTATAAAGCATACACTGTATTTAGAATAATAATGTTAAATCTTATAATAAAACAATACCACAAAAAAAGTATAATTATAATATTAAAAGTGAAACAAAATTCAATATAGATGCACAACATCACACAACACTACCAATATAATTAAGTTTTATGAAAACGTAGACACCGGGCACAAATTTAAGATAAAAATATTTCAACATATGCAGTATCTTGAATAATCTCTAAGGTCAATATTTAACATAAGCTTTTTTAGAATTCACAGTTCTTTATAACAGGTAAGCAAATCTTCGCAATTTTTTATTAAATAATAACAGCGCCGCTCTAAATAAAACAAAGGTCGGTACTGGGTTCAATCCAGGTCTTTCAAAAAGTCCAATGCCCTGGTCGGTATGAGACATTGAACTAGAGAAATGAAGTGTTGTATATAGTTGTAACTGTAGAGGTTGGGAAAAACTGAACTGAATGTTTTTTATATAACGCCTTTATACGATTGAGTACACGTCTATTCCAATTTAAGGTCTGGAGTCCGTACCGTCCAAGGAAAACAGGTCAAAAAATCACTCTTCAGCTTTAACAAGTATAATGCACACGTTCAATTTGAATACCTGTTGACATGTGGCAGAAAAAGTGTCACAGCCATAGGCCAATACACGCCACAAATTTACTATAGGTTTATATAGGAGCGCTGTAATAAACTCGAGCGACCGGGGTTTCTTAATTGTTAAAGTTTGACTTAATAAACTCTAACTTACTTAGTGTTTAACCTCATTTGACATTTTGCATAGCCACCGACATGTGTTGTTGCACGGACCTATGTGCATATAGGTCCGTGATTGTGGGCGGAGCTAAAGTGCTTTCTATTTAGAGTGGACTTTTATTAAATTAAGTGATTTCAGAAGGTAGTTATAATAAAAAAGAAAGACGTTTATTTGAAAATCTTAGCGATTCGATTGGTGGGCAAATGGGGTCAAACACTAATCGTTATTTTAGAATCACAAACGAGATAATAAAGTAAAACATTTCCCTTTTTTTAATTATTTTTTTGTTCTGAGACTTAATTAATTTGTCTTATTTTAAGTTGAAAACTATACCCCTATATTATATAGTAAAACGACCAAACTGTGACAATTTTAAGAGAAATATTTACAGTTATATGTACATAAATCTTCTATAACACTAATTTTAGAATCACAAACGGGATTGAATTAAACAGTCATTCTACATTTTAGTGATATATTTTATATAAAGATAAAGAAAGATGAGGACGGTCTTTTTTTAAGGTTTTGTTTAACAGGCATGTAATTTTAATTTTACGGTCGAAGCACGGTTGCTTCCGTAATGCTGGCCTAACACTTCCGAATAATTGATGTTACTTCTCCAGGTCATCGATAAGTTTTATGGGCGGACATTACGTAACATTTATCATGATCTTTAAAAAGTTGTATATTAGGTTTTGTTTTAGAATCTTTTCTTTTGTTCTTAAAAAGGCAAAACCTTTCATTGAAACCGGATACAGAAGATTTATGAAATTTTCAGTATCATTATCAGTAATATTATTTAGCTTTTGAAAGACATAAAAGATTCAATATGAATGTATTTTAATTTGCACGGGTACTTTATATTTTGTTTACCATTTCTCTTTGTCTCGAGTGAAAGGCAAGAATTCGCCCCGCTGAAATTGGTGTCATTTTTACCTGTATACTATGTCTTTCATTTCTTCTCTAAGAAATAAACTGATTAATACATCAATAAAAAGAGAAAAATACACGCAAGGTTTGATCTGTGCGCAGAGTATTAATTGACAACATCTGTAAAATTCTACTGCAAAAATGGAAAAAAAAAAATTCACAATAAATTCTTTTTTCTTCTAAAATGTTAAATGTATTTTCAAGCAATGTGGATAATGTTACAAACCAGCTGACATTTTGAAGGAAAATATGTTTTGAAAATGAAAAATCACATACTTTTTAAGGCATTCAACATCAAGCGTTTACTAGAGTATGTAAAATCTATTCGATATTCTGAAAAGGAAACTGTTCTATTTCTCAAATGTAAAAAGCCTACCGAAATCAAATGTTAGTCTTCATCAGATCAGAAATAACTGATTGGGAATTTAACATCGCAAAAAAAAAAATTGACGTACTATTTACCGTGGACATGTAGATCCGCCCATTTACGTTTTTAAAGCACACAATATTGTTGCATCAGACTTGCCGTGTGCGTATGTACTTGAAAATAGTGGGTTTACAATTTTCAAAAATTATCACGTGCAAACATTACGCACGTGTATAGGGATCAGCCGAATATAAAAAAACAAGTGCACACTATATCCATTCCCATTATTATGTCAAAATTAACGAATTTTGTAGCTTTTGGATTATTATGTGACTATCGTCAACAATTACTTCCAACGAGTTATATTTCCAGCATCTGTTATTTACATTAAAGTAACAATATTGCTCAAAAAAGACAATATTTGTTTTGATAGAACGCCAACGCAAGTTTTGGGGATTGTAGAGTTTCCTAAATCATACAGAATGGGTATATATCTGATATCCATGAACCTTTCCTTCTTTGAGAAAAAGCTGTCGCTAAACGCGATTTAGTATTTTGCATGGATGTGAAAATACTGCGAGTGTTTACGTATTTCACCGGCGAGCATTTCCGAAGGCAGTTCGTAAAACATCGGAAGAGCGCATATACGAATGACGTCATTCGTCAAGAAATTTAAACAGTTTACAAAATGGAGGACGAAGGCGATACTCCAGTGAAACGGAAAAGAAGAGGCCCAGTTCTCAGAGATTCTGAACGTAAACGCCGCAAACAGGTTCAGACAAAACAATCAAATCTAAATAGAATAAGTATAGGGCGCCAGTTTGATCGATGGAAGAAACTGAAAGACGATCAAGGATTGAAGACGCACACTGATGTGGCGAAAATTATTTTAGACAAGTACAGTATTTCTTTTTATTTCTATCTTATTCGTACATATAGAATTCATTTATGAATTGGGTGCCTTTGAAGAAATTCGACATGTAAGATCAACTAAGCTGTTGAATAAATACTCTGTATAACAATCGTACGTGACTATTCGAACACTGATTTACTGAACAATGAACATACTGAGAATATGTCCCGATCAGGGTAAATACCCCGAATGAGCTATAATAGCCCGATAGGGCTAAAACGTATACAATAGAAAAGTACAATTTTTTTAAAAACTTTTCTTTCTTTTTTAAAGTGCAAGTTAATTTTTTCACAGAATATTTATCTCATTCAGACCTGATGAATACAAGCTATTATAGCTCATTTGGGGGATTTACTCCGATCGGGAGATATTTTCAGCGTGATGAACATTAGTCTCAATAATTCGACTCTAATTTGGCGTTTCAGTGTGTGACCGTTTTCACAGATCTGATAGGTGAACAACTATAAAATAACAGCCTATAAATTCGGTTTACGCAGACCCATTTCACATACGGACAAATTATATCCTATAGATTCAGAGCCTGGCTTCTGTAGCGACTAGCAAAATATATAACGATATTCTTCTCTGTCATTGTCTGTTGAGAACAATTATTTGGACTAATTGAACAGTGAAACCAGCTGACCAGTTGTTTAAAACAGTTAAACTATCGTCACTTCCGACCTTTACAAAATTATCACCTTATTTATACTAATTTATTTATTCTCGATTGCGAAACAAGTTCTTACAACTTAGATTAATCGCTCTCGAGACTCATTCGAGATGGAATCAACCTCGAAGAGAGAGAGGCAATGTTGATTTGTTTGTGTCTTGCCTAAGGACATTACCGACATGGATATAGTAGGGATCAAACCCGGGGCCTTTAAATCCTGAGGCGAACACCCTACCACGGCGGCTCCATTTTTGAGGCTATATGTCTCCCTGTTGAGGCTATATGTGACTGTCAATTTTCTAAAATTAATGTGATTCTTAAATTGATAATAAACGTCTACAGTAAAAGTGTGCGAAACTGCATCTTGTACGGAATCAGGTACACAGAATACAATGTCATGTAAATTAGTTGCCTTTAGAGTTTTATTTTGATTTTCAAAGATTTTAATAAAATACAAACTTATTTGACTTTCGAGTTAGATTACGTAAAAGGCATGCAGCTTATCAAATCGCTCAGACACTCCATAGAAGTATACAGTTAACTCTGTGAATGGCTGTCTGATTAGCGCAATTGCTTCTCACAATTTAACCCGGGTTAGATCCTCATTCTGTGCAGTATGTGAGATGTTCATCATATCACACAAGTGGGATTTCGAGTGGATTTCTCTGGTTTCTTCCCAATGCCAACATCTGTGAGGTCGGTTAAAAAGTTTGCATGAGGTTATGTTTGTTATTTTTATCTTGCTGATTTAAATAAAGATTATTGTAATTATTCTCCGTGAACACTCATTGAATAGGTCATTATACTTGCGCAACAGAGGCAGCAAGTTCTTCATCACTGCTACTTAGTAAAAGCTGGGTCAACTAAGGCACATATGTGGCATCACCAGTGTCTCTGCCCAATGACACACTTCATGCTCATGCAGGGGTTTGAACCTGGGACCTCCCGTTCTAGAGGCGTTAACCATAACCACTGAGGTAATGGGATTTTAAGGAAACAGGTACGAGTTGACTTGGGTAAGACTTGATGCAGAAGCTGCAAGAGTTATCCAAAATATGCCTTGTAATTCCAGGAAGTGAAGATATACTATGAATCAGTACCCTTTGGCATGATGCTTCATTATTAACTTCAATGGTGACGTGATTGGGTGTCTAATGAACTGATAGTCACAGGTTTCACTTTCAGTCCACTAAAGGATTTTTCACGGTTACATAAATACAAATGAGCCTGTTGTATTGTAATTGTCCCTAGGGTGATAAAAATAACTAAGCCAAAGCGTAGGTTCAATTGTACAGATCTTTCATTTCACACAAATCTGAGTATAATGGTTGCTGAGAGTAAGTTAGCACATCAACATACATGTTTTACAGTAGGGTTTATGCCTGTTCCATCAGTCGTTTAGATATTTACAGTGTGTAGTTAAGTTCACCTAACAGTAACCATTCTTTCCCGGAAAGACCAGTGCCAAAGAACACACCCTTCATATGCCTTTATGAAAAGGTCATGCTTGGTTGCAGAATTAGAACATGCAGCCACTTTTTTGTGAAATTCAATATTGATGCCAATGAAAGTCGTGAAAATAATGAGTGACTGTATGAAATCTATATTATTTGCACACATATTTAATATCCAGATTTTTTTACTGGTATATTACATTGGTATTTATAACTTTGAGTATTACAGGATAGTTATATGTGTGTGAATGAAATTATTAAATTGACTTAAATTCTATGAATTGCACTAAGTGGCTTTCGATATATAACACAACCCTTACAGTAGACTATGGTGATGCTAGAAAACATATTCAGTGCTATACACAAGTCTTGTGTGCAAAACAATGATCGTTGAGAAAACTTATATTGCCAACTTCAAGTGGTATATACCTCGTAGTGGACACTCACTACATGGGCACTGGTAGGGATTGAACTTGGGACCCTCAAATCATGAGACTACCACTGAACAAAGACCGCTTTGAATGAAGGCTTTAAATCTTCTTTTACTCTTTACACTTCTTAGAAAAGAAGATTTTTGCATAGCTGTGGGCTACTATCAAACACTCATATGGTAATTTGAACCTCTTCTGTTTCTTTGATTCCAAGTGTTTTATGCACTGTATTGTGCATTTATATTACAGTTACTTCAGACGTGAGACATCTAGGGGTGATAGTAGTAAACCAGACACAAGTCAAGAAAGACAAGCTGTAGGTAGGACACTGTTTGCTGTGCCTTCAACTTCAACTCCAGCTAAACCAGGCAGACTTATAACACCTGTAGTTTCAGAGATATCAGGGGCATCTTCTGATAGATGAATAAAAAGCTAAAACAATCTTAGATAATTACAAATTTTCTAGAATTTTAACTCTATCACTTGACATCGGAACTATTTGTACATGTAACCTGATTGCGAGCTAGTGATCAGCTTGTCTCTTCATTTCAATAAAAACACCTTTATGTTCAACAATGACTGAACAAAATAGTGCAAGCAGTTGATCACTCCATGTGTATACTTTTTATTAGTTGCATAATACCTTGAATTATATTGACACAAAACCCTGACTATTTATTTCAGTGAAGCAACTCTGACTGCTGTTGAAACTACTGCAGGGTCTACTGCTGCACTGGAAGAAGTCCTTACAAGAGGTGGGCGCAAAGTGACAGCTAGAGAACAGTCGTTATTTGTTGATCCTTTCAAGTAATTATATTCTTATACTTGTTATTTATGATAAAATACATGATTAGTTTGCATACCTAAGCTTTAACCGACATTGTCACTGGCCACATCTGATCTTGAAGATCTATAAGAATATTAATTGGACATTATTTCATTTCAGCATTTCTTTGCAGGGTCACATTTTAAGGAGAATGACTATTTACTAGGGAAAACCAGAATACATCAGGCGAAAACTTACATTTGTGTATACTGTTGTGATGGAAGCTGTTGATTCTGATATATGTAAAATAGTAACATGGGAGTGCTGGGGTAAAACATAATTTTTAGTGATTTTATGTGTTTTTTTCAGTCTCAGCATTGATGTATCAGAATTGCAAGATCATGATGAGGCCGAGATGGAAGATCCAGATTATGAACCCAGTTTCGAGATGATGGCTGTTTTGTAAATTTATTGTCTCTATTCAGCATACTATGATCAATTACAGTCATAGAAATAAGCAGTTAGCACTGGTGAAAATTGTCTTTGATAGATTGATATCTTTTACTTAAATTTTTTCCAGGAGTACTTTTTGACTTTACTGATGTACTGACCTTTCTTGTATATGTGGATCAATTTATTGTTACATTTTAAAAGTGGTAGTGAGTAGTTACATCCTGAATGCGCACACGCTGTGAATTCTGGTAAATCTAAATTTACAATGACTATAAAAGTCAGTAATTGGGATTTGTGTGAATGCCACACACTGTTCCAAGGCTAGAAAGAAAAAAGGCATTGAACCTGAGTAAATCTACAGGAAGTAATTTAGTTTGCTATTGAAGTGATTCAGATGATTGTTCTGTGGAACACCACCCTTATGTTTCTGTATAGGATTAAATACATATTGATTAAAAAATAAATAAAAAATTAATTTGTCAATGATTTTAGACCAGATGAAGTGAATGAGTTGTATGAAGAGGTAGCTTATGAAGAAATGGAATTTGCCATGGAGATAGAGGAAGATGAAGATGTTAAAGGTGTTGAAGAGGAGTTAGGCCCAGGGATCAAAAAAGTTATCACACATGATGCTGTTGGTCCTTTGACAAAAGCTACTGTTTGTTTTGCCCATGTGGATCAAATAAGAAGTCTTGCTGGAACGAATGTGAACAGGTATAAAGAGGCAGAATTCAAGCATCCCAGTGACATAAGCCTTGCTGATGAATTTATTGGATCAGCATTGTATTTAAAATGGGTACATTATGATTTATAATTAATGTCTATAATAATGGGTGAAATGAGACTGTTATTCCGAGATCAATGTAGATCTTTCCACGCAATATGCATTCAGATGAACTTGCACCTGTTATCAGGCAAGTCGGGCCCAGTGCTTACAAAACGTTCTTTTGCACAATTTACAAAGTCAGGTTTATATAAAGATGCATAACCTGAAGATAATAGACCTTATAATTATTGCTATGAAATCCAACTTTGTAAATGATAGTTGTAGTATAACTTGCCTTTATATTACTGTTTCAGCCTGATTTGTTGTTCAGCATGATATTGTGTTCAAGAAACCTTTGTAAGCACGGTGCCTGAAGCCATTATGTTTGCCTGTCTATTACATACAGCATTAATCACTCTATAGCAATTGCAATTACTGCTGTGTTTCAACATGATGACACCATTTCCTGTCTCAATGTAAAATGATAGTAGAAACATGATACAGAGAGTCTGGACTGTGATTGCACATTTTTGAAATAAGTATAATTTTTAGTCAAATTTACTACATAATGACATCAGGGTAATTTGAAAAAATGTATGACATAGTGTTAGAACTTTGTTGCCATGTCCGGGAAAGAGAGCTGTCTATACAGTTTATATGCTACTTATGAGTTATTACGTTATTAATAATTGAACAAACACGCACTGAAATATGTCAATACATCTCCATGTATCATAGTGTATAAGTCATCTGTTGCAAACTATAAAAGCTGACATACGGATCTTTCATTGCAGAACATAATTATACTACAACCAGTCTGCCAGAACAATGCCGACAAAGATGTTAGCTGTTACGTTTACATTACAAAAACTCTATTTCTATGTAACAATTTTTGTTTCATACATTCTTTTTCATTACAACAAATCTGTTTCAGATATGCGGATCAGGCCATATTGTTCATCGATGGTGTGCGCTAGTGTGTGTTGGTAGTGTATGTGTGTGTGTGTGTGTGTGTGTGTGTGTGTGTGTGTGTGTGTGTGTGTGTGTGTGTGTGTGTGTGTGTGTGTGTGTGTGTGTGTGTGTGTGTGTGTGTGTGTGTGTGTGTGTGTGTGTGTGTGTGTGTGTGTTGGTGGTGTGCACTTCTGGGTGCTGTGGGGCTCGTTTTGGGGAGGCTGCGTTTTTGGTGCGTGGCATTCCCTGTTTGATATTATTTTTGCATAGTATAGATTTACTTACTTCCGTAGCAACTGTAACGTCAGGAAATAACATCGGTAAATTAATCATGTGGGCTCAGCACCTGAATCTGCAGAGGATGATAAGGAGTTACACAATCTTACAAGAAAGTTCACAAACACTGCAAGATTTACTATTATGTCAGTACTGTTATTGTTTTACATTTAAGTCCACCAGCACACATCTCACCAGACTGTCTGTGTGTATGATTGGAGGAGTACCTGACTGCGGTAAAGAGTTCATTTTTACGTATAAAATGTAGCACCAAACATTGCCAGTGATGTACACTGTCTAAGCTGATTATACAGCCCCTTACTTTGGTGCAAGCACAAGTTTAATAGGTAATATCATAAGCTTTAAGGATGAATGATATAACCATAGAAAATGTTTACTCTCATAGGTGATGGGCGCAATGACTCCCCCGGACACTGTGCTCAGTATTGTTCATATACGTTGATGGAAGAGTCCACAAAAAAGATTTTGTCAATTCAGACTCTTGACAAAAGAACAACAGACAGGAAGTCGGGTAATATGGAGAAGGCTGGTTTCAGGTTTGCACTGGAAGATGCACGGGGAAAAGGGATCCATGAAAAGGAAGTGGTAACAGATGCACATCTTGGTGCAGCAATGAGTAAGTTATTTATGTTTTGTTACTTTGTTTGGGCATGTATCCATTTCTAATTACTTACACAAATGTTTAAGTTGAATCCAATGATTGTTTGGGCTTTTGGGAAGTCATGCCTGAAAATGTTTTCACTATGGTAAAATAAATTGCTAATATTTACAGTAATGTCTTTTAGTTTATACTTATTATTTAGCTACATTGTGAAAAATGCTTGCGGCTTACAGTGTTCATATCTAGTCGGCTTCCTTACATTTCTGGTGTATTATTGTAATGAGGAGGAAAGTTCATGACCCCAGTGCGGCTAGGACCCCAGTGGGGCTGGAACCATGGTTGAGCACCAAACAGCAGCACTGCCCTTAGTGTAGCTGCTTTAATGTTGTTTCTTTCTGTTTCATTTAGAAAGGGAATATACAGATCTGAAGCACTCTCATGATATATGGCATGCCGCAAAGAACTTGGGGAAAAAGATAATGAAGGTATGGCTTCTGAAACAAATGTAAATATTGTCATAAGGAAAACATAATTATTCTCTTATTTTTTAACAAAAAATGTATGAAACAGTAACTCTGTTGTGCAAGGAAGGATTTGAAATGTTCAGCAATCAAGACAACGGTGCATGTACAACACCCATGACCCTACCTCCAAAGTAAGGCTCACACTTAAGAGTTTGAAAGTAATGGAATCCTGTAACTGTCATGATTGGAAGGATTTTAGAATAACATGTCAAAATTCTTGAGCACATGGAGAAGACATGTCAGGTGCAAGTCACATGTCCTAACCTTGAAAGTGTAGGTCACATTTACAGGTCATACAGCTTAGAATCCGATATATGTTTGGACATGTTCATGTAAAGATTTTCAAATGAATTGAAACAAATCTTAGCACATGGTGGCCACAGACTGAGAGACGCCTCTTCAGGAGCATTACTTATGAAGGACAGCTCTTGCTTTTGTTCCACCTGGCACAAATGTAAGAGCAATGATATAAAGTAGTGTGTGCAAGTACCTAGTCCACACCTTGAAGGTCGGTCCTAGAGTGTGAGACACCATTTGGGGGTCATTTTGTCACACGTAGCTCCTGTTTATCGAAACAACAGCAGCGTCTGCTGTTATTGTATTTTATGTTGTTTTTTTCTTCATTTTCCTAATTGTAGATAGCCCAAAAGAAAGAGAACAAGATACTAATTCAGTGGCAGCAGATATTATAAACCACTTTTGGTTTACATGCAGCAAAGTGAACACTTATGAGGAATTTCTGGTATTTATACATTAGTTGAACACAATCATTTAGAAAAAAATGATCAATGAACTTGTTTGACGTATATCAGTAACCACTTTTCTTTTTGGAGGATGGGGAGACATGTCTGGTATTCCCAAAAAATGTTCATTTGTTTGACACCTTTTTTACCTTTAATTGTATATACCAATATATATAAGTAAAATAAAATTGATCCATGGACTTTAATGTTTCATCATAAATATTTCGAGAGTAATCATAGCAATAAAAGAAGTTACAAACAAAGCGATTCTTGGCATACCCAGTGCAGATATTGGCCCAAGAGTTTTAGCTCAAAGGACATTCGGGATATGTGGGCCAATTAGCTCTTTTGGTACACAGCAGTCATTAATAACTTATTTATTGCATACAATGGTGAAATTGGATGTTGCGCAAATACAAATTAAAATGAACCTATGCCCCATCAAAAAGTAATTTATTATCAAAGGTTAAATGTATGGAGGAACAATTTTAACAGTCCTATCACAATAGTTTTACCTACTGTGTACAGTAATGTAGTGCTTTTTACAGTATGCATATACTCCCTTGGTCATTTCGTTAATTATGATGTCATTACACATTTTATGTGACCTTCAGATACTTTGAAATGAGTGTTGGCTATGATGTTTCAGGCCTTGAAAAGGTTTGAAATTACAGTTAACAATTGTGCAAATAACTCTGGTACTGTGTAAAGGAATGGTCTGGTACAAAAATCTTCTGAAACATTGTATTGTAAGGAAAATTTGAAAGAATTTTTGTGTCCTATGTAATTGAAAGAACTATGGATACAGTATGCTAGCCTCCTGCTTAGATAAGGTCTTCAAAGTTACAAACAATTCGAAAATAAGGACATTTTTCATATATATTTTACAGTTTCAGACACAAAGACATTTTGAGTTCTTTATAGGCTGAGTGAGATCACTTTGTAAATACAAAAATGTAGTCCTAAATGTTGTGGAAGAAAACAGGTCGGCAATTGTTGAGAAATGTTTTCTGTATTAGTATTTTTATAGTGTAGTACATGTATATTTTTATGTAGCCACATATGGATACTGGCAAACCTAGTATGAAGTTATAGACTTACATGACTAGGCCGAAGAGATATTTATATTTTCTCTATTTTGAATCAAGATTTTATATAAGATATGCAATAAACCGGTACTTTATAAGACTTCACCTTTTCAATGCAATTATATGCAAATATTTTTCATGAAAAACACTAATTTAGAAATGGTATTGAAATATTATTCAGAATTTGGGATCTAATTAATCTGTTTGCAACGAAACAAGACCTGCAGTTCTCTTTCACTCAACATGATTTTCAAGGTACTTTTGATTTGATCTTATAATCTATGCCAGTCTTTATATAGCTAAAAATAGCTTTTTTTCAAATTCATAAAAATTACCAGTATTTTGTTACACCTTATGAAGCTGTTTATATCTTTTTGTAAAGAAACTGTGCATTTACTTTGCTGTCATGTTGTTTTGTATGACAATTATAGTGAATAGTAAAAAATGAAAAAAAAACATCTCCAGAATATGTTGCATCATTGTATTGACATAGCTATCAGAAAAGACCTACTATTTCTAAGTCCACATTACAAAAAAAACAAGGCATTGCAGTTTGAATAATGCCTTTCACTACGAGTTCTACTTCAGATAAGAATTTAAAGCAAGAGGGCAAAGGTGGCTCCATATCGCTTACCCGAGACCTACTAGTTACCATTTTTGACCAATCACTTAATCTGACAAGAAAAACCTGACAAATTGGCTATGAAATGTGATTTGCATAGTACCAAACAGATATTCCTAGAGATTGACTTGGTGACCTAGTTTGTTATCCAATGTGGTCCACAAAACATACAATGTTTTGGTTGTAAATGTCACCTGTATAGCACACACATTGTAAACAGGAGACATAGATTTGTAGCTCCGGTAAAGCATATTCAAACTATCTAAATTCCATAAACAAATCATAATGACCAAGTTTCATGATGATACAAAGAAAAATGAAACCTGCATTGTATAAACAAGGCTTTCCTATGATTTGACTCTGACCTAGTTTTTGACCCCAACCCTTGACATAGATTTCATCAATTCCGTCAATTGGACCATGTTTTATGAAGATCCAGTACATTTGTAGTCTCTATTGCATACAGAAAGATTGACCACAGACACCAAGCCATCACAAAAGCTCACCTTGAGCACTTCGTCTTGAAGTGAGATAACAAGAGCTGTCAGTTGGACATTGCGCTTGACTTTTCAGTGCTTGCCAAAAAAAAAACTTAGTTGGTAAAAATCCCCAAGGATTTGTATAAACAGGGCCACAAGCAGCAAGATATAAGTAAAGTTATCAAATTTAATTCTTTGATATCCCTGAATACTACAGCAAAGTTTTTAATTAATACTTGGTCAACGATATATGTGCATGATGTACAGTGCTAGCTGCACACAAGACTTTAACTAGGAAATTCTAAGTACAAATCAAGAAACATTTTCATAGGGTTATCTTCTGTAGGTTTCACAATGTAAGTACTTTCAAAGTAATATCTCAAATGGAAAAGTTAACAAGAATGAACATTTTGAAATTTGAATGAAAAGTTTAAAAGGGCCATAACTCAAATGAAATACTTGACAAAGCTACCTTCTCCTGTCTGTGTTTGGGAATCAAAATAGTAAACAAGTAATTATACTTTCACAGTAATATCTCAAACAGTTCAGTCAAAAAGTGGATGAAAAACTTGACCAAGATTCTAATTCAATAAAGGCCTTTAGTTGTTTTTAGTCCTTGACAGAGTTACCTTCTCTTGCCTATAGATGGCGGTAATGATATTATAAAACAAGCATTTAAAGCTTCAAAGCAATGTTTTAAAAGGTTAATTGTATATTTTTTTCTCACTATTTAACTTTTTTTTTAAAAGCACAGCAAAATGATGTCAACCAATCTTCATGGCACTAAAATGCATTTTTTTTACAGAGTCAACAATATATTTAAAAAAACAGTTATAGCAAAACCATATATCTCTAACATCCCTTATTCTTTTTCAGTTCAGTCAATAAATACAAAACAATTCTAAGCAGACCTTACAGTATAGTAGAAATCAAATACAAGTTGGAATTTACAATTTTTCTGCTACATGTACTTAGCTAAATCATACTCTAAAATCCATAAAGTTTTTAGTATCTTAATCAATTGATCATCGGTTTCACTAGTTTTTCGGATCTGATCTTTTTAATGTTTATCTGAGAGCCTCATTCCAAAAACTATCTTGCTGGCTTTGCCTGAACTGTTGAACATTAAATTAATCAGACTTCCTCTACACCACTTCATAATTTGGGACTGGGATTGCTTTCCAAAAGACCTTTCTGTGTTGTTTTGAAACAAATGGGCAACATCAGTGAGGAGTTGGCATTTTAGCTACCTATATTTAAACTACAAATGTAGTGAAATGTTTACCAGAATTCCTATGGTTTTTACACAATGATCCCTATCTGTTGAGACACACAGAAAAATTATTCAGATGATGAAAACCACAATAAAACATCGCAGAAGTAGCTTGAATATATAAATGCACTTCTTTCTATGAAACCATTATCTCGCTTCACCCAGAGACAAGGAAAGTATATTGATTGGAAAAGCGTATAGTAAAGTGAAAGTTGAGAAACTCGAAATGTACATGTACTACGTAGTAAATGAAATTTGCTTATCTATCTATTTTTCATACTATTACTTATTAAAATATACAATGATAAGACAAAACTATGTAATAGCCAGCGATTTATGCACATGGACAAACCGGACAAAGTTTTATTACTAATTAAAACTAAATAATCATACTAACCGACGTCGATGACATTCTGCATGTAGAAATATTGTTTATGTTGTTATACGTCATCAAGATGTGTGCTATTTATTCATTGGCTGACGGAAACATACGGAAAATCTCCGGAGAGCTGCCGAAGATATACATGATATGGTTTTGTAAACAGTCGATGGATATTGGGTCAATCTTTCACGCTTGATATTTTCACATCCAAGACCATTTTCTTCCGTTTCAATCGAGCATCGTGTATATTTTAGATCAAGGTATAGGCTGGAAACATAAATTTGGCTTCTTTATCGGCAAAAAACTTACCATTTCTGAGCGATAGTGTGGCTTTAACGACTGACCATGTAACTTAAATGAAATAGTGCTCTCTAGTTAAAACATTATTATCATTATTATTATTATTATTATTATTATTATCATCATCATCATCATCATCATCATCACTATTATTATTATTATTATCAATCATTGCAAGTAATGTGAATGATAATGGTAGAAATGGTAAAAATTAAAACATAAGTTTCGCGGCAAGTTCAATATCTCCCTTAGGCAGTATTCAAGTACAATCGATAATCAATGATTTATGACCCTGTCCGTTATTTATGGATACTACCGAACCGTAGTTGTTTCCGTAAATTCATAATACCCAATTCTTATCGATTGGCAGCTGATATAGCGCTTGACACTATCGTATGTCTGATCGTGCTTTAGATTATATTAAACATGTACAAGGCGTGGAAATAAACTTTAATACGAGCATCAAAGTTTAGCATACTCATGTTTTGTGATTTAATATTGTTGATTTTACTTTCAGTCATTGAGTACATATATGCCAAATCAAAAATTCACATAAAAACGATTCTTAAACCTGATTTCAGATAACCGCTTTACATGTCACGCCTTCCTAAATGCTGATTGGTGAATTCTCACGCTTATTACCATGTGATGGCAACGGTCATAGTAACGCTTCGTTTCAGTTTGTAAATGCTATTTTGAGCTGCGGTGAACGGTTACAATGGGTTCTAACGGTTTATAACGGTCAAGTCCGTTCCGGTTCTAAATGGTTGCGGTTTGGTTGCAACAATTACCGTTGGCAGTACTGTACCTTGTAATTTATTGCCCCTTATTCATTTTATATACTCTGGTTAGCATCAGGATTGATCATTTGTGTGTTTGCTTTCGTTGAACCGTTCAGCGCAGTGAAAGAACTAAAACAATTGGTTGTGATTTTGGACAATACTTGAGACATAGTCTAGTAATTCTATGTTGTAACGTTAAAAAAATTGCAAAAAAATTGTTTTGTGTACTAACACAACAGACAGTCGTTCCTCTAAAGCTGACATAGTTATAAGAGCCGTCAATTTGTGTAAGTCTAAAAAATGCAGTTGAGAATGTACAAAACTCGTTTTTATCGATATGTCCTTTATTGTACATCATAACGGCATTTTAAGGACGTCGTGTAGCAGGACGTCATAAAAACATGGCGGAATGGTGTTCAACTTTTCACCCGGGAGTATTTTAAAAACAAATCATTATGGATTGTCTTAATGCAAGTTAATATTTTCGTACATTTTAGATATATTTAGATAATTAAGTGTATTGACAAAAATAATGGATCTTTATTAACGTATATAAATCGTTGTAAAACAAAATATGGCACGTAAGGAGAATTAAAAACAAGAACATTCAGTGACAGTAACAGTCACCTCCCTCCGTCCACCCAGCCCTTTTTTTATAGATTTTTTTAGAATTTGAAATTAGCAACAATGAGTTTGACCTTGACCCTAGCGACCCTCACGTAATCCTAGGCTTTTTCTCAAAGCAAGCTAGCTACACACCAAGTTTCATTGCAATTGGTCACTCTAAACTAGAGTTATTGCGTGGTGCGGTGGTCGAGTAGTTAACGCTCTGGACTACCAATCCGGGGGTCTCCGGCTCGATTCTCGGCCAGAACACTGGACATTTCAGAAACGCTTTTCAGTGTTTCCCACCTTTGTGAGATGAACTGGTTAGAAACCCAGAGGTAGTCTCGCGTGTATTGGTGCTATACACCGGCTATATTAACGAATCAATGGCTCTTTTCGTTTAAGCTAGGGTCTGGTAATAGCTTGCTATTTATTGTGTTATCTTTGGTACTTGGTACTGAAAAATTCTGAAAGACAAAATAGCAATCAAGCGCGACAACGAGTTCCGCCGCGTCATGCCGCGTCTCGCGGCGTTACGCGGCGTGCAATTTTCTATACAGGTAAGAGCGATGAAATAAAATGCAATGTTCTGTTGTACACATGTATAAAACTGTGTTTTGCAATAATGATGTACAGTGTATTCCATAAATTTTCAGTCTTACATTTATTTAGTAAAAATACCAGTAAGTTTAAGCAACCATGAAAACATGTATGTTTAAACGTGTTTTAGAAATGTGAGATGAAAAAGTAATACCTCACCCCATATGACTATTTTGCATAAATTATTACTTCAATTCGATTAGTTTCCATATCAATGTTTTTCTAACTGTTTGAAATCTTTCAACTTTGTGAAATGTGTATCTTTACATTTTTTTACATTTGAAATATTACCTTGGTAATCGTATAGTTAGGCTAGTTACATGAGTTTAATCATTATCAATAATGTGTAATATTCCCTGTCTGTAATTTTTCCATAGTGAAGATTGTATATAACTTTATGTTATTATCTTAATGCAGAGATGGACATATACTACATCGAATGTCAGTGTACTACCAAGAAGACAAAGGTTGAAACTAATGTTAAATCATCGTGATCATTTTAAATGTTGCCGATTGAAAAAGGATGCTTAAAAGAATAACGACAGAACTGAGTATTATTCACTGTTAAACAAAGCTGACATACATGAACTGCATGGCGCTCCTTTGTCAGAAAGTGTTTAGTTTATACTAATTTATTTTAGCTCGATTGTGAAGAAAGCTTGTAGCTTATCGAGTCACTCTCGAGTCCGCTTCCTGGAAAAACCAATACCACTGTCATATGAGGAAGTACGGTCGGGCTCGAACCCGCAACCTCCGGGATGAGCTGCAGACACCTTAACCTCTACACCACCGCTCCCATTACAATGTTTATTACCGCATCATTGAAGTAATACTGCTCTGTAACTACAGCTGAACTTTCGAATTTATAATTCATTTTATGAAATATCTTTAGAAATAAAGGCCATAAAGTCGGTATATCTGTGCTAGATGTACTGTACATGTAATAGTTACATCCAAAGTGAGCGTAGGACTCGTCCGTTGTTAAAATGCTTACAGACATTTCTTGTCATTTTAGTACACACTATATATGTACATGTATAATGTGTGCGGTAATGACACTTTTATGTCTCTCTCTGTCTCTCTCTCTCTGTCTCTCTCTCTCATCGTGTCTCTCTCTGTCTCTCTCTGTCTCTCTCTGTCTCTCTCTCTGTCTCTCTTTCTCTCTCTCTCTCTCTCTCTCTCTCTCTCTCTCTCTCTCTTTCTCTCTCCCCCCCCCCACACACACTATTCGCTCTCATCGTGTCTCGAGAGCGATAAATGTTAGATGTAAAAGTTTAGAAACTTGTATTGTATTGTTTTCATCGGCGATTGAACGAATGACGGAAATCAGTACAGAAAATATGTTTAATCTGAAATATACAATTTAAATATTACTTATTAGAGAAATCTGTAAAAACTGCATGACTGTTTACATAAGAGAAAAACTGAACTGTATATGGATGAATTGATACACACAGTTTATTACGAACTCATTTAGATATGGTCTTTATATCCGGAGTTTGTTATAACCCGTATTACATACTCCTATAAAATAAATAAAGAAAATATCCGAGAAAATTTGGTCCTTATATCCTGATTTTCGCTATATCCGGAGTCGTAATATTTGAGGTTTACTGTAATGAAACTACGTATTTCTTTGCCTTCCTACGAAATTTCCATAGAACGACTCAAAATCTTAATATGTACAGACTGTGTTTGTCCGTGTTATTTTGTTGATTTTTTGTTCATGGTAAAATGCATATATAGTGCGACATTATTTACCTGGCACTCAATAGGTAGTGAGTATTTTGACCATGCTTTATACGATATTTTCAATATTCACTTTAAAAAGGAATGCTTAAGAGTATTCTATATTCATCAGTGCATGATGGCATTTCTAGTTCTTCGCAATAATGCATTTAACTTATATCTCCGCACCTACGATACCAGGTAATTTCGTCAGCCTTCGTTGTCTGGTGGTAAGAGCCGATGACTTGAACTCACTATGATAACCTTACATAGATTGAGAGTCATGTATTCGACCCTGGTACCAACAATGTTAGAAAGAAAGTAGTACTGGTATAGTAAGGTAAACTGCCTGCCTGTTAGAATGACCAAAATACGGCTGGAACGGGCGTACGTCATTCAAACAGCAAAATTATGCAGTGAGAAAATATAATACTTGCATGTTAGTCACGGCTTGAAACCAAGCCTTAGCACGAGGTGTTTATGTTACAGTTGTGCATCGCAATGTTTGATGTTACGTCATTAATTTTTCGTTCCACTTAGTGCGATCTTTAGAAAATATCAATTTTATTTTTTTCATAAAACGTCAAACGCCTATACGCACAGAAGCGGGTTGTGTCCCCGGTTCATAGCTTTTAGGTAGTTGGTAAAATGTTGATGTCTTACTCCGAGTGTAGGAATCGAACCTGCGTCCAAATAATAAATTACACAAAATCTAATGCTGTTTGCTCCCGTTATTGAAAATGTTCATGCGGCTAATTAAGATGTTTAATGTAACAGAACATGTATATTTCTAACGTATTTCTTGAATGTATTAAAATTGACTGTTTTTCAAATGCACGTAGTAACACTTGTCATGCTAGCAGAAAAATCCTATGCATGCATTTTCAATCAGTGCAGATCATGATCAGTTCTGCATCGTACGATATTCATCCTTATAAACATTACAGATGTATGTTATCATCCAAAACGAAAGCAGGAAAAGTCAACTTTAGAAACTTAGCGGCGTACATTTATAGGTGTTGATGCCGGTTTCAATATTTGCAAACATTCAGAAGACAAATAATTGTCAGTACTTATTTTCATAACAAAGTCATGAAACTGTAACAACTTTTGATTATATACAATACTTAAATCATAAAACATACTTGGAGAATAGTAAATTCCAGTAACTCATGCAAAAATCCTATAAAATTATATTTTATAAATCCTTTTATATAATGCATTAATTTTAAAGGACAACATAATCCTTTACGCCGCGTGACGCGTCATGGTATTTGTTGTATCTCGCAAATGACACGCGGCATATAGATGCTGCATCTACAATCACATGCCGCCTGTGCTGTACTGTACACACAAAATTTCATTGCGATTGGTTACTCCTAACTAAAATTATTGAGCGGAAACCAAATGTTCGACGACCGCCCCCCCCCAGCGACATACGACTTCGCCATTCTAATATCCAGGAAATCCACTATCATCAACACCATCATCAGCTAGATCATCATTGTCACATTGTCAACATTCATCACCATAACGATCATCACCACCATCATTTTCAACAGTACAAATTTAACCTCATTACAAAACATTGGAGGTCAAGAACTTCCATTTCCAGATGAATGCGTTTTGTCGGGTGACAGAATAAACCCTAACCGACATCCACTAATGACTCAATATACGGACTCTCAAATAAACAGACGGCCCTTAAATGAACGAAGGCTTTGTAGAATACTTAACAAACGCATTAGTAACTGCAGAGTAATTGTTGACCATGCAATAGCACGGCATGGAGACACCCACGTGATAAATATCATTAATTGTCCACATTTGCAGTGGTATGCTTGACCGTCGTAAAGAACTAAATTTGACATAATAATAAATATACAAGAGCCGTTGGTTTGTATAAATATATTATTCTAACTTAAGATGGCCCCTCAATACAATGTTCAGAGTACAGAGCACGTTTACATTTACATGTACGTTAACAGTTATGCTGGTCAGGTCTAGTATAAACAATGTCAAAGCAACTCACGTTGTTTTCTCAAAATATCTAGGGTATTAGTGCAAATTTAGGTAGTGGTATGAATGACAGAGTTAGTAGAGGGTATTTATGGCCAAAAATGGCAAATGAAGGAATTAAATCCTACAGAAATGATTTTTGGTGTGCGCAATCTATATAATGTGTCGACTTCACTACCCGGAATCTACTAAAATCTGCTGGTGCGCTTCCCTTATTTTTGGGGTAAAACGTCGAAAAATTGATTGTCTTATTACTTTACTTCTTAGGAGGTCAGACCTTTGTAATTTATTACTCTAGTATGTCATCTAGTATTTAGATACAGATATGTCATGTATAAAATCAGTATAAATCCAATATGGCCGCCCAAATTCAAAATGGTCGCCAGAAAATCATGATTTTATAGCATAAAATATGTTTCTTACGAAGTAACAACTTCTAACTTGTATAATTTCTTCTTAAATGTATAATCAACTCTTAAGTAATTGCATAAAAAGTTCAGAGCAGTATATCAGAATATGATCCACGACAGACATCGTAGGGTACGCATGCGCTATAATGCAGATGACTATTTTTTTCCGATTATTTCAGTACTTTTCTAGTTATTGCTTCTACACTGATACTGGAAGCCAGCAGAAGTAGATAAAGGAATAACACCCCACAGAAATGATATTTGGTGTGTGCAATTTATATAGTGTGTAATTTAGTATTTAGATACAGATTTGTCATGTATAAAATCGGTATAAATCCAATATGGCCACCCAAATTCAAAATGGCCGCCAGAAAAACATGCTGTTTATAGCATAAAATTTGTTTCTAACGATGTACCAACTTCAAAATTGTACAGTTTTCTCTTAAATGTATTATCAAATCTTAGGTAATTGCATAAAAGATTTAGAGCAGTATATCACAATATGGTCCACGACAGACATCGTGGTGTACGCATGCGCTTAAGTGCAGATGTCCATCTTCTTCCGATTTTTTTCATTTATTTTCTAGTTATTGCTTCTACACTGATACTGGAAGCCAGCAGAAGTATTGAAGAAAGTATCATCTACAGGTTGAGAGTATAATTTATTGGTAAAATCTCGGTCCTGATGTCCATCAACAAAATTTCCAGATTGTTTTATCCACTTCCGGTTTTGAATCACCCGTCTTCGGCGGCCATATTAAAATTGTACAAATTATATTGATGAGAATACGATGCTCCTATATTTGATGATCTTTGCTGCTCCTTTGAAGAACATACCACATGATATTCATGTATCAGTATAACACACCATTACTGGTCTGCAAATGGGCTGGCACTGACTATTGCAACCATCTCCAGGTTTCATATTGATAAACACTATAAACCAAGGGGTCTTCTAAGATACATTACAATTCACATTCTAGCTAACTCAAATGATATCAAGCTCAACCCAGGTCCGGCTCATAATGACAGCACCTTTACCATGCATCACCTGTGATAAGCAAGTCACATGTGACTACCGAGCGGTAGTTTGCCGACACGTGTGACCGGTAGTATCACAGCGACTGTCAGGACGTTCACACAGGCACCTACATTATTCTGAGTGAAGAAAGTGCTATCAGGTTGGACTGCATTATTTGAAACAACCCAAATTACTCCACCATTTGTTTTGATCTCCACTCCATCTCTACTAGTATACTGTCAATCAGTTTTACAAGTCTGCCAAGCCCAGACTCGAGCCGTTACATTAAACCTCAGTATTCCTCCACTCCTGATCGTATTCAAAGAATTCGAAAACGACAGTTCATCTACTAATTTGTATCCTCAACTGCTAGGCAATTAAGAAAAAGCAGGATAGAATTGAGAACACCATAGAATGTACCAAGCTTGATCTTATAATGGAAACAGAAACCTGATTGGACCCATCTATAACTGACAACCAGATATTCCTTCCAATTTCAAATTATGGCAAAAATGTTTGCATACAGCGGCGGCATACTTTTAGCCATCAGAGTAACTCTACTTAGTGCAGATGTACCAGAGCTACAGACTGATTGTGAGATTATCTGGGCTAAAAAAAACAAAAATAATATCAAACAGGGAATGCCACGTACCAAAAACGCAGCCTCCCCAAAACGAGCCCCACAACACCCAGAAGTGCACACACACACACACACACACACACACACACACACACACACACACACACACACACACACACACACACACACACACACACACACACACACACACACACACACACACACACACACACACACACACACACACACACACTACCGACACACACTAGCATACAAAGCAAACACACGAGGACAAAACGAACAATTAAAGGAACACAGTTAAGTTAAATCTTGTGGGTTCTAAAAACTCTACTTCTGCTCATTTCACAATCCCAAAAAATAGCGACGGATACAGTCTTACTCAGTTTGACGAATCTGAGTATATCGAGAAGCATCCATCATCGATGCTACTATCATTATTGGCGGTGACTTTAACTAAAGATTGGACTGGAAATTCAAAAAGTTGAAATCAAATGCCTCTCACACCCGTCTTTATCACAAATTTGGAAATTTCTAGATGACAATGGCTGAACACAATTTGTTGATGAGCCAACCCGAAACAAGAACATCCTTGATCTCTTCATCACCAACCTTCCAAGTAAGGTGCTTCGTACTTGTGTAATGCATGGAATCTCTTATCACGACTCTGTCCTGGTGGAACTAATGACATGCGGACTAACAAGAATGCCCAAAGGGATAGCATACCAGATTATACAAACTACCTCCATTTACAGATAACCTCACAAGTGTGCAATAATGAAGATATTGATGTGGTATGGAACAACTTACAAAACAGTCTAAAGTCTAGCCAGTAACCATCACATTCCACACACAATGGCAAGATCAAAAGACTCTGCACCTTGGATTACTCCTGATGATATCAAGAAACTTGACATCTAGCGACCTATCCCACATAGCTAATTTTAAATCTATCAGGCAACTTCTCCAGAAGAAACTTCGTCAAGCATATTTGTCCTACATTGACAATTTAATTACACCGCAGTCCACTGATACCGACAAGAGTACTTCCAAACGTTTCTTGAAAATGATAACACGTCTATTTCTGGGCTGAGGAAACATTCAGATCCAAAAGCTGAAGCAAACAACGGGGTAGGACAGCTACTCAGCAACTTGAACCCCTACAAATCTCCAGGTCCTGATGGAATCACTCCTCGCGTAACGAAGGATATATCTACTCATCTAGCTCCTATTCTTACCACCATCTTTAATTACTCGCTCAGTACCAGCATTAGACCCGATGACTGGCGGAAAGCCAATGTATCACCAAAATATAAGAAAGGGAGCAAGTACAACCCTGGGAACTACCTTTCTATCTCACTTACATGCATTTGCTGTAAACTACTCGAACATATTATTACCAGTCACATTATGCAACATGGGGAAATCAACAACTACATCATTGCTTCTGCAAAGGTCGATCCTTCGAGACACAGCTCATAGAATTCACGGACAACATATCTTCAAATCTGGAAAAGGGGTAAACATGGATTTCTCCAAGGCGTTTGACAAAGTCTCCCACAGTCTTCTCCTTCACAAGCTTAACCATAGTATATATCAAGCATCATCAAATGCATGAAGACATCCAATGGATCTCGCTACCGGACTGCATTAAGATCTCTTGCCTTACCCTCCTATACAGTATCTCAAACGACCTTGTTGCCATCAACAAAACCAATCGTCATTTACCACAGTCTTGTCTCTCCCGACATACATCAACACACTCCTTCAAGATACCACAATGTTCTACAAGCCACCGTCAACAGTCATTTTTCCCTCGACCAATCAAGGACTGGAACAGTCTTCCACCTGGACATCATAGCAGTAGGCTCAGTTCGTGCCTTCAAGGCTCAACTAGCCACTCTCTTTATCTAGTCTCTTAAGAATGCTTTTATTTTTATCCTTCATTATACACTCTCACTTTTATTATTGTCTTGTCTTTGCGCTACCCCCTGGCAATACTATTCAGTCTGTTGAATGTGGCCAGTATCTGGTAGAAGTAGAAGTTATATATTATTTAGCATTTAACGGTTCTTTTTTTAGCATACTGTTTATTATTGACCTGTTATCTAACTACGAAAACATGATTATTATCTCTGTTGATCACTATGAGGAATATAGTTCTTTAATTCCCAGAAATTGCCTTAAGCCGTACTTTTTTATCAAATCTGCTGAACTAGAACTAATATATATTGCAGTTATATGACTAAATGTCCTTTAAAACATTTAATTAGTCATCTTTTTACACAAGGAATTAATGTATTGTATCTGTGTGTAAAAATGTAATAAATAAAACAAAAAAATATACATAACTGAATGCGACATCTGACATACTATTACAAAAATATATTTCTTTGGCGGCCATCTTGGATTTTGGCAGCCATATTTGATTTTTACTGACATGAGTGTTTGTCTTAATAACAGGTTACACACTGAACTAGCATTGTGCAAAGTTTTTACCTTTACAGATGATATAGAACAAAGTTATAAGCGGATTTTTAGTTTTATTTAATTTTTTCAATTTTTTACCCCCCAAAAAGGGATTTCGCACCAGTAGATTTTAGTAGATTCTGGTATGTAAGCTTGTATTAAGCTATATATCACACTTGCCAAAAATCATTTCTGTATGATTTAATTCCCCTATTTTTTATAAATACCCTCTACTAAGTGTGTACTGGTTCTGTGTCGAGACCATACAGCGAAGTGTTATTTATACGTGTGTTAGTATCTCTTCTCATATTGCTGATATGTCGGACAATTATTATGAAACGCGACAATGGGTTGGTAGTCCGTCTGCTTCCTTGCATTCCAGTACTTATTTAGACAGTAGCACATTCATACATGGTACCCATGAACCAAGAGTAAGGTATTTTGCAGGCGAGACAGGACTGTTGAAACCTGTACATCCTGTACACAGCATGTCTCCACAGTTCAAACTGACTTTTGTCGATGAAAATCGGAAGCCGTACTTGATATTAATGTGAAAAGACAAACCAAAAGTTCGGTATTTGACCCTGAGTATACAAAGTTTGAACCTACAAGACAAAACATGTATACAGCTTCAGTAACTATAGATACTGTACAAGTGCCTGTTTTGCATCTTATTGCTCCTATGAGTACACGTGTACCTATAGGGACACCTGTAAATACACTTATGTATACACAACAGGTACTCAGTTACAGGACATACATGTATCCAGATGTATCCATATAAGACCATCTGTTATTGACAGAGTAGAAGATATGTACCCTTTTCAAAATTTCGAACCTACTCAATTTCAAAACGGAATGCAAAACAAGTCGCCTACCAAACCATCTTTTCATAGTTTGCATGGTGAGGAAATTTAGCCAGATAAGTTTGACGTAACGACCAGCGAATGTCCGGATTATATTGTCCATTTTGAGCAAGTTGCTAACTGGAATAGATTGGATGACAAGCAAAAGGCATGTATGCTCTCTATTTATCTTAGGACTGGGGCACAAAGGCTTAACTCATGGATTTTCCCCTCATGAGCGAGAGTTAACTTAGGTTATGGCTATGTATTACGCAAATTGGGTCAAAATGTTTTTCCAAGTATGCCTAGTTCCGCTTTAGAAACATGTATAATTGACAAATATATACACGGCTTAGGGAACTTTGACTTGCAAAAACATGTTCAATTTTTACACCCTGAAACATAAAACAAGGCAATTAGCGTGCTGTTGCATATCGCGCATGGCAAGGTTCAATGGACAACACTTCAAACCCCGATAATACAGAATTTAGGGAGACAATTCCGCCATCCTTATTACCTGAAAATCAAAATCCCTTAGATTAAAAAATCTAAAAACAGACTGCAGCTTAGAAAATTTACAACAGATGTTGTCGTCTTTGCTTGACCAGAAATTAGATCAAAAATGTTCTAAAAAAACTGTCTCAGATACAAAGTACTTCCCAAGGGCTTTATCGTAACTCTAGTATGACAAATCCTGCGCCGCCGTATGACTCTAATACCTATCAAAATCGCAATTATAGGCTGGATCCTAGACAACGTTCTGATATGAAGTCAAATAGAGATATTGTCAGAGGATTTTATCACAAGAAGAAAGGACACTTTGAGTCACGATGCTTTTTTTAAATCCAGCAGCGATTCAACAGCCACAAATTTATTATAACCAACCGGGTTCTCAGACAAATCAAGTTTACGGGTTCGCCCCCCCCCCACCACCCCCCCTCCCCCAGGGCAAATAGTCACGCACAAACTTAATATCAGACTCAGTTTAATCCGGGAAACTAATGCAGACTGAGTTCGTGGCCGAAAATTCAGTCATTCATGTTTCAAATAGGCCAGAAAATGAAGTTCATGAAAGATGTGATTCTTCTTAAATATGTTTGTAAATCCTTGTGTATCATATATTCTCATTACCCCTCCCGAAAATATGCAATGTGAAAGTCGATGCACGAAAGTATCTGATCCAGAACAAGTTCAGATTATAGGAGAACCTACATCTCAAATAGGGTCTCTTAGTGAGGGTTGTTAAATAAGCACGAGTGATGAAACACTAAATGTTCAAAAGGTGATTGAAAAACGGTGTATGTTTGAGAACTTCAGTAAACAATACTGACAGAAATGCAGTTATAAATGCACGTGAGAATGAGGGATATTCCAGAAGTTCAAAATCTGATGATAGAATATGTATGAAAGAGAAAATTACTAGTGTATAAAATGAGGATCGTTCAGGAAGTTAAAAAAATGAATGTTGCCTGATTGAAAATTGGAATGAAGCTGAAATCAAGGGTTGTTCAGAAAGAAGTAACACAGAAAAGTTTCAAAATAATAACTTAAAGTTTTAAAATGAGAACTTAGCTACAAGTCAAAATAAGTCAAATGCACTAAAGAATGAAGAAAATGTATAGGGCCAAATAGCACATTTTATGTAATGCGTCCTTGAGTTTTTGTTTGGTCAACAATTCATTCTTTTAACGGCTTACTTGGTTTCTGACAGGGTGTTACTAATATTCAAAATGTTATTCCCTACGCCGAAAACAGGTATATCGTTCCCATGATTTACGCCGGCCACACGTGCTCGACTTTAAAGCGGTGGACACACTTCATGAACATCAGTCGGATTTTGACGTAATGCCCAGCAATTTAATATTATGACTAGGGCAAGAAACCTTTCTACTCTATGAGTGACACTTCGTGACAAAATATACATGTATCGAAACGAGTATCCGGTGGTAACGGCATTTACCTCCGCACAGATCAACAGAGAGACAGGTTGAGCGCCGGAAGTGAGCAATATACTAGTTCAGAAATATTCTTACGGTGTGACTATTGAAAGAGCAATTGGGGAAAAGAAATTTGTTCAATTCGGCGACTGAGGCGGTTATAACTACCTAAGGTTGTAGTACACGTGTTACCATAATAAGTGTATTGAGACATTCCCTTAAAATATACCGTTTTGCATAAGACATTCGCATAAGCATTCGCATTCGCTTTTAATCAAATAAGGTCCATATACGAGTTAAGAAACTTGTCTGCTATTCGCCGGGATTCCATATGTTAATGCTTGAATTTCCTGATAAATTTAAAGAGCCTGGAATACCCACTGGTGTCCTTTAATAAGGCATCAATTTAGCTATTTCAACATGCATTTGGGTACCAGTATGCAACCTTTAATGTGGAATTCGTGTGTGTATTGACTTTTTGAAAAAGTGATATAGTCGACTTTAATTTTGCGAAATTATATTCAGTCTTTAAACTTATATTTCAAATGAAGGCTTTTAAAATGTGTTTGAACAGATCTTCCTTCAGGTATGACTTTAAAATAGACGTATTAAATATTGCTGCACTGTGCATACATTCAATCCAAGGTTAGTTTACATGTATGAGTAGTAAGTCAGCTAGTAGGAAACGCTAAATTGTAAGGGTGCAGTAATAATAGACAAGTCGAAAAAATTGTTCGCACTTCGTATATAAAGTTTCTGGTATTATGAATAAATCTTAGATGATATTATTAAATATTTGATTCATCGGTCATATTTAGATTTGCTTAGTTAAATTAGTGTACACATATCGATAATCTTATTTATACCCACAAATGTGCATGTCCCGAACTGTAAAGTGTAGACCTTTGATACATATTATGAAGCATCGCGTAGTTGTCTACTATCAACACATTTCAAACTATGTCCCTTGCTGTCAGATTAGGCTTGTCTAGTGCTCCTCTCCCACTACTGAACCATGTGTTGAGTTTTGCAAATATATTTCAATACTTACCCCTTTGTAGCTACAACAATAAAATTTTACCATACCATGTGTACTGGTTTTCAAACAAAAGTCAATAATCAACCAAAATGTCATTGACTATGACCTTTTGATCGATTGTCTTGTTTTAAAGCTACATGTATGAGATTCGGACAATGTGTGCTATTTTATGAACGAGTTTTAATCTTTTCTTGCGTATTTTGTATGGATGACCTTGAAATTGATATGTTTGTATTTTTCTAAACTCACGTATCCTTTACATAAACTTTAAAACTAAACAGTCGCTGTGCTTTTACTTTGTTTCCTACAACTCTGTTATTGACATTGTATTACGGCCAATGGTACCCAGGTGAGCGATACAGTGCAATCGTCCTTCTTGTTGGCTCTATACGATTAAGAATATATCCCAGACATTATTTGACATGTAAAACATGTAAAATACCTGTTTTTTATGAAAAGAACATTGATACAGAGTATGTGTAATTTGTGCTATCATAAAACAGCAAAATAATGTAAATAATCTTAAAGTGAAATCGAAGACTATTGTAGAAAGAACATTTCTATATATTTATGATAGAATTGCAAAAAAAAATACATATTAAGAAAGAAAATGAAAATTCCAGTTATCATAACGTGTGTGGTAATGTGTGGGTTAAGTCTTAAACGAAAGGAAATGTTTCTTAAGCATATTTTACAATTGTTTACCAATTAAAATTGTTAATAACTTTAATTTTCATGTACAGCGGCGCTCATGTTTTTGTTCCGTTTCCATCATGGATGTTAAAAACGCCGGGTTAACGCGGTCAATTTCTTGCGTTTTCAAGTGAAGAAAACGACTTAACTCTAAATATGGAAAGAGTAGCCGGTAAAAAAACGGGTCATCCCAAATATGGAAGTAGTGTCCCGGTAATGAGACGTGTCAAAAACAAATAACTGATCAGAAGATTCCGAGTGCGTTTTTTATCAAGGCTGCTGCCGTTTCGCCAACCAGCGAGGCGTGTTTTTTGTCAGGAGACATTCAACGATGTTTATGTTTTTGTTTGCATTGAAATGTAAGAGTCGATGTTATTGTTGATCTATTTTATCAATATAGAATCTATATAATTAAAATTGACATTGACAATGGTATGTTATATACGTAATGTAATAATTTCTCCGTATATTTTCCGGCCCCGGATATTTTAATTTTGATCAATGTTCCATTCAAGTTTTCGTTTACTATACTATAGTTTTTCTTTTACAATAATCTTTGTAAGATTATATCTAGAGTGAAGGAGCGAAGATGATGACAACACAACACAGTGATAAATTCGTTGCGACATTTTACCTGGTCTCGACATAAACAACAGCAACAAGAATGCTAAATAAAAAGGTATAGAGTGCTCTTTACAGCCCCTTAACATGGGACCTACAGTCTGTTCAGGTAAGGGATATCACCTATATATTCTTATTTTATTATCAGACCATGAGATAATATGGTTAAATGTCAGGTTTTAGGTTAACATCGCATTTCATAACAAATTTATCCCATACCGTACCGACATGAAATATATTCGTATTTGTAAATCAACATAACCTCTGTAGGTCCTACAGCTTTTGTGTAGACTAACTAATTCATTCGGCTCATCGGTTTGACCCAGTTTTTTTATCTGATATTTTGTAGTTGTCAAACCTTGGAAAAAAGCGCCCATCAAAAATATATCTCCCTAAGAGTCAACGTTGTATTAATTAGAATAGCTTTTTCACGACAATATCAAATTTAAAACGATACGAGTTCCATCAGTTATTCGGTACACATTCACAACTCGGCAGAGTGGGGAAATAGTTTTATTCTTGGCTTCGCATATCCAGGTACTGATAAATTACTTATATTCGGGAAATGTGATTCCTCGGCTTTCCTCGCTGGTCTCTAAATATTAAAATGTACAAAATTAAAAATAAAAATGAAAGTAGACGACTGCTTACCATTACTGACTTATAATCAGAGAATGGCATTCACTATGTTTTTAAGGTTTTTCTTTCCTTTTAAATAAAAATAAACTTGCATATATATGAGTCTACGGTATAGACTGATGTTTCACCTTTTACCGAATCAAGGTCTTTCAAATAGTATGGTCCGTTAACGAGCGTAATACGATAAATAACTTGACGCGTATCACGTGACAAACATTCGGCCATTTTGGAAAAATAACAAAAAATTGAAATTTTAAATCTACGTAAATCTCGACATGTTACCAATCGATTTGACCAACAAAGTGATCCTTTATGCAATATATGTATTCCCTTACCCTAACATGATAGTAATTTGTCCCGATGTTTCTTTTTATGTGGATTTTTGCATTTGAAAGTTGACTTGATACGAACTTCTTTGTTTACAAATGACCGAAAGCTAAAAACCGACCCAATTTTAGGGCTTCTTTCCTACTTGCATGGTGTTACATTATAGAAAAGATAATGGTTGATGCAAAACGTTTGGCAAGTGCAGTTACCATATTTTTCGCACAAAATGATTGATTACGTGTTTTCATTGTTTTTGGCAAAAAAAGGGTATCTTTCGTCAAAATACAGCTTACAAACTTTAATGACTAATGAAAATTGATATTTGTAACCCAAAAATGCCAAAAATTATTTTTCCAAAAATGTCAGTAACATGAATTTTTCCTCCAAGGTGAAGATATCATTTTTACGTAATAATGTACATCCAAACAGCGGGCGATATATGCGACACTTGAATATAGGAATATAAGAAATGACAATCAAGGCTAACAATTGGTTAAATATAAAACAGTTATACCTTTGTTTTGCATTGGAACTAGCTTTGTATATATGTAGGCTCATTACATCTGTATTGTTTTGACACGGGGAATAGAACACATACTTCTTATATTGGATAAATACAATGAAATACAGACAGTAAGAATAAGACAATATATTTGAAAAGAGATTTTTAGTTTTTGTACACTCATAACGTCCCTTGAATTACGATGGTTCCGTCAATGGTAACAAGACGTGTATTAAAATAACAACGCTGTTAAAAGTGTCTTTCGTCTTAGATTTAGATCTTATTGCTGAAATATAAGAAAACAATAGTTGTGTCTATATATCTAATGAAAACCAACAGATAAGGACAAACATTAGATTAACATGTCGGTCTGTTCCTGTAAGTACTTGTAAATAAATAGAATAAAATTATAAGTATGTATAATGCAATGTTTTTCAGAAACACTCAACGATTAAAGACTCAAATTATTTACACAATAACATAAACAAAAATAGGAAAACCAGCCTCTCCATCTATATTTCCCCTTTTCTTATGTTCGTTATGATCTGCTTTCCTCAGTAATACCAGAATACTTGATCTCTAGCATAACGCCGGACACTAAAATAAATAAAATGCTTTACAATTTAGAGGTGAAAGCAAGGCAAGCATGCACGAATATAAAATTATTCTCAAATTGGGGAAAGATAAGATTGACTGGAAAAAAGTATTTATATAACCTATGAAATGTACAATGGATATTAAAATTAGATAATTTCAGTACAAATGTATCATAATATTAATTATTTCAAATAATGTTTTCTTGTTAAAATGGAAAAGTAATATTTATGACTTCTGTTCTATGGCTCCAGAAACGGTTCAACACTTGTTATACCCCCACAAAACGAAGTTTGGGGGGGGGGGGGGGTATATAGGAGTGAGCTTGTCGGTTGGTCGGTCGGCCGGTCGGTCGGTCGGTCTGTTGGTTTTATGGTTTCCGGATGATAACTCATGAACGACTTGACCGATTTAAATAATATTTGGTACACAGGTGCAACATAAAAAGATACAGATCAAATTCGACTTTGGGGTCAGTAGGTCAAAGGTCAAGGTCACAGTCACCCTGAACAGTAAAACAGTTTCCGGATGATAACTCATGAACGACTGGACCAATTTAAATAATTTTTGGTACACAGCTGTAACATCATGAAATACAGGTCAAGTTTGACTTTGGGGTCAGTAGGCTAAAGGTCAAGCTCACAGTGACCTTGAACAGTAAAACGGTTTCCGGATGGTAACTCATGAACGACTTGACCGATTTAAATAATTTTTAGTACACAGGTGCATCATCAGAAAATACAGGTCAAGTTTGACTTTGGGATCAGTAGGTCAAAGGTCAAGGTCACAGTGACCCTGAACAGTAAAACGGTTTCCGGATGATAACTCATGAAAGACTTGACCGATTTAAATAATTTTTGGTACACAGGTGTTACATCATGAAATACAGGTCAACTTTGACTTTGAGGTCTGTTGGTCAAGGTCACAGTGACTCGGAATAGTAAAACGGTTTCGGATGATAACTCCTGAACGACTTGACCGATTTATATTATTTTTGGTACACAGCTGTAACATCATGAAATACAGGTTAAGTTCGACTTTGGGGTCAGTAGGCCAAAGGTCAAGGTCACAGTGATCCTGAACAGTAAAACGGTTTCTGGATGATAACTCATGAAAGGCTTGACCTATTGAAATAATTTTTGGTACACAGGTGTAACATCATGAAATACAGGTCAGGTTTGACTTTGAGGTCTGTAGGTCAAGGTCACATGACTCGGAACAGTTAAACGGTTTCCGGGTGATATCTTAAGAACGCTTGGGGCTAGGATCATGAAATTTGATAGGGAGGTTAGTGATATTAACATGTTTGAAATAAACCTATTAAATTTAATAATAATCCATACTTTCCAACCTTACATATTTTGTGTGCTATTAAAACAATACATTTACACAACTTATTGTATAATAACTGAAATGTATGTCCTTGTGGCCATTCCTTTCTTATGGTTGCCATACTTCTGTGACAAAGCTGTATTGTGGGGGTATAATTCGTCACTCTTGTGACAGTTCTAGTTTTTCGGAGTGTGAAATAGTCCAGCAGTTTGAATTGGAAATGCATAGATCATTAACAATTAAACAATAATTATGTAATTGATCCACTGAAATTTTAAACTGTGTCTTTTGGTATATAAGAACACCAATTAGAAAGGTAGAACATAAATATCGCTAATTTCATTATTACTTTAGCAAAGTATTTGATACTTAAATATAAATGCGACAAAATGTTACCTTCCATTGAAATGTATGTGCACTATTTGAAGAGTAAAATAAACTTAGAAAATATAATAGCAAATATGAGAAATACAACTATACATTTCACAAACAATTGAGGGAGTTTGCACTTCTGGGTGCCGGGGGCTCGTTTTGGGGAGGCTGCGTTTTTGGTACGTGGCATTCCCTGTTTGATATTATTTTTGTTTTTATGTCAAATAACGCGCTAAATATATAAACAAAACATATTTAGTAACATTTCAAAAACAAAACATTTCGAACCTTTCAAGCTTTTTAAGCTCCTTTCTTTCACTTCATACATCTTTTTCTCTCTTCTTTGTCTTTCATTCTTCAATTATAAAAAGCCTTAAAGTATGTGTATTTGCATTCCAGGTTTTAAAAAACAGTGAATAGTTACCATGGATTACATGTACTGAAAGGAAATCAAAATGGTAAAAACGAAAATTAAGAAATGATCCGGTGACTGCATATAGGAATTACGCAATAACAGTACAGACATATGAATAAAAATGTATCAAGTTTGTTACATTTACTTAAAACAACATTTGCAGTCAGAAAAAAGCACTGGAGGCCTTCTAAAGGATATGAATTTTCGAATTTGTCTTATGGGAGAACACCAAACCCTCTCCTCCCACATCTTTCACCGACTCGCCGTTTCGCGGCTCTAGCGCCCTGCCCCTTTCAAATCCTAGCTGGAGCACTTCGCTAATGAGTAGTTTGATTAACACATTGTTAATTTGAAAACGGACTTTTTTCACAACTAATACACTATCTCAATCGTTAAATTACGCTAGAAACAGACCAGACAATTGATCAAGATCTTCTCTCCGCCCACCAACAAGAATCATCTGGAATTATCTTTTTGCGTAGTTATACCAAACAAAGGTTTAGATATTGATTAAGGTGATTCAACGGATTACTGAAATTATTTCTAGGCAACCCGTATAAATCTCGGCCTGTGTCTTCAAATGACGCCCATGAAAAAAAAAAATTAAAAGGGTAAAACATTCACCTAGAATTTACAGTAAAATTTGGATATTTAGCGAAATGAAAAAAAAAGGAAGAATGTTTGTATTTTTAGTTGGCTAGGCTGAAGATCAAACCCACAACCCCTTGATCTAGAGGTTTATGCTTAGATTTCTTCAACCATGGAGGAAGGTATTCTGATATTAATCAACGTTTATAATTATAGTGCATGTGATATTATGGTACGGTGTGTTATATTGATCAGTATTCATTTTTCATCTATACACTGCCAAATTGCTCAACACAATTACAAGCTTGCATACTTCATTGGATTTCATTCTCAGCATTTACTGTATTCCATTGTACTTGTATGTTTATACATACCTTTCAAAGTAATAGTTTTCAACTCGACACTGACTTTTCTGACTCGAAACTCCTTTTTTATAAGACAAAACAAACTTTTGCAACTTGAAACGCACTTTTTCTGACTCGAAACTTTCTTCTTTTGACTAGAAGCCCACTTCTTACCATTGTTAAATAGCTTGGCCCATTGAAGATCATTTTCGTCGTATTTTTATATTTTTATATTTATATCGTGTGATTTAATTCAAACGGGTATCGAATTTATTTATTTTTTCATTTTTTTGGTGCAGTCAGCGTTGCATGGCATTCCTTGATAGCACACTACAGGTCACAAATAACATTTTTGCATGGCTTGTAAAAATGCAGAAAAAACTGTTTTGTAAATTATATGTATGGGTCATTGTAAAATGGCAAATTGTTGCTTTCGAATGTTTTAACATATAAAAAGGGTCATTTTTCTCATTTAAGATCACATACATGGCTCGTAAGAAAAATGTGTTGGTTTTTACTACTAGTGCCACCCTACGATCTTACCGAGGAAACAGGAAAAAATGTGTTGTTTGTGGAATGACAACCGTAGCTTCTTCACAAAATACAAATTTAAGGCGTCGACTGTTTGCAGGCGACATCAATGTATACATTGGCAAAGATGTCTTTTTGGCAAAAAAGTTTCAGTTTTCGAAAATTGCAGGCGAAACCCTCAAAACCTTTAAAGACACTGTTAACTACATTTCATTACCAGTGTTAAAGGAACACAACCTATCATTGAGAAATAATAACGAGTTTAAATGTATCTGGTTTGGGCGAGATGTTTGATGTCAGAATTTCAACAATAATTGTACGCTTCGGAGAAGGTTTATGTCCGATATTGAAGAGTTTTAGAATAGATGAAATAACGTTGAGATATTCCCCAATCATCAGTCAACAATTGTCCAAATCAAAAATCATATTACGATTCAAGTGTAGATAGTCCTCGTTTCTGGGCAACAGGTATGTGTTCTTTAAAGTGACGGCATTTAACTGTTCTATAGTCTATATCCTACCGTTTGGAATCATTAGTCTTGCGCATATGCTATATAGGTGCTGCCAAAGATACATGACTCTCTTCAATATGCCCGACATCAAGAAATATGTCAACTGTATACTTCTTCAGGTGCTACAAGGGTTTACTTTTTTCTAGTACTTCAAGGGGAAGTCTTCCCGGTTGATGTGGAGAACCCAGTCCTGTGTTTATTTTATGTTTCATTTAGTCTGTGTTTTGAAGGTCTGATTTTGACTTGCTCAAGACATGCTGATATTTAAAAAGAACAATTTCTACACTGTCCTGCTCTTAAAGACTGAGGTTAGCGCTGCATTCATCTATCGTTTGTTTTACATGGTCCGGTAGTGAAAGGTTTTCTGTGTGTTGCACTGTTAAACAGTTCTCTCGTTGTGTCTGTTCAACCTGAGTTACAGGTGTATAGGTAGCAATATTAAGGTATTTGCAAATAGTAATGAGTTTTTTTATTTATTCCATCGTATTAGCCTTACTTGTACAGTTCACCGGTCCATATTAATTCAAGCACTGGCAGCAATTACACCGTGTGAAAATACTCGTTCTACATAGTTATCTGTTAAATCTATCTAAAATCAATGATATCTGGGTTGGTTGTCTATGTCACAATTGTATCACTAACGCGATGCAATTAAAAGCTATAAGAAGCTTGTTTTCTGTTAATTATGGGCAATTGATGTTCTATTTAACAATTAATTATCTGCCTTTGGAACTGGACTTCCCCTGTTCCCGTCGACAAGGTCAGACTATGTAAATGTATAAAGTTCCAACCTAATGAGCATGGAACATCAATTTTTGCTAGCAAATATTAAATGATTATAAACTATAGCTCCCAACAAAAAGTAACTTATCACTGGATGTCTAAGGGCTCTTTTATTAATGTAAGTTTCCTGTTTAAGTAGAAAATCTTTACTGCTTAAATATATGCAAATATATGTACAAAGAAATATAGAACAGTTTTATTTCAATTTAAAAGGTTGTATATATATAATAAAAATCGATCATTCCTTAACTATACCTACACAACTTAGCAAAGAAATTGGTCTGTATTCAGAAGGTTAATATATGTCCCCTTTCGTATTTGCCACTTTCCATGAGTCAAGATATCTTAAGAACGGTCGGTATGTTCAATCCCAACTTCAAACTTTGTTTTGTTTCCTTCGATAGTGACAAAATGAAGATAAGATTCCCTGATGCCGTATGCTATTTTCAGTTTTGAAGTGTGTTAAGCGTGAATCAGCATATTTACCAAGGGAGTTTAACATCAGATATTGTATTTGTATGAAAGTAAGTGTATATCTGATAAACATATATTTGAAATAAATGATAAAACAATGTTATTTTCAGTACCCTAGGAGCTAAAATATTTTAAGATCAATAGCCAAGTGCTAAGCATTTCGTTCCTTCCCCTGGCACTAATAATTAAAAGTCTACAGTTCCTTTTTTGTTTTTTCAGACAAAAATTGGCTGCTTCATTATTTTCTTCCATATCATTTTGTTCAAGGGATTTGTATTTAAGTCCCTTGACATTATGCATAACATATCCATACAACAATACATCTTCGAAAGGAAAAAACGGTGTCTGGGATGCGGATACATATAATGATGGAATTATATCATTTGTCATACTCACAAACATTCCCCGGCAGTATGTTTCATAATGTGTTTTCCCCCTGAAGTGATCTTTACTTAGATACCATTTGTTCTTCGTATTTCTTTGAATTCTTCCCGTTTTATAGTTACAATAAACATTGACAGGACGCGTTGACTTTATGTACCTAAGTTTTTGAAAATATATGAACATATTCACCAAATAATCGTCATCGACTCTCAAAATCATTTCTGCGTTTCGACATCGTTCTGATAGCCACTTGTAGCCCATTACTCCTTTGTGTGTAAGATTGAAATATGTATCAACAAAATCTCCTTGCAAAACATCTGAGTATTGTTGAAATTCTTTTTCTATAGTGACTTGAATTCGATCATGTATCACCATACCCAGAAGAAAGAGGACTTTGACAGTTCCTAAATCGATATAATACGTTGCATTCGCCCATGACTCTCTCATAGCTTGTCTGTGTTCAAAATGATGCGGCGCCGAATACACAATGACAAGCACATCTAAACTTTTAACAGATTTGCATATTTCTCGATTCTCTAGTATATATGTAGCGTTTGTGATAGGGTACCTTGGATTTGTCCAGTTAATAAGTGTACTTAAATGTGGTTTCACTCTTACAGGATATGTTAAGTTTTGAACGCTAATTGTTTTTGAAAAAACAGTGTTATTTAGAAACTTATCATATTTGTGATATGTTTTTTCTGCGTAGTCTTCATCTTTCAGCTTGTATGTTTCAAACATGAAATAATTTGAGTTGGTATAGACAAGAGTTTCAATTAACAGTAAGATAGTAACACTCATGACGAAGATTTTTAGCGAATCAGAATTTAAATTTACCATCGTAATCAAAAGGTTGCAGTAAATATACAGCATACACTATGCTAAACAGTTATTACATTCCTTGCTGTATACTGCACGTGTAGACTATACACAAACAGAATCAAACGTACCGTTTCAGTTTACTTTTGGATTTATTTACAATCTGCTCTGCTGATTTAATCTGCACAAAATTATCTTTACCAGCCATTTCATACCGCTATGTTTCTTTCAAGAGATCCAAAATCGTTTTCTAAATACATAGAATAGTTAAGAATACACTAAAATGGATGTAATAACTATATATATTATATTATGCATTGTATTTACTGTATGCATAACATTGAGAGTAACGTATTTAACTGACTGTGTACAAATAAGCCATCGGTAATAATCCATAACTATGTTCATACACGTAAACAAAAACAAATCACGAATTCATTTGCATACGCATACCGTTTACTGTTCATTCGATAGCATGTGCTTAGAATTGATAATCGATATATTCGTAATGTTAGTCACTAAGTTAAAGCAAAGAGACACTAGATTCGGCTAGGTTATACTTACTTAAACTAGTCAGTGTCTTACTCAGTCAGTCATCTACCGATAGCATGATTCAGGTTTAAGTTGGCTAAGTACAGCAAAAGAGTTTTGAAAAGACCGTTCCGATCTGATGACCAACCACCATGATAAATGCTTCAAAGGATGGAGCCTAAACCTGCAAACAATTCTGCTTATTTTGGGCTAACTGGGATATATAATTAGACGTTCGAAGATATAGTTGGTCGGTAATTTCATTTCTAGGGATTCAATGTAGTTTATTTTTAATAATATATACTTAACAACTTTTCTAACGCTAACAGTAACCTTTTCCCAATAGCGTTACAGTTGCACAAGTTAATGAAGTGAAATTTTCAGGACAATTAGAGTAACACATAAGACATTATTTTATTCAAAGTTAACAACAAAAATATTCTGCAACTTTAAAATCTTATAAATTATTTGACGCACCCCTATTTTTCAAACACGCAATGTTTGCCAATTTTTAAAATTTTTAACATATCGATAAATATTTTTATTTGTAAAACTATTTCAAATTTTGAAAACTATTATTTGGATATCAATGAACTAAAACAGTTACCTTTTTTTGCAATAAAAAGAAAAAGGGTATTTTATAAGTTTCACCTTGTTGGCAAACTTCATGGCGCGACAATTTTGTGAAGGATTCTTTCAGAATTTGGTTGGGGGAATATGGGTGAACACATAAACTGCTGGTGTCAAAATTCATGAACATCTTAATCCTGAAAGTTACGTGAAAGCATTTTAATCGCATTCCGCATTTACGGAATAATAAGGACATGTGCTTGCGTCAGGATGACATGCTATGCGAAGCTGCATGTCGCACAACTGTCACACTAGCTGCAAACATGGTGAACATTTTAACAATATCATCCCGTTCGCCAGACCTTAGCCTAAAACGTTATGTTAATAATTACTATAAACGAAGCTAAAAATATACCCACTTTTAAATCTATTGAATTTTGTATTGGTTACAGTCTCAAAAACTTTCAAGTAAACCAGTGGACGTTAACTTTCTTGTTTTTATCAATTGAACCAATTTGCTAACTTTGCGAATTTATATACCATGGGGTGCATCAAATAGATTACAAAATCCACAACTTGTAGAAGAATTTCGTTTTCAATTCTGTATCTATTAATGTAACTGCCCTGAAAATTCCATCTCATTATCTTGTGTAGTTTTTAAGTTATAGGGAAAAGGCTACTGGTAGCGTTAGAAAAGTTATTAAGTGTATTTTATAATATGAAACTTTCGTAGTGACTTGGAAAATGTGTGTGTATGTGTATGTGTGCGTGTGTATGTGCGTGTGCGTGTGTGTGCGTGTGTGTGTGTGTGTGTGTGTGTGTGTGTGAGTGCGTGCATGGGTGCGTTTGACCAGTAATTGCAAATAAATTGACATAGGTTCATGGAGTGTGTTGTCAGGCATTGCTAAAATTATTGTGTTTAACATCACTGCCGTATCAAATAAAATTTAGGCGTGTGACTTTGCGGTGTGTTCCGATAATTTAAACACACTATCTTTACTTCGATACATATGCGGTAGAATTATTCACACGCACATTTAAGATAAAATAATATTTATTTTGGTATAGAGTGCATACATGGCTTAAACAAACATGAATGCAATAAAACAATATCATAACATGAGCATAATAACCATGACATGCACACCAACACCAGGGATAACACATAAAGATTAAACTCCAATTTCCATTGTGAATATCACATACTTATGAATGCATAACTATTTAACAATTTAAATATAACAAACACATTGTCACATTTATTTACATAAATCTTATCACAGTATGATAATTTAATTAAATGCAACTATCTCATTTCATTTCTGTGAGACAGTAATTATATCACATAAAAATATCACAGTGTTAGCAGATATAACACTCACAATTAAAATGCCTACATCTTATGTATTTATCAAGTTGTGTACATGCATTTTCAAAAAAATTTGGAAATACTAAACATTAATCAAGTTATCTAAGAAAACTTTTTAACAACAACCTAAGAGCAGAGAGTTTAGCGTTTAGTGATTTTTGTAATTTTATGAGGTAACCTGTTCCACAAACTGCAAGCCATAAAACAAAATGATTTGAATCCAAAACATTTTACCTACGGGATAGCAAAAGCACCTTTATTGCTAAGCCTTGATTATGAACTTTATCTAGGGTCACAAAATGGTCACCCATGTAAACTGGGGTTAAACCATTTTCGATGTTGAAAACACGACAGAGAATATTCTGCTCTACACGTTCTTTCACAGGTTACCAGTGTAGTTGTCTAAAATGTTCTGCATCTATATGACGTCTACAGTAGAAATCGAGTACAAACCTCATCAGCTTGTTCTGAGTGACTAGTAACTTTTTTCTTCAGACTTGTGTCAGACCATTGTACCACAAAGAACAGGCATAGTCATAAATAATGGCACTGAATCAGGGACATGACCAGTATGTTTAAGTATGTTAAGTGAGGTGTTCCCTTTTTCAATATAAAATCTTTAACCTGAAACTAGCCTTTCGGAGTATTGAACGAGCCATGGAATCAAGTGAAGAAGAAGGATTAATAAGTTCACTATTGCAAGTGGCTTTGAAAACAGGATCTGAATTTAACTTACTCTTAGAACCAAATAAGGTAGATTCTGTTTTACATAAGTGTAGGTACAACTTGTTTCTCAATAAAAGAATGACGTAGAAGATGCAAAACATCTGATAACATTTTTCAGCATCAGATTTGCATTAGCCTTTATGGCACAATTGAATGGTCCTTAATTAAATAAAGAATTGACGGGCGGTAAGTATATCACATTATATAAACTTGTGGCTCATGATCAGGTATCTGTATTTGATACGTACATTAATTGTTGACAGCAAAACGTGTGAAAACAATCATTTCAAAATTCTAAATTTTGCGAAGAAGCACGGACAAGATTTTAAGTTTTCAGGTTCATGTTACCTTGACCTTTCACTAGTAACTTTGCCGGAAGCGTATGAGGTAAAATTTTATGAAGATCTAGTAAGGGGTTTTGGAGAAAAAGTACGGGTAAGATGTTCTGTTTCCAAGTCCATGTGACCTTGACCTTTGAGTTAGTGACCCCATATTATAACATGCATAACTACAGTCTGTCCCAATCAACGGGTAGACTTCGATTACATTTCGAATATGGGTAATCAATATAAATCATAGTAGCATAATCGGCAAATTGATATCCATACATCTTTTTCAAGTCAAAATTTTAAGTTGTGTTATTTTTACCGTAGGCCTTAATGTTACTGATGTGACGTCGCTGAATCCAATATGCCGGCACCAATAATGTCGCCATCGGGCGACATCAGTTTTTACACGACGATAAAATTTTCATCTGCAAAACTGCAACGTCTATATATTTCGTTGTTTCGTGCTGCTAAAACTGGCGTGTTGACCACTGAGGAAAAGAAAGTGTTAGCATTGCAGTATTTAACAATTAAATGAACTGATTCAATTGTAAGGCCTATAGAATATTCGTGAACCTAGAGCACACATGTCACATGTGTTTTAGGATCACTGTCTTTAAGTCGACCTAAAACACGCAACCCTTGTTCACGTGAAAGCTGCATAACAACGTCATGCGTTGAGTGATGGCTGAAATATTTACGGCTTTTGATAGGACTGCATTCTTGTTAACGATGCACAAAAATATATATGGTTTATGCGATTGTGTCTAGTCGAATAACAATTGTGACAATGCTGTGAGAGATTCTGCTTTATCGGATCAAAATCGTTACATTGTCCTGTGTTGTCTGAAGGGTGTCCTTTGGAACGGGCATGATCTTGATAAATTTTTCACTGAATATCTGATTTACAGGATCTTGATCAGACTGTTAACAAATCTTAATCGGGAATGGTACTATCAAGGACGGCAGTAAAAATCCCGAATGTGTGACTGAGGCCTTAACGTGAAAATCATGATTTAGGCTGTCACGGAATGGATACTTTTGTAAATATTCTTAACACCTGTGTTGAAGCAGATAGTTGACAAATGTAAAGTTTCATACAAAAAAAAAATAACCTACCACTAACATTGAATTTAACAATTTCGAATAATGCAAAAAGTGTGTCTTTACGTATATTTAGCAAACCGTTTGTATGTCGATTCTGTCTTTTAAAGATGTAACGATGCGTTAGTGCAAAGACCAATGTTCAACCTAGAGCTTAACATTAAGATTTTTATTTTATTTCCTCAATTCTTTTTTTAGATCTCAAATAAGTTTAAGATATGTAAATCTGCTCGAAAGAATCTCTGTGTCGTAAACATAATTATCACAATTTATTTTGCAGCATGAAAATTTCTGTATTTCAGTTCAGTAGACTTTCTAACCTAATCCGGGCAAACAGTACCTTGCTGTACCCATCATCCTACCGTTCGAATGATTGTACTGTTGAATGTTGTCGTTTTCTCTCGTTTAACTTAGTTCAACTTTTCTAACCATAACCCGCAAACTGTAATACTCGGATACTTAAAAAGTGACTTGGGGTTATTATCTCATATACTGTTGGGCAAATAGCCATCATGTGCAATGTATCCATTTCTATCATACTTTATGAAGTTTCTTTCATTACAGGTTTTGACATTTTGTATTATTTGCGCGATTTTTATTTACTGTAATCCTATTTCTTGATAAAATATGTGTATCAAGATGTGTCCTTCTTACAAGCGTTGTTTTTAGTTGTGGAAGTTTTCATGAAACTGAATGACCGCACTCGATTCCAAAATACCTCTTTATCAGAGTTGTATCAAATAATCAAGCTTATTTTCAGGAAAACTTGACAACAAACCATGGCTTGTGTGTTTTGTGGCATGGGAAGGAGAACACAATTGTAATGGAAAATATGTGCAAGATGTATGTGGGTTTAGTGTTGAGGACTTGAAAACCATTACTAGTAAACATCACCTGTTTGTACTAATGTGTTTATTTGAAATAGTTTTTGACAGAGCTTTATGAGTCAAGAGGTTTTTTGAATGCTCAATCTTTGAACGTTGTAAACGTTGAAAAAGTTTGACCAGTAAGTGTACTATATTTCTGACAAGTTACTTCTAGAAGACATTTCGGATATGACACATTTTTTGTCGCACGAGTCGAGCCTTAAAAATGTTTAAAGCTGAAATAGAACAAAAACTGTAAGTGTACTATATTTCAGACAAGTTACTTCTAGAAGACATTTTGGATACGACACATTTTCTTTTGTCGCACGAGTCGAGCCTAAAAATGTTTAAAGCTGAAATAGAACAAAAACATAATTAAAAAAGGAGAAACGAATAAAGAGTCGGCGGCGGGATTTTAACATCGTCTGTAAAATTAGAGCGCCAGTGACATGACCACTCGGCCACAGAGAACGATTTAATTACACGCTTAAATAAGACATCAATAATCTATTCCTATATATAAACACCTGCTAACATACATACTAAATATCCGAAATGTCAATAAATATCTACCACGTCCGAAAATACGGCTATTTTTCCTGTTGTTTATTTCTCGTTATATTTTATTGTTCAATATTAATAGCAATTTACATTAGGTTTGTATTGATAAATCACATACTGTAAGGTTTTTTGAATGACCAACTCCTACATAGCCCCCCCCCCCCCTCCCCTATTGACTCAATGTACAAAATTGATTGTGTGGGCACCGCCATTATTGAGTTTTGCCTGACCCGCACCGTATCGGTAGGGGCAGCTAACACCAGACTACAGCCATTATCAGCCGTACACCTTTGATTGTATAGAGGTGTGGTATTTAAACAGAACTACTGACGAAACTACGAAGACATTGAAATATATCCTTCTATAAATCACTTCCTTTTATAAGAAGGATAAAGGAAAACGCACATTGCAGACCGACAAAGAATACTAGACACGGATATCAAATGCCTAGATGATTACGTTTGGTGATCAAACTTTCTTTGAAAGCAAACGCTGCAATTCGTCTTTAATGTTTACTAAATGACATCAGAACATTTGGTAAAAATACTGTATCCATCATTTAGGTTAAGGTGTCGCTAGTACAAGTACAGTATATGTTTGCTAGTGTCAACTCTTCATAAACTGATTTGTAATTATTATAAAGAGTCTTAAAGACGATCGCTACAGTTTCATCACTTTTTTTAAGCAATGGAAATTTTATAAAATTTCGTTTTTTTTGTTCGGGTAATACATGCTTAGTAAGAATCTAAAATAAAAAAAGGTAGATCACCAGCCTTATTTAGAAGTGTAGTTTACCCCCGAAAGCAGTGAACATGACCCATATCTCATGTTTATCAACAATAAATCTCTAAATTTGGCAACTCACCGTTGATTTTTATTTAAAATGTTAAGCAATTGATCCTATTGTATGAAACTACATGAATTGAGATTTCAAAATGTATTCAAACTGAAAAAAACCCATAAAGAGAAACTAGTTTCTGTAAAAAAATATGTAAAATTTGTAGTCATTTTTCAAAGTTTTCTATTTTAATGTTCAAGCATTGAGAATTTCTTATTTTTTTGCAGAACAATTGTTCAAACATCACTTTATTGAAAACTAGTTTAAAAATGATAGATAACCAGCCTTTTTATTGAGAAAAATGAACTGTTTCGGGTGGGAGGGTGGTGTTGGAGGGGAGGCCATGTGTTTATTGCCACTGACGTAATACAGATAGCTAAATGAAACTTTTACTGGACAAATTGTGCTTAGTAAAACACTTACAAATAATATGTAACAAAAATGTATCCTTCTAAACGCATTGAACACAGTTTAAAAGTCAACCTTTGCTAAACACTGACTTTTTGGGTGCTTTTAAAGGGAGGTAATAAATTTTCTTGATATACTGATTTTTTTGCTATAGTTATATGTATTAAATATGTCATAGTGATATAATTGCTCAAAATAATCCTGTTGTATGTTTTTGTATTAAAAAGTAATTGTTTATGACATTTAATCAAACAACATTAAAATCTAAAAGTATTTGATATATAGCCAAGAATTAAACTGTCGCGATCGTCACACTAAGAAACCCCTAATACACACCCAATAAACCAGGGGTGTCCTGTAATATGCCTTTAAGTAGTACTAGTAATGATTTGCATATGAGTGTAATTAACATATTATGGTATGCACATTTAATCATACCTAATTGAGTGCTATATATCTTTAGCTAACTAGGTTGCTTCTGACAAAATATCTGTGAAATTTAATGATTTTTTCTTAAACATATGGGCTTATTTACCTGAAATGTCACACTTCAGCAGACCTGCATGTACACTGTGTATGATTTTTAAACTTGCATACAGTAGACATGTCTGAATACTTACCAACATATTTCTTAAGACACCCATGGATAATGTAATGTGAGTGCACAGCCTAATGAATTCCAGTTTCTGGGTTCACAGAGAGTTCCTTTAGTTTTCTGAAAGTAGAAATCAATAAATTTATATAAATTGACTGCATGACGGCCTTTCTAAGCTTTTCTTGTTTTTTATTAATTGTACTTTACTTCATTACCAGAAAATAATGAATAAAAAATAATCATTTATTCAAGGACAGAATGACAAACATGTTTTGAATGCAGTTATTGACTAAAAAGTGTACACAAATCATAACAAATAAAAAAGTCTCTATAAAGCATAGACTGAAAGTTAATAGAATTACATGTCTTTTTGAATTTTATCAATTGTACTTTACCAGAAAAAAAATAAATAAAAATTACATCTTTTAATCAAGAACAGAATGGGAAACATGTCTTGTGGTGTGCACTTCTGGGTGCTGTGGGGTTCGTTTTGGGGAGGCTGCGTTTTTGGTACGTGGCATTCCCTGTTTGATATTATTTTTGTTTTTTTGTTTGTTTGAATGCAGCTATTGACTTAAAGTGCACATAACTAATAAAAATGTATGTAGTACAGAAATTTATCAGAGACAGACATTACATGTCTTCATGTACTATGCCCCATTATCCAGTAAAGGGAATTTAATGCCACTACAGTACAGCATAAACATGTAAAACACACATGTGTTTTGAAGACAACCTTGTACATTTGGTGGTTCAATATCTGTATTTTCAACACGAAACTGTGACGTGAACATTTAAAACTCAAAATCTATAAAATAAATTATGTTGGCCTACAGTTACATAAATACATGTGTATACACGTTCACAGGCACTACACTTTCATGATGCATCTGTACCTGTAAAGTTAACTGGCAAGTATTTGATTTCATTTACTTCCTCATTCTGTAAAAGGTGAAAATTCAGTCTCTACTGTACACTAATGCAACATCGGACACCAGTGTTTATGTCCACATTCTTTAGTTCTAAAACTGATTTGTTATTATAAACTAATAAGAAGCACTGGCTGAGATATTTGTTTTATTTCATTTTTCTTCTTTGATTTTGTACTTTTTAGAGATAAAAAAGCATAATAATTAATACCCAGAAATCACCAGTCCAAAATACACCTCGAAAGCCATGGTTGAGTACATAGAGGCAATGACTAGGAATTGCTAAAACCTTTCACAAATTGGGGGTCATGGGTTCGGGCCCTGCTAGGAATCATCATCTCTTTACAGTTCTTGCTGACCCTAGGGTTCTAGTAAGTGCAATTCTAGCAACAATGTTTAAGTAAACAGCACCTGAAAAAAATGAGTGAAATACCATTGACCCAGGCATTAAATTTCAACAAACAAAAAATCAGTACTAAAATTTATTTTATGCTAACTACTGAAATACTGTGTTATATGAGTGAAATATAGAATGATGATATATATTTCATATCAGTCACAGTGTGGGTGATATAGGTCTGCTGGAACTACTTTTTTAAGCAGTGCGTATACATAATTTTGCTTTTGTTTTTATAGTTAGCATAAAATAAAAATAAAATTTATTTGTTTTGCGTGGATATGGAATATATCTCAACTCAAAATGATACAATTTTCACAATTTAACTCTCGCTCATGAACATATTACAATTGTATCACTTCTCGGTGGGATATATTCCATATCCACTCAAAACAAACAAATATCGTCATGTTATCATGAAATCAACCACATACAAGCAGGATTCAAACTCAGGATGTTCAGTTTGTTAAGCCGACACTCTACCATGTCACCATAAAAGCTTGCTCAATGGCTAGGAAGTACAAGTGTTGTATTATCAATTTATGGTATTCACCCTCTAATGTATGATACAAAGATTTGAGTTTTGCTTGGTGAAAAGTACAAATGCTGCATTGCATGTCACATGATGTCAGTAATTATAAAGTAACTTTAGGGAGAAAACATCATTCTACAAAGTGACTATAACCCATGACCGTCTATCATGTAAGATGATCATGTTCTTACTAAATTCATTAAACTATTTGACATCACTTATTGTAGCTATGTCACACGGGGTTTGGGCCTGGCCAGCTCCGTCTCAGCTCATTAATATACATTTTAATACAAAAGCAACTAATATCTTTCTTGCACATCAGATCGGCATTTCCGGTGATTTTGCCCATGCCGGAAAAACCGGTCTGGCACCCCTGCCAGACGACTCTTGTGAATTACTTATGACGTAGCGTTATAAACATTGTGATGTCACTTTCCTAAACACAACGTCAGAATATCAGATGGGAATATCCGTCACCTCGGGTAACTGTTTTGTGGGAACTCGGCAAAACAGTTACCCTCGGTGATGGATATTTCGATCTGAACCTCGTGCTCATGACAGAAACTTTTAATACAGATGTTGTGATCCTAGGCATCAGAGTATCCAGAAGCCTGATTAGCTTAGATGGTTAGAGCGTCTGACTTGCAAGCAGATGGTCCTTGGTTTTAATCTTACACTTAAGTTACATCATTGGTGACAAGGTTAAAAACAGCCAGTTTGAGCTGATAAGGTTAGTGGACGGTTCTTAGTGGACCAGACAGCATGCGGTATTTGAAAGGGGTCATCGTTGATGCCCAGCTCAACAGCTATACACTTCCACAGTATGGTCAAAACCTTCAAAGATATAGAATGGAATAGTGTGCTGATCCTAGGCTTCAAGTTCAGAGTATCCAGAAGCCCTGTTAGCTCAATTGGTTAAAGTGTCTGACTTGCAAGCAGGAGGTTGTGGGTTCAAATCATGCACTTGGTAGATGTTTTCTCATTAAGTTACATAACAGAAAAAGTTGATTAATTTAAACTCTTTTCAAATTCCTGTTTGGTTTTTCTATTTAAAATGTAATTTCTAGCTGTGTAAGCAGTTAAGCTGACTCAATGTTATAGTAATAATAGTTTTTAATTACATTTACAACCCCTAAATTATTTATAAATACACCAGCACGGATTTTAGATAATCTGTGCAAACAAACTGTCTGTTTCTTGCGGGATCGCGGAAACAGAAGACAATGGGGGAAATGCAGACGTTTCTTAGGGAATTTGAAGTTCATCCATCTTTAAAAACAAGTACAATTGTTCAGAAGGTATTTCTACAAAATGTAGAATCACTAAAACCACTTTTAATAACGTTGGTAAAAGTGATACTGCAGAAAAAAGTATTTTTACCCTTGTTTCCGATCATTTCGCTTGCTTGGTTACCGTGAAAGTCAGTAGTGAAAATTAATGCTTTAAGGTGTTACACCATCCACTACTGTAAAGTAAATTGTTTTAGAGGAAGAGTTTCTTTTTCAATCGACGATAGCCGCCATCTTGATTTTGACTTGCGTAACTACTTGCGCCTGCTCTTGACATGGTGCAAAGGTTACGCCAATTTCTACGTCTTTACGTTACGCCAGCTGTTGATAAAACGCTCCTTACGCCAAACTTAGTAGTTACGCCAGAACTTACGTCAAAACGTTGGCGTAGGCCTAAATATGTTGATAAAACGGCCCCCAGTAATCCAAATCATTGTTTATTAAACAACTAACACCGCTGGAACGGATGTTATTTCATAATTAAGGTAGTGGGGGTCTAATGGACACTATTCCAAAACACATTAAACTTAACATTTATATGTTCTACATCTGTTAACAGACTAGTGTGCAAAATTTAAAGACATTTCACCGTTTAATTAAAAATTAATTCCGTTTTTTGTTGCCCTACCCCCACTTTAGAAATACTGACCATATTAAAAAGTACCATAAAAGTTAAAATAGGTATGTTTGCAAGTATATATTTACATTTAAAAAAAATTCCAGGTTCAAAAAGTACTGCAAGCAATGTAGAATTACAAAACATGGATTATAATTCTACAAGCTTAACATGTGTAACAAAAAGTATGCAATAATGCCAAAAACTAGGGTATACAATTTTCCTAATTTTGCCACGAGACATATCACACATGTACATATACACGACTTTAGCAAAAGATTCGGAGTAGGGCCATCACTATTGATTATAAAACTTTTATAAGTAGTATATGAATTGAAATATAAGAAAAAATAAAAATGTTTTACCGTCTACTTTTTGAGATATTCAACTTTTAAAAATGAGCACGGTCAATTTTTGTATTTTCAAGTAACTGTACAGCTTGATAAAATCAAGGAAAATTAAGATACAGTTTTCAAATCTTGTAAAATGGCTTAATTGTTCATGTTATTCAGTTTGATAACTAAAAAAGAAAAAATAACGAAAAAAAGTTTTGGCTCCTTCGGGGATTGAACTCAGGACCTCTTGATCTCAAAGCAGACGCTCTAACCACTGCGCCACAGTACAAAATAGGTACTGCTATAAAATCCAAAGTATTCCAAATGATCCTTAAACAGGAAGTACTCATTACACATCCACTACCTTAATATATTTTCAAGTTGTTAAAACAGTTCAACTTTCTCCATTTTCCCCGCTGTGTACCTCAAATACTTAAGATGATCACGTGACCGTCATGTCGAAATAGCGAAGTGGCAATAAATCACATAGAAAAAAAGTGTTATTGTCGCATTAAAATGATTCTGTGGGCGGATCTTTTTCTGATATGAAAGGATTAAGTATTGTATGGATGATCATATAATTGTACTTACGTCTAATTGGGTGCATTTAAACGAGATTTGTTTCATATAATCCAATCAAATTATGTGTATCGTTAGAAATCAGCGTTTTTTGACACTTACTTTGAAGGAAGATATGTCAACTTTGAACAAGCATAATTTTGTTAATTATGGGTCGATTAACATGGGGTTTGGACCAATTTAAAGAGAGTTTAATTACATAGGGATCCGTGTCAGTAACTTTTGACAAATTGGTCAGGGGATTAAGAAGTCAGAAAAAAAGGCTGCAATTTCTTTGATGTTAAATATATTTTGTTTGGAGAATTATATGGAAAATATGTCACTTGAAACGACTTGTTTTAGTCATAACTTATGTGTTTGTGGCATGTGGATACCAACCACAAGTTAAGCAGGTAATTTCTGCAATAAATATTGTTTCAGTTGTGCATATCCCACATGTATGTATACCACACATCCATCATTTTTAGGCTTGTTGAATTTCACTCAAAGAAAAAAAACTGAAATATTGTATTGGCTGGATAATGTGCATCCACAATCCAATGACATTTCAGCCGTTAAAAGAGTATTGGATATACATGTACAGAAAACTGCAGATTTCTTATTGAAAACATTACAAAGATGTTGGATGTATTTATTCTATTGACATAAAACCTTGAATACATTATTTACACAAAGATAGCACTTATCCTATAAATGAAAAGGCGAGCGTTGATGTAGATGTTAAGCTGTCTGCCACACAACCAGGAGGTTGTGGGTTTGAGCCCCACTAGGGTCACCACGGTTACTCATCATAAGACACCAGTACTGGTTTTCTAGGAAGCAGACTCAATAAGCTTCATGCTTTCTTCACAATAGAGCAACAATAAAGTAGTATAAACTAAAGTATTTATTTTATGCTTACTTTCCATCAGACAGAGCTTGTTAAGTTGAGACCAGGACATTTTAGCTAACATCATCTTTTACAGTATGTTAAATGAATTATTCTGACTTCACGTGAAATAAACAGTAACAGTCGCATAACAGGCAGAAGTGTAGATAATCAGAGGTATTATATGATTTTGATATCAATTTTGTATTTCAGCTTTTATTAACATTTTGACAACCATTAAAAAGTAAGCTTTTTTTTGGCATCCTGTACTTTTAATTCAGGGGTTCCACTAGCTGATGAAAGAAAGGTGTCATTTTGGCTATAACTTCATTCTGCGATGATTTTTACTAGAAATATACTTTATTCTGAAGAAAAGTGACCCTTCAACTGAAAATCATGAGAGACAGCTTATAACTTTTTGAAATTTCATGGGTCAAAAACCCCTTTTTATAGGGGATGTCAATAACCTGTTATTTCACTAACCGGTTAACCGAAACATCTTCCGACCGGTTAACCGGTTAACCGTTTATAATGACAAAATCATCGGATGTTGGGACTTTTTTCTTGGGTATTATTCATCGTGACACCGTTACTACGGTATAGTATAATGCATGAACGACTTAATCCTTGGACTTAAGCCTGCCTGTATTGAAATCCGGGGATTAAAAGCATCATGAACTATTTGTACATAACTAAAATAGTGTTGAAAACGGTCTCTAGTAAACTGTTTGCCTAAATATTACTGAAATGAAGTTGAAAACTGTCATGTAACCAAACGACTACTCGACGGTATACAACTTTTTAAATTTTGAAAAAAAACCTAGATAACAAGACAAATCATCGAAACTAAATCAAATGCATCTGTGCAATGCGTATCGATATCATTTACAAAGCTTAAAACGAAATAATTGTAACAAACTTATTTTATTACTGAGATATTTCTATTATTTACAGAATGATATTTCTTTGATGAGTGTTACTTATGACAAGTAACTTATGCTAGTTCATTAAGTTAGCGTCGTCAGTCATTCCCGTGACATTTCACAACTAGAATGTTTGTAGTTTAAGAAAATGGTGTTGTCTACTATTTCACACTGGCGAGCCAAGTTCGAAGTTTAGAGACTAGTAGTCTAGCACTGGATAATATTCGCTCTGACGGCACATATGCTGCAGACATGGCTAACAGTGCCATAGCAACTTTTGCAACCCTGGGAGATTTACTTTCACGCTCTATCCACCAATGTAATGGCTCTTCATGATTAATAATAATAGTCACTACTTGATAAACTTTAGTTTAATGGGTTAATTAGCGTAAACAGCGACTTGCTTCGAACATTCGCACCTTTCTTTCGTATGACAGGTTAACAATTATTCTAAAGTCAACAAAGCCATGCCTTGTCAAAACAAACTTTGTTCTCATGATCGTGTCCAATTAACATATTGACACTTATCACACCTTTCTATCTCCACGCACCGCGTTGCAACGTGTTAAAGGTCGGTGATAGAATGGAACTTCTGTGATATGAAGTTTATAATAACTAAAGGGGGATGAAATAGTACCCAATCTATCGTTCTGATCTCTTGTTTTGATTTTATAGTAGCCGTAAAATGTACAGTATGTGCATTTCACCGGTTCTACGTTATTTATTGAGAAATAATATTCACTTTGGTTCATTTCTATGCTATAGTTATCAATAAAAACACATAGAATAGACCATACGTGTACTAAGTCTGTATCAAAGGCATTAATTACCGGTAGGTTATTATTATGATTACATCAGGCATTTGGTAAAATTATCACAGCTAAATTGAGTACATTCACAATATTTTTTGTTACAAAATAGTTCTGTCATTTTAACTGTAGTATCACATGTAAGCTATTTACGACATATTGACCTTCAATACAGAACTATATATATTTGATTTGACGTGAGGCAAATTTGATTAAGGTCCGTCCATAAGAACAACTATATTAGCTTGTGTTTGTATATGAAACCTCGGCATATCTCCCACCATGCCTATACCTATTGCAAGTGTTTTTCTGTGTCCAAAATAGGAGATATTTACTTGACTGCAATTTCCAGCCAGTTTTTGCCAAAGATTGAATTTGATTGGTTGCCAAAAAAAAGGGCAATCACGGCGACCAATGAGATCTAGGGTGTGATTGACCCAGTTTGTATGTCTGGATTATGGTAGCCTAACTTTCTTTGAGAATTTTGATTATAATTATTGTGCGTTTGTGTTTTGTAAAACAAAAATCCACTTTTATAAAGTGTGGTCCTTTTTTTAATTTACTTATCTTTTTGTGTTATAAAAATTTAAGCGGTCTTAATGAGAGATTAAAGGTGTTCCGAAAGATTGATTACTTATTTTATAAAGTTAAAATATGCATGGAAGTGTGACCTATTTGCCTACATTGAAAATTTGAAACTGTAAAAGCCCCTTAAAAGCCAAATAAACCAGCCGCCGCAGAACTTAAGATATCGTAACCTGTGATATGTTATGCTACCACAGGATGGCATATACTAATCCAACTGAACTATTATCTGTCCAGACATTCCATATCCCGATCAAAGTTTTGTAACAGTATGTCATGCAGTTTATGAAACTTCTACAAATGATGACTATGCGAAAAGAGTACCACGCACATAAGCCAGGTTAATAGCTCAAAGGTCAAAGTACTTTGGAGCATTAGTCAATTAAGGATTACTTTTCTTGTGTTTTTTCTTCTTGTCCTTTTAAACAATGTTGTATTTATTTGCAGAATAGAAGAATTTTACAGAAAAGTATGGCAGGGGTGTACAAGCATATTTTACAACCTGTTTTGGAGTATGGAGCACCAGAAAATGTTGGATGTAGACAATGAGCTACACATTTTGGTTTTTCGTTTTGGTATTTCTGCCCAGAGTTCAGGTTTGCTTGGACAAGTTTATGTAGCTGTTGCTAGGCGTCCTCTGAGAACTGAAAACCAGAGAACACAAGTTGTGGATTATGGAACAAGTTCTTGATCAAGTAGTTCAACTCTAAGGTCAGGTAATTACACTAGAAAGTGTAGGAACTCCAACCTAATTTATTTGTTTATCAAGAATTATGAAACATCATCAGTAGTGCAGACAAACATTAATTGGAACGCAATATCAGTAAGTATTTCTTTACTCTTTATTCTACGAAGCACCATCACCTTGAATGACGGAAAAAATGAAAAAATATCTATGTACATTTAAGTAAATACTTAATAACTTATACTAAATAAACAGTTTTAGCTTGAGTCAATAATAGTCTCCGTTTGTTACACTTATTGTTGTGCAACATTTGTTACGCGTAAACGTTGTCATATCGAGTCCTATACTTTTCTAATAACAAATTTATAAAAAAAAACTAGAGAAAATAAACTTCAGGGTAGATATCTAGATCTTAGTTTTATTTTATATGACTTTAAAATTTGCATAGACGCGACGTCATAAGTTGGAGCTTAAAAGCGTAACGTTAAAAACGCTGTTTATATACATTTGACGCTAGAAAATAACTTGAAAGTTTGCTCGTTCTCGATATCATATTATCTTTCTATTACTGGTTTTAGTAATGACAACACAACTTAAAGTATTTAGTCTTTCTTGATTAATTACTAAATTATCAATTATATTCACGCTTAAATGTTTTCCGACCTAATAATTTCAACATATTCATAATACAACTATTACTATCTAATTGTAATTTGATCTGTTTTCGCCTTTTGAATGCCTCTTTTTTCTTTGTATTGATATTATTAGATCTTTCTGACATGATGGCTGCAATTTACAAAAATAACGTTGAACTATCGTCCAGTATTAACGTTTTGGGGGGAAAACCAGCAGCCTGTTTATGTACATTGTCACATGATATATAGCAGTATGATATATAATCATAAGTCTATGTATACGTCCGCAAAACTATATATTGACCGAAACATAAGTCTAAAATTATTATATATTACACCTCGTAAAAAGTAGTGAAAATATAAGAAAATATCGCAGAAATGATGTCTTGAAATCCGCGCATGTTCCAGTTCTACACGTACTTCTGCGGACCCGGCACGTGATCGCTACCGGGCAATCAGGATTAAAGTATTTATGATAGGTATACGATATTCATTAATTTGTTACCGAAATATACATTATGAGTCGTATCTATGTGATTTATTTCTAAAGTAAAGGGCATTTTAACGAATTTTTGTAAAAAGAAAAAAGCGTTGTATTGATATCGACATTAACGTTAACGTCAACACACGTGCGCTATGGGACATTTTACTTAGACACAGAAAATTTTGAATAACTCTGTAATATGTTGACTGATTTTTTAAAAACACACATTTTTATATTCCTGAGAAAAGATATATTTTAATTCTTGTCACAAAAAAACGACACAAAAGTCTTACATTTAAATTACAAGAAGTCAGAATTTTAAGTTTATTTAAATTTTACTCTTTTCGCGCAGCGCGGGACATTTTTACTAGACACAGATCCATTAAAAACACTGTTTTGGTATTGAAAGGAATTATCGAATAGATGCATATTCCGAATAAGTACAAAAACAATACTTTCTGTATGAAATATTATAGACGTGGGTTTAAAGATAACAAGTCCAGAGAAAAGTATTTGTTTTGCTTAAGTTCACAAGTCTCGTTTTTCCTCAATCTCTACACATCCATGTTTCACATTTGAACTGCATCTGACATGTTTCTGTTGCCATCATTTTGTTTTACGTACATGACGTCGGTAGTGCATGCCATACGTGCATTCCACGGAAAATTTAATGAACGCCTGGCGTGTTTTTGTTGTTTATTTGATAGTTTTACTGTGTATGTATGGAATGTTATGTTACATATCTACAGTGGATTTTCTTAGTGTAAGAGCTGTTTTAGCCCACAAACCTCTCCAGTGGTTTATTTAGATTTAATTTAAAACTGTCACAAGCAATAAAGCTTGATTTTTACTTTCAGAAGATGAACTGCATGATATAAACGTTTTAATAAAAATCGACAGTGATACTTCTTTAATAGAAATTATTGCGAAAATTCAATAAGCTCCAACTTATGAAGTCGCGTCATATTACTTTCGATGTGTGTCAATTTAGTGGGTTAGGGTTAGGGTTAGTGAAAAGGGAAACTGTTGTTGTCACATTCAGTTGTGTTTCTTTTATTTTGGTGCATTACTGCACCACCTATTTTCTAGGGTGTCCGTCTGAAAAAATGAAAAGTTATCGTTCTTGGCAATATTGCGCATAATGTGAAAAAAGTGGAATATAATATATAAATTATGGCGTTTTGAAGATTAGTAAACTTTTCATCACATAAAGTGTGCAATTTGACATTTTGCCTGTTCAGCTCTAGCGACACCTGTAGTAATCGCACCTGTAATAATAAATTGGACGGAATAGAAACAAGTCGTCGCCGGGTCATAAGCATATTAATAAGCCACAAAAGTACAGTTTTGCTTCCATCACGGACCCTAGTTTTTAGTATTTTACTGCTGAAAGTGATATTTTAGGCGACATACATTATTGCACCTTCATTACATAAAAATACTAAATCAGCATTAAGGGATGAAGTTATACATTCAATAAGGGGTAAAATTAAAGAACTGGTACTTCAAGAGACCCAGGCTCTTAGAGACCAGGTTACCAATCTCATATATGAGTTAATTTACGGCTAGAGTTGAAATCGTTGAGGGCCAATAATGATGAACGTAACCAGTATGGTCGTAGAATGTGTTTAGATATATTCGGTATCACTGGGGATAGCGGCTCTCCGACCGAGGACGTTGAGAAGAAAATGTTGGATGAGGCCATGAAGAGTAATATTGCTTTGACCAGTGCTGACATAGATAGATGTCATCGTAAGGAACAGGTGAAAGACAATGTTAACAGGAACGTTATTGTTACGCACATTTAAAAGTTATCTGAAGGTTATAGCTTCATAACGCAGTCAGCCGTTATCTCTGTATCCATATTATTTTATCACTGCAAAATAGATCAAAGCGCTGTGAGCGCTGAAGGCCTGGGGGCTATAGGTTAACTCCCCGAAAAACAACTTTTGACCTACGTGTTTTGCGCTGAATCTTACCTAAAGCGCGGGTCGAAATGTGCAGAGGACGAAATTCAATATATGACACAGAATGAATGATTCACAAATATATGGGTGGCAGGGAAGTTTGTTTATTATAAAACGTACGTTAAATGAAAAATAATCACATAGTCAACATTATAAAATGTTTAAGCCAATAAAAATAAATCGATCTGCGCTTTGTACAACTTCAAGCGATATGATCTGATGATATGGATCGAACATTATTGTGTACCAAGGACAAGACCCTGAAACAGAAATAAACAAAGCAATACCAGCAATGAAATATAAATACAGTACTGTACAATGTGTATAATAGAGAAAACCAAAAATGATTCTTGGTTACCTTGTAGTTGTAATCGGTGAAACCGTTCACTGGGCCTCGACATGCAGCGTCCTCGATAAATGGCAGGGTGATTTTGATCACGTGAATTCCTTCTCGGGAATGTACGTAAATTATACATTTTTTTTAGAGACATTAATTTTTAGGTAAATATTTATGTAATCGTTCGTAAATAACAAAGTTGTCAATGAAATACAGTTCACTCTAAGTATCTCAAACTCGACGAATTCGTTATTTAATTATTCGAAATCTAGGAAAAATTAACAAAATATATAATTTGACATGGTACTCTTTTAAAAGTAATCGTTCTTGATTATATACTGACTCATGAACTGATACATTTTTGTTGACATTTTTGTGGCTACTGAATTATGATTTGAAGTAGAACATGCCATTATTAGGTATACAAAAGCTACCTTTTTGTCAAGATAAATTATAGTTTTCATGCATTAAAAGTGATTTTATGAGAAATATTGAAGAATGTAAAACTAGATAGCAAAAATTGTTTTATTTTATTTTATAGTGGTTGTTGTTGTTGTTGTGTAAGTAAATGCTTCTAGGTTTGCTCATGAGCCAACATAACATGTTAACAGCAGAGAAACAATATGAATTTAAGTTACTTTTCTGTCTTACAGAAACATTATTTTTGAAAACCGCCTTGTGTCCTTGTTGTTGTTGTAGTTTTGGTTGAGGCTACTTTTGATTAAACAATTTCACATAGAAAATAATCAAATATATGAGAAAATATAGCAGGCCAGGAACTTTTTTCATTTGTTCTCTTTTGCTAATGTTTGTTGATGTTTTATTTTGTTTTCGGTACGTGCTACTATTGACTCATTTCTGTATGCTTTACTGACAAGTCATAGGTTTTTCAGAAAGATAAGTAACCAGCAGCATCTTTTCTACTTTGTATCGTTTTACAAAAATATGTAGTATAGATACATGTTTTCAACAACTAAAAAGATACATGATAAAGTATTCTACTATTAGACAATCATTTAAACAATTTTTCAAACAGTTGTTAAAAAATAGCGACTTTTTACAACATTTTGAATAACAAATGCATATTACAGAATGAAAAAGTTGACCGCTACCGTGAAATACGACAAAATGTATTGACCTGTATGCCAAAACGTAATACTTTATATAACAGTAAAGCCTAAATGACCAAATGATATAAACAATGTATTTTTCAAAGTTTTTTAACAGAACGTTTCCATATGAATTTAACTATTCATTCTTACAATATAGAGAACAACATGATTCTTGTAAACTCTTTTAGTGTAAGAGGATTAGGAAAAATCGACAAAAGGCAGAAAATCTTTAAATATTTAATCGAAAAAAAATATGACATTTGTTTACTACAAGAAGCTCACTGCTCAGAAAATAATAAAGAAAAATGGAAATCGGAATGGGATGGGGAGGCTTTTTTAGCGGTAAATATAGTAACAAAGAAGGAGTTGCGATATTATTAAACCGTACGTTTTCCGGAAAAATAAATGGATTTAATGAAATAATAAATGGACGACTTATATCCATAGACTTAGAACTAAACGAAAGACAATTTACTATTTTTAATATGTATGGACCAAATACAGATAGTTGTGAACTATTTAAAATATTAAACGACGAAATAGTAAAGAATTCAGATAAAAATATTATAATTGGAGGAGACTATAATACAGTAATAGATATAAATAAAGATAAAAAGCATGAAAGAACAGACACTCACAAAAAATGTAGAACATTTTTAAAGGAAATTTTAGACACTAATTCACTAGTAGATATATGGAGATTACTAAATCTAAATAAATTTCAATATACATGGCATTCGAATTCAAAACCTGTTATTTTCAGTAGACTAGATTACTTTCTCATATCAGATACAATAGTAAATATAGTAAAATACTGTGAAATAGTACCGGGTTATAAAACTGACCACTCAATAGTTGAACTATCAATTGATTTTATAAAGGATGATCGAGGCCCTGGGTACTTCAAGTTAAATAATAGCTTATTACTGGATGAAGAATATCAGAACATAATAAAACAGAGTATCATCGAAATAACAGACGTGAATAAAAATACAACTCCTAACGTACTATGGGAAATAATAAAAGGTAACATAAGAAATGAAACTATCAAATATGCAACATACAAAAGGAATACGGAGAGAACAAAAGAAAAAAAGTTAAATGAAGAAATAGAACAAATAGAAAATGAACTTATCGAAAAGCAGGGATACTCGGAAGAATTAAAAAGAAAATTAGACGAGAAAAAACAGGAAATAGATAATATTATTGACATAAAAGTAAATGGCCTAATAATAAGATCGAAAGCGATAAGCATTGAGGGAAATGAAAAAATAGCAAGTATTTTGCGAACCTAGAAAAACGAAATGCGGAAAAGAAAACTATATACAAATTGATCATCAAAGACAAAGAAATTACAAATCAAAAAGACATAATAAAAGAAGAAGTAATGTACTATAGTAAATTGTATTAAAAAAAGAACAAAACAGGTTCACATGTGTCGGAATACAATTTTTTTGCAGGTAATAATAATAAATTGAATGAAGAAGATAAAACAAAATGCGAAGGTCAACTAACGGAACATGAATGCTTTCAAGCACTAAAAGAAATGCAAAATCAAAAAAGTCCGGGGTCAGATGGAATATCCGTAGAATTTTATAAATTATTTTGGGAAGATATAAAAATATTTTATTTAGAATCAATAAACTACTCATACAAAATTGGAAAGTTAAATGATCTACAAAAACAAGGAATTTTGTCTTTACTGCCAAAACCAAATAAAAATACATCACTATTGATTAACTGGCAACCGATTATAAAATAGCAACAAAGGCGATAGCAAATAGGTTGAAAAGAGTTGTAAATACATTAATAAGTCAGTCGCAAACAGGATTTGTAAAAGGAAGGTATATAGGAGAAAATGTACGCACAATATTTGAAACTATCGAATTTTTAAATGAACACGAACAACCAGGCTTACTTTTCTTCGCTGATTTTGAAAAAGCTTTCGACAGCCTAAACCATGAATTCATGATTAATTGCTTAAAACATTTTAACTTTGGCAACTCATTTATACGATGGGTAAATACCTTTTATACAGATATATCGAGTATCATATTGCAAAATGGTCATTTTTCTGAACCTGTTCAGATACAACGAGGTGTCAGACAATGATGCCCTCTATCACCCTCCTTATTCATTCTCTGTATAGAATTGTTAACAAACTACATTGCTAAAGACAAAATCATAAAAGGCATAAAAATCCACGAAAAAGAAATCAAACAATCCTTATTTGCAGATGATGCAACTTTTTTCAATAATGGTACTAAAGAATCATTTGAAAAATTAGTATCAGTAATAACAAACTTTGAATATGCGTCTGGTCTCAAACTAAATAGTGACAAATCCGTTATTATGCGAATTGGATCACTAAGAAAAACAAATTTAACATATTGTCAGAATAAGAATTTTACATGGACGTCAGAAAATGCAAAAACATTAGGTATGATTTCTACAAATAATCCACAACAAAATATCACATTAAACTTAGATCCAAAACTTATAAGTTTTAAGAACTGTTTAAAACAATGGCAACACAGAAAACTCACTTTACTTGGCAAAATTACAGTTATTAAGTCATTTGCACTTCCAAAACTAATATATCCCTTATCGCTACTACAAAATCCACACAAGGTCATTTTGAAAGACATAAGTCAAACGATGTATAATTTCATATGGGACGGTAAACCAGATAAAATCAAACGAGAATTGCTGACTTTAGAATATGAATTAGGAGGTTGGAAAATATTTTATGATAATATAATAAAACAATATGGAGGATACCTTATTTTTGATTGCAATATCAGTGTAAAAGACGCAGAACAATTATGTCCAAAAAATAGCTTCTTCTCAGACATATTAAAAGCGTGGTATTCAATAAAGCCATTCGAGCACAACGTGGACGGAAAACAGATAATTTGAAATAACTCTAAAATAAAAATACAAAAAGAAATGGTTTATTATGAGAACTGGTATGATAAAGGTATAAAACATCTAGAACATTTTTTTGATTACAGGAAAAAAGAATTTTATACTTTTGAGATGTTTCAATTTTTATATTTTTATTTTTCATAAAATACTATCAGCTTATTAGTAATGTACCAAAGAAAATCAAAGACAACTTAAGAAAAGAACATTTATCCAACTCTTCGAGAGAACAATACCTTCAAGAAAAACTAAAACAATCAAAACAACCGAACAAAATGTTGTATTCAATACAAATACAAAACATTAAAATGTTAAAATTAAAAACTGAATCAGCATGGGAAAAAAGCCTTCAAAAACAGGATCTAGATTGGAAAATAATTTATTGTAAAATTTTCAAAACAACCATTGATACAAAACTAAGAAACTTCCAGTACAAATTTTTGATGCGCTTAGTCCCAACAAATGCTTACTTATTCAAATGTAAATTAATACATTCAAAACTGTGTGATTTTTGTAGCATGTATGAAGAAACAATTGAACATCTTTTTTGGACATGTAGACTTACTCAACATTTATGGAATCAATTAAGCAACTTTTTAAATACAAAGTCTCAAAATTGTACTATCAAACAAGAAGACGCATATTTTGGTATAATCGAAAAAAGAAGAAATATGCATGCTATAAATTTTATGATAGTTACAATGAAAACTTACATTTTTCAAGCAAAACACAGAGACATGTTGCCTAGTTTTGAAAGTTTTAAATCGTACCTGATGTCAAGAATAATTATTGAAAAGGAAATAGCCTTAGTCAATGACAAACTAATAAAACATAATGAAAAATGGTCATTTTTGACTGACTTATCAAGAACAACAATCAAAAAATAAAAGAGTTTTTTTTACATCCTCTTCAGAAATGTTGTTTTTTTTTCATCTTAATTCATAAATTAAAACATATGGAAACGTTCTGATCTATTCTCATTAACTCTTAAAAACTTCTTTGCTACTTTTTGCACCACATTAGAATATGTGGCCTCTTTGACAAAAACATCACTTGACTTTATATAAAAAAAAAAGATGTTCATGTACTTCAAAAAAAAATAATTGAATATTGACAACTGTATAAATTATTTTGATATCTCGATATTATTTGATTTTGTGTACATGAATATCAGAAATAAAAGAGAAAAAAAAGTATCTCAAACTCGCTTACCTTGAATTTCCGTTTAAGTCGAAGAAAGTCCCGTCAAATTTCCTTCTTTATCTATGTACTTTAACTCCTTTTAAGACAAACTTTGACGGATCAAAGGTGCGGCGGGTCAAAGCAAGGGTGAGACTTTGTCATGCCAATTCACAAGTGTCGTAATGATTGTTGTTTGTTTTTCATGGATTTACTTTAATTGCCGGTGACTAAGTGTTATTAATGATGAAAAATGCGGTAATTACTTTAAAGACTTAATTTATTTGAGAGGTTAAATGAAAATAGTGATTGGATTTTATAAAAAAAAGATGATTTCTGAACGAATTTATCAGTCTGTAAATATTTTGTTTTGTAGTTAGTTGCTGTTCTTATGTTTAGAATATACGAATGTTCTGACTTCCGGTTCAAGAAACGCTACGTTCACTTTCGCCCAACGCGAACTTTTGTTTTCGCTCGGGCCGGTACAAGTTTGTAGATGTGCTTGATATTTATTACTAAGGGCTGTTTGGGTATATGCAAAAATAAAATGTAATTTAAATTGAATTTGTGTTCCAATGTTTAAGGGAACAGTTGCATCAATAAAATAAATACAAATAGTTGTGTGTCTTGAAAACAGGGAATTTTGTGCACTATTCGTCCATATACGTCCATATACGTCAAAAACAACAACAACTAAAAGCCCCTCCTCTAACCTCGAACTTCGTTTATCTCGAAGTAAAAGGTCTGGTCCCTTGAAATTCGAGATAACGAGAGTCAACTGTAACATCGGAAATTTGAAAATCAAACTACAAACTCTTATATCGAGCTTCGTACGTTTTCGTAAATTTCCGTAAATATCCGTACTTTTCCGTGATATGCATATGATCATCTTCTGTAATCTGCTAAAAGCGCACTAATTTCTAAAACAGAAAAAATGTGTAATGCAGCCCGTAAGCTATATACCTTCATGCAGTCGTATGAAGTTTTATGTACTGTTTTTATTTGTAATATGTTCTTATCATATGCGACATTCAAACAGAAGATTGATCTGGTCTGTCTTGCACTACTTTCGCATAGCGCATGTTTATAGTTGTTATTCGCACATAGCACAGTTAAATTTCTTGCAGTGTTTGAAATGTGGTATACTAACTTAGGCCTAGGGGACTTTCAGTCCCCAGGCCAAAAATGAAGTTTTTAGATCAACAGAGATGTAATCACGTTCAACAAGGCGGTAAACGACTGCCTTTATGATTGTTCACCGTGTACTTTGTAGCGGGTTTTCTCTATAGAAATAAAGAAAAAATGAGAAGCGTCACAATCTGTTTACTTAGACATTGATTTTTGCGACGTCAGGACCACGAGAATAAACATAATGCAACATGAAATTGAAACAGATGTATTATTGTTTTTACAAAAGAGACATGGTAATAAGATAGATTGTTTATACACACATTTTGCAAATATCACCGCAACAGTAATTTTGAGAGGAGTTTCATCATCAACTGTGCATTTTGAATGAACAGTTTTAGCTGTAGGAAAACGACAGAAACAGAAGTGAAATGTTACGGTAAGCAGCTTTGATGATTATTTTTGAAAAAAAACAAAACATGCAAGGGTTTTCATGATAATATACTAACAACATTAAAGTCGTGTTACTCTTCGAAGTCACCAATATGAATTTAAAGAACGACATTAATAACTGATTAATAATCATAAAAGATAAACAATGACAACTATAACTAAAAAGTGTGACTCCGTATAAAAGTTTTCATTACATTGAGTATATTGAAAATCTGTGAAATTCCCTTTTGGACTTTCCTAGACTATTGTTGTTAAAATTAGAAATAAAATAACTATATAACAATTTTTACTCTACTGTGTATACAACATCACCCGTGAATGTCACTTATTTTAAGGGAAATACAACTTAATTACTGGCAGGAAAGATGACAAATTGCCATGTAAAGGAAGACTGGATGGAAGTTGAAGATTTTATTTGGGTAAAAATATATTAGCTCTGGCATGTCAAAACAAGCATAGCTGTCAAATTTACAATTTTTACATTTTTTCACCTTTTATGTGTTAAAACATGCTTATATTTATTAGTCATTTCAATGGGAAAAAATTCAAAAGCACTTCTCAAGTCTGTAAATGCATCATTTTGAAATAGTTGATTGAACGTTTGTTAAGTCGCTTATTCTGTAGCAGCGTAATACTTTTATAGCACTTAAAGTGTAGCAGCAATATGTCTCTTTTATAAACATAAGCTTGATATATAATTTTTCGTTTTAATAAAGCTAAATTAAGACCATATTTTCACAGAGGCATTACCAATGTTAAGTTCATTAAATAACTGCACAAATGATTGAAGGGTCACCGTGTTTTGTTTTGCATACAGCCGTCTATAGAACGGCGTATTGATGTGATATACTTGAAGTGTTGGAGGTGTTAATTTCATTGTCTGCTTTCTTGTTGAAATAGTTTTATCCAGTCACGATCAAATAGGGTCAGGATGTGTATTTGGACAATATTATCATTAAAGCGGTTTTCCTCAATTATCAGCATACCGGAGTAAAATGCTTCTGTACTTTCTGTACATCTTTACATAACGGAAAAAAAGAGTTTCAACCCTTGCAACTTTGGTCAAAGTAGCCTTGTCTACATTTTTACAAATCTCGATAACTAGCCTGGTTAAACATATACAAAATACAGAGACAGAGAGTGGGTAGTATGATTTGATTCGGTCTCAGGTCGATATATTTATCATTGATCGAGTGTTAATTTAGGTCAGCGTAGTTACGCATATGTGAAAAACAACTACAGGCACTCCTTGTATTCAAATATTTGAATAGATTTCAATCTTTCCACGAAACCGAAATAACTAGAGATACAATAGCGTCAGTCGATTAACTTTAACTTAATCGACATCTTTCTGTAAATGAACATTCATTTTGTAGCGTAAAGAACAAGAACTCTATCAATGGACTGGCGTTCGCATGGATTCTTCTCATAGCAATGTTGGACACGATATTTCTCAGCTATAAAGGGCTCATGCTCTCAAAAAATGATATGTAAGTCAATGTTAACTGTTCTTTTGTTTCCGTCCTTTTATTTTATCATACACTTGTTTTAACATTCTAGCTTGTACACTGTGATTCTATTAATCGAACAGATATTGGTAGTCATTTATTTACATATATATACATTCAAAGTGCACGTGAAGAACGTTAAGAAAAGGCAAACATAATAGAATGCATGCAACAATTGCTAATGATATTCCATATCAATTGTGAAAATTAAATAAACAAAAATGTTTCATAAATTACACGAGAGTAATACAGTTTATGATAATCTCATATCATGTACTTTTGAAAAATAGTATGTTTGAATTTATATTAAACAATTGTCGATGCATATCTGACAACTGAGAACAAACACACTAACACGATATTTTCAAGTGAACTGATTCAGAAGTATTTCTAAATGTACTTTTTGTTATTTCAGTATGGTCCTTTTAAGTGACGTGTTTTGTCTGGGTACAGAACGTTTTAGACAAACCTGAGATATTTGTTCCCTGCTGTCTTGACTACAAAAACATATATTATAATCCCCAACCCATCGAATTGCATTTTAACATGCAGAACGCTTCTGTCTAAGCATAAATAAAAACATACAAATATATTGCGAGAAAATCTTTGACTGATTTCAAAAGAACTTCCGGAAAATATAACTTGTATGGCCATTTGCAGGTGATCATATATGTTATTAGACAAGTAACAATAGTTCCGTGATATTTATCTGAACAACATATGTTTCAGGTTAAACAATATAAAATAGTTAAGTAATAATCTATGATTTGGAGTGCTTTATCGAAATTGAAGCATTCCCCGGAGATGATGTGCCTCGCGAAATAATTCACGAAGGCGAAGCCCGAGTGAATTATTATGCAGGCACATTACCGACGGGAAATGCTTCAATTTCGATAAAGCACTCTAAGCCATAGATTATTTCGATTCTTATAAGTCGAAATTATGAAAACTAACTACTACGCACCTTTTTTCAGTTCGGCGGTAATGTGTAAAATAGTATAAATAGTGGATGTTGGAATTCACTCCCCTATTCGGACAACCAGTCAATATATCATACATAGCTTTATCATACAAACTTATTTTAGTTTTATCATCTAATTCATAAAGTATAAAAAATAATACCAGACTGTGACATTATGCAGAATACGTCAGATTAAGAACCTAACAAAGTAGACAATCGATTTGAAAGCGAACCGTTAATCTGAACTGTACAACGTTTTAACGTGGAGTAATGACGTCAGCGTGATGACGTCAACGTTTCATTCATTATTTTGACTCCCGGAATCAAAAGATTGTATGACGTTAGTCCTGAATTTTCTTGGCCTTTTTAAAGGTAAACAAGGTGAAGGTATTTTAAGGCTTACTTGACGCAATCAAAAATAAAATTTAGGTTCTTAAACACAACTATTTCATGCGACTGATGTATTTATACAGATATTATTTCTATATCTATATTTTATTTTCTGCGCGGGAGTAAATAAGAAAAGTCGGAAGGAGCTACTTCCTTGTCCGAAATTCCGCCTTCTTTTCGGAGTGCTTTAATCATATTAATGCACTAGAAAAGGACTATAGAAATATACCGTAGGCATATTAGAATTTATAATGTGCACTGTTATACAGAAAAACGGCTCGAATAACGAAAATTATTGGTACACATATCACTAGAGTATTGAATCGAGCATTAATTGAGAAAATAACGGTGTTCTGTATAGAATCACATCTAAGAAATGTGTATGTACATTTCAAACTTAAAACCTGCATACGTACGAAAAGTCTTGAGTTATTTAATGCCTTCATGTTTCCCTTTTGTAATTTACGTCCCCGTGTAATAGCAAACTATTTAATCAAGTCATACGCGATAGGTTAAATAGTGCAAATTCAGTGAGTTAATTATTGTGTTTCGTTACAAAATATAACTCCATCCATACTGAGTATGTTATAAATTTGTGTTAAGTCCAATATCTTAGAATAAACTTAAACTTAAAAAATCAGGAGATTAAAAGCATCATGAACTATTTGTACATAACTAAACAGGTGTTGAAAACGGTCTCTAGTAAACTGTTTGCCTAAATATTACTGAAATGAAGTTGAAAACTGTCATGGAACAAACGACTACTCGACGGTATACAACTTTTTAATTTTGAAAATGTCATAGGGTGAATTCAGGACTCATGAAAATATTTGTTTATTTTAGTTATGTCTAACACATAAACTCAGTCGTATAACATGTTTTATATTTCAGATCCTAAAATATCAATTTAGTAGTGCAATACCCATAGTCTAGTAGTTTAGGTAGTGTTTTCAAATACCGTAGTCAGTGTATCTAGACTAGGTCCTTAATCTCATTTTGTTCGATTAACACTTCAAAATAGTCTGTTTTGCACTTATCAATAACAAATCACACCCTTCTCCGTTTTCTCCGCCATATTTGAATATGTAAACAATAGCCATTTTGTGCTGAGAAGTTATATTTCCATCTGCTGTCCTTATATATTTATATAACTACAGGTAAACATGTGTATTTTGTTTATTATGATGCTTTCTAGTGAACTGTATTTATCGATTGATGCATTTTCTTGTATTAATTCGATAACTGGTTATTTATGATATTGAATAAGAGAGTACGTTTGTATATAATTACAGGACCGTATCAGTCTGTCTGGTCAGTCTTCATTATACCCCCAGAGCCCCGATACATCGATATACGACAAAGCTCTACCGAATTGGGCTGGCCCGCGACAAAAACACCTGGATAACAAGGAAACACAACGGAACTAAAGCAAATGCATCTGTGCAATGCATATCACTATTATTTACAGAGACATAAAACAGTGACATCACTCGCACAATAAGCCAAAAACGAAATAATTGTAACAAAGTTATTTTATTACTGAGATTATTTCTATTATTTACAGAATAGTATTTCTTTGATGAGTGTTACACTGACAAGTAACTTATGCTAGTTCATTAAGTTAGCGTCGTCAGTCATTCCCGTGACATTTCACCACTATAATTTTTATAGTTTAAGAAAATGGTGTTGTCTACTATTTCACACTTGCGAGCCAAGTTCGAAGTTTAGAGACTAGTAGTCCAGCACTGGAGAATATTCGCTCTGACGGCACAGATGCTGCTGGCATGGCTAACAGTGCCATAGCAACTTTTGCAACCCTGGGATATTTACTTTCACGCTCTATCCACCAATGTAATGGCTCTTCATGATTAATAACAATTGTTACTTCTTGATAAATTTTAGTTTAAAGTGACATTATACGCATCTTACTGCACATTGTGTATTTTTGGTGACAGTTTTATAAAAGCAATTTTTGGTTGCTGTGCATTTAAATGTGTTAAATTAATGCGTATGCCTCATTAGTATTTGAAGTTGGTGCTTTAGATATAAAAAATTCGGACTGATAAAATGATAGTTGATTGTGTCGTTGTTGATGTTGGTAGAGATTTCGGCAGTGGAAGGGAAGCAACTCCTGCATGCAGTTGTTCATTTCTTAAATTGACTCTCCCAGTCAAATAAGAAAATCAATATTTGGAAAGTTATTTTTTCATACTGGCAGCGGGAAGAGTTTGGTGTATTGGATTGAAAAATATTATTTCCTCAACGCTTTTGTACACACACGATTTTCAGCTGGATTTTAACTTGAAAAAATGCGCATAATGTCACTTTAATTGGTTAATTAGTGTAAACAGCGACTTGCTTCGAACATTCGCACCTTTCTTTTGTATCAACAATTATTCTAAATTCAACAAAGCTATGCCTTGTCAAAACAAACTCTGTTCTCATGATTGGGTCCAATTAACATATTGACACTTATCACATAGGTATAAAGGTCGGTGATAGAAATAAACAAGCCAGATTTTTTCAATACATATATTCGTTTTATTGCAATTTTCTCTCTTTTTGTCACATATATATTTTTGTTTTGATAACCGGTTACCGTTTTCGTAACCGGTTAATCGTTCGTTCGGTCGGTTAACTGGTTAACCGGTTAATCGTTGACATCCCTACTTAAAATGATTCTTTACTTTTGAAATCTACATTAGGATAAGTATGTATTTGTTTTTGTTTCTTGATGTTTGTTTTTCTTTTTTGGCATTGTGACAGATTTTTGCTTGTCTTGACTTATACTATAAAAGGTATTTTATTATTGGCAAGCACTGATACTATTAGAGCGGGCTGTCAAAGACAGCTTTTGTATTATACATGCGGGCGTTTGGAGGCTCCTTTCCGTTTTTCGTAACAACAAGAAACATACAGGTGCCTAGACAACAATTAAATAGCGACATGCTACAAACATTCACACATTCCTTTCGTATAAAAGATGTACAGCTTTTTAAAAAGAGTAAAGGTGTGTTGATGTCAAAATCAAGCCATATTGTCACGGGTCTTGTCTAATTAACAAGTTGACACTTCTCACCCTGTGTCTGCCAGGTGTCAGAGGTCGACGATAGAGATTAACAAACACGATCTTTTTAATACATTTTTGTGTTTTCTTTTTTGTTTTGCATATACATAAAAAGTTTGATAATTGGTTACCGATTCCACAATCGGTTAATCGCTCGTTCGGTCGGTTAACCCATTAATCGTTTACATCCCTACAAGAAACACAAAACATTAAGGTTAATAACTTTGAAAGCATTATCTTTTCATGCTACTATTTATTCATACTAATTTATTTGCTCTCTATAGCGAAACCAGTTCTAACAATTTAGATTAATCGTCCCTGAGACTCATTCCAGATAGAAACAATCTTGGGGAGACAGAGCCAGAGAAAGAGAGAGAGAGAGAGAGAGAGAGAGAGAGAGAGAGAGAGAGAGAGAGAGAGAGGGGCAATGCGGAATTATCTGTGTCTTGCCTAAGTACAAAACCACATTATTGGTGGCGTGGTGGTCGAGTGGTTAACGCTCTGAACAACCAGTCCGGGGGTATGTCATTCTATTCTCGGCCTGGACACTGAAAGTTGCAGAAACGCTTTTCAGTGTTCCCTAACAATCAGCGATTAACTGGTTAGAAACCCAGAGGTAGTCTCGCGTGTATCGATGCTATATAATGGGTACGTAAAAGATCTAAGGGGTCTATTCGTAAAAAGAGCTAGGGTCTAGTACCCGGATTCCCTTGTATCTGCATCTGTCTTAAAAAAAGATACCACAATGGAAATAAGAACTTGCTCTTTATTGTGTTATCCTTGGTTTTAATTTTGGTACTGAAAACAAAACATACATTCCACTACTTCGTCACTGGTGGACTGCGCAAAGCTGGCTTCACCGCTTCATGTTACTAAGTGAAATAACAATTCTTAAAACTTCAACATATGAACAAATGATGAAAAGTTATAGTATATTTCTTAAATCAAAATGATGCATTATCATATAGATCTCTATAAACAAACAATATTCAGATGTGTGTTTGGTAAAGTGACATCCCAATGTGTATAACGTTACGTTACAAGTAATTTGCGAGAGTCGTCTTGCATAGGAGGGGTTCCAGACTGAGTTTTCCGGAAAGGGTAAAATCACCGGAAAAGCCGATCCGACATGCAAGAAATATTCAGAAAAAAGTGTATAAAGGCTTGTTTTTCACTATCTCTATTTTGAGTATTTGAAGTGGATTGTTTTTTTTTATAGCGAAAAGACTAATCAAACAGACGAATTATATATCAAACTAAATTGGAAAAGGGAAGAATTACAGCGGCTAGGCGATCTTGTGCAGCGTAGAATTGCATACGTCCAGGTAAAAAGTTTTATTTATTAAAAGTTGTATCATTTTCCTAATCGCTCACTGGATTTGTTCAAGTCATAGTTAAGTAAAATGAAGCAACGCCTTAAATCATATACCAACATTTTCGAGTCTATGAACATAAAATCTGGAGGTTCAATCTTAGGCCCTTTATTGTTTTACTATACATTTACGATATTAGTATACATTATAGTTTCAAAAATATAAAAATGGTTCTGTTTGTTAATGACTCAACTCTTCGCGATTCAAAAAAAGATATCAACATTATTGAAACAAATTAATGGTACTTAAATGTAAGAATGGAGTGTTTCCTGATTAAATGTCAGATCTATTAACTTTTTCAAGTAATGAACATTATGACTAAAGGTCTACTGAACGTAAAGATCTAATAATGCCAAAATATAAGACTAAATACATTAAAGATATATGTACATATTAAAGTAGCTATATTTGGAATCGTCTACCTTTGAATACTAGACAGTTTATTCATTAAATTATTTACGAAAATGTATTCTTAATATGCAATTTTCATAAATGAGCCATATAGAAGTTTTGTATGAAATACGGCAAAAATATACTGAAAACTTAAGAACGGAGGTGTGCGGGATTGTATATGGTGCAAGCCCGTATATTACTTTCATACGGTATTAAGTATACTTAAATATACGGGAAACATGATATACGATAGCTAGTGTTCTATTAAGATACAGGATTGTTCATCTAAGTCCGTATATTCCTAAAATACGGAAGTCCGTACACGTTAAAATACGGGAATCTAGATATACTACCACGTATATTCTGAAATACGAGAAGCCGTATACTGCTAAAATACGGTATTGGGTATACTTACAAAAACGGGAAACTAGATTTACTATCCAATAAATAAAGTCCGTATATTCCGAAAATGCAGCAGACCGTACACTTAAAAATACGAGTGTACTTCAAAATCCCCTAAGTCATAATCCCCTTGGTCCAAAAATGGCATAGTAGTCAGAATCCCCTTGATGAATTTTACAAGGTATTCATAATCCCCTTGATGAAATTTACAAGGTGTTCAAAATACCCTTGATCAATTTGACAGAGTAGTAATAATCCCCTTGATGAATTCAAAATCCCCTTGTACATATATTTTATGGGAGACATTTTATACAATTTGTATATATATAAAAACAGATTATAAAGTGAAAACATTGTGTGCAAAGCTTGATGGCCTGGCATTCGTGCCATCCAACGATGTGAAAAACGGCATGGCAATACTCTGTGAAGAAGCTACTGATAACTTACAGTGCCTGATAGAGTAAGTTTAGACTCAAATTATGTGAATGGTGCGTTCTGTGCAGTTGTAACAGCAAACGGGACTATGAGAACCCGCCGTTCAGCGCCTTGCTTTCCTTCAGAAGTTTGGAATGTCCATCAAGCAACAATTGAAGACCAAGACAGAACTAACTTAGTAACCAGTGTGAGTCCTGGAACAACGCCTTTAAGCATCTTGTTTGATATACTAACCCTTCTCTTTGGACTGTCATTGAGTCTATTAGAAAGGATGCAACTATGGTGGCAGCTGAGCTGACATTCTGCGCTGCGAACTTGGTGAACCGCCGCAGAAACGGATGAAGAATGCCACAAAGGCACATCAACAAAAATTGAAAGCCCTATGCCTTTAATATAACACAGGAGTTAAGTCACTTGAAGATTTTTTGTCAGTGATTGGACGTGTTATAAGAATTAAATAAACTCAATTGTTTCCAGTGAGTAGACTGTGTTTGAAAATGTGCTAAAACAGTATGATATGTACATACTGTGATTTCAACAAACTATGTGCTGCATGTTTACATTTTTTGGAGGGAATATCAACCATTTCCAACTTGCAGTTATATACAATTATTGAAAACAGAGGGGCAATATGAGAATATAACTCATTGGTTTCAGCTAAAACATTGTGAAGATTGTCATATGACAAAATTGTGCTAAAAAGTATGTAATAAAATATTGTGATTTTAACAAATTGTGTGCTGCCTTTTTACTTGTGAAGCCTATCTTACTTGCATAATGTAAACAACTTTTGAAATCATTGTTGCAATTTTTAAGTGGAAAAGCTTGTCTCTAGTTTTACTTTACCCATAAAAATGTGCTAATTTCCCTACTCAACACCTTTGCTGTCTTATAATAACAAAGACCACAGTAATCAAAGTGAAGTATTACTTAATTGTTTTATTTGTCTCTACATTAACTTCACAATGGTAAATCATTGAAAATAACTAAAATTATTCACACTTCTTTCTCATAAAAATGTGCTAATTTCCCTACTCAACACCATTGCTGTCTCATAATAACAAAGACCACAGTAATCAAAGTGAAGTAAAAAGGAAATTGAGTAAAGGGATTATAGTCACCCAATTGAGGGGATTATGAATACTCTGTCAAATTGATCAAGGGTATTTTGAGCACTTTGTAAATTTCATCAAGGGGATTATAAATACCTTGTAAAATTCATCAAGGGGATTCTGACTACTATGCCATTTTTGGACCAAGGGGATTATGACTAAGGGGATTTTGAGTGTCTCCCAAAAATACGGGTATCTAGATATCTAGGAAGTATACTACCACGTATATTCTGAAAAACGGGAGTTTGTATACTGCTTAAATACGGTATTGTGTATGTACACTTCCTAAAGAATGGTAGCATTAACATTAAATACATATGGATCTGTGTGCCATGAGATTAACTACATGAAAATAGTAGTGAATTATAAAAATGTGTTTTTCTCTAGAAAATATCGCTTTTTCCTGGAGGGTCATTTTTCACATATGGCTATTTCTGAAAAAGCTAAACGAATTCAAATACTAAATAGCAGTATATGAAATCATATGATGAATGAAGCGCTAAGGTCCATAGTATACAAAAATAACTTAGATTTTAAATGTTCCTCCCTTCTCTAAGAATAATCTTGGATTTTCAAAGAGACAATTTTCATTCTCGGTCGACCGTACAACAATTAAAAATATTCAGTTCATCTAGGATAATGTGACAGTGACGTGGCAAAAGACAATGCATTTGCATAAATACATGGTATAATGTAAGTATAGCAATACAATTATTTGACGCAGTATAGATGGTATTGCACTAAGAAATATTTCACCATTAGAAACTTCTCTATTCTATTCTCTGTACATTAAAGTTACTTGAATGTATATAATTTACCTTTAAAGAGTGGCAAATATTGTAATCGTGTATGCCTGCAATCGCATACGTGCTATCCAAATATTATTTTTTAAAGTAAGAAGGAGGATTTTGGTTTTATCTTCAAAATACACCTTTTTTCGATGATGCAAGGAAACAGCCACTGCATTTCTCATTCCGCTTCATCGGGGGAGGGTTCCCCGTGCGAAAAATATATTTAAACAAACAAAAGAGATTAAACCGATGCACTATTCTCTATGGGTTCAGTACAGTTTCGTAAGAATAAAAAAGTTTTATCCTCCCTCATCCAGCAAGATGTGTTTTAAGAACAATGTTTGCTTAACTGACGTCGTATAAGTCAGATACATGTACTCGTTTTGCAATAAAACTGTCTTCTTACAGCCGTACGAAGAATACTTTATACACAAACGCAACCAATTTAGCCTTTTCTTACGGTTGTGAGAAGACACGTTTACAGCAAAACTCGTACTGTATCTATTACTTATTCGGAGTAATTGCTTGAAAATAAATTCATGCAAAAAGGTCAGGATCAGGTCAATTTGTCCGCATAATACGTGCCCCGCTAATGAAAAGTCGCTAGTTCTTCCACGCGTTATTGATTCGGTTGATTATGGTTTGTTTGTGGAGAACGATAAATTAAAAAATCGAGCGAAAACAAGTTATAGGTAGTTTTAAAATAAACGACTTTCACGTGAAACTAGGGCCGGCGAATTTGATCTCAATCTCCACAAACAAAAGTTACTAGCTGTCTTTTCAGCATTAACTTTAAATTGAGATTTCGTATGCTGGTGCTCTACACCGGAGAAAAAAATGAATACGTATGGTTATGAAAGGGTGCGCCATATTTTCGAAAACCAAAAGATAAAAACTCAACTTTATAACTTTAAAAACACAAAGAAATGTAGACCTGTGTATACGTTAAGCTGTATTCAGATGACGCTTGGTGTGAATGGGAAATACAGACCCCGTTCAGGCGATGCTACCAGTGAGGAGGTGAAACAATACTTCCACTGTGATAAATTATCATTAAATATCATTTAACAAGCATACAATCACGATCTGAACATTCAAGCGTGTTTGTTCATTATTGTTTTTGTATATAGCTGTTTATATGACGTGCTTTAATTTTCCTTCTTTTGCATAGACGGAAATGAGAAAAATAAAAATACCACGAACAAATAGTTAAGAAACTAATGTAGTTTTTCTTTACAAAATAACCTCTTGTTCTTTATGTGTCTATATCCGATCTTGCATTGGTTGTTCATACCCATCCCAGTCACGGAAATTCTGAAATTTTGTATAAATGTCTCTACCTATAGAATAATTTGTTATACATATCAAGTCGCCACTGGAGCATTTGAATTAATTTTATTAGAGTTGCAGGTATGGTACCGTAGCTTGTTACTATGTAGATGGCGGGAGCATGTTAATCCGACCTAAACGCTGGAGAAAAGCATTGGTAAAACATCGCGTCAACCTATAAATTGTTTTAGGCAGATACAGATTCGTAGCTTTTAAAATAGCCCACCCTGGAAATAAATTGTTTTTTTTTAAAACATGAGCTTGTTAGTAAATCAACTTTTCCCTATGTAAGAAAAATAACGTAAACAGTAACTCACAGTACATCACAACGCGAAAACTACGTTTGGGGTAGTTGAGTTTAGTTTAATAATATTTTATTTTGCTCTGTGCATACATAATATGTGAAATAACAATTAAATGCTTATATATTACCGTCCCCCTTGGTCTAGTGGTTTAGGCATCCGCCTTGGGAGCGGGAGGTCGAAGGTTCGAATCCCAGCAGGGGTCCGTTCTGATATGGCCGGTTGGTGAGCCGCCAGCTAGTTAAATAATGGTTACCGTATGCCTACCTGCCTTGTGCCTGGCATTAAAAGGATAGGATTCGGGAGGTACATATGCTCAAAAAGAAGGTGTCTCATAAGTCAGAAATGACTGGCCCTTTAAATAGGGGTGACACTATAATAAACAAACACACACTATTATAAACAAAGACAAAAAGGTTGAGCCAAAAGTTATTGCAACATTATGTTGCACAATCATATTTTAGATTCAATCTAAACTTTGTTTTAAAAATTAAAAGAAGTTAGACATAAACTTATAAACAAAATGCAGTCTTCATTCATCATTGCTCATCTTTTGTCGATGGAAAATCATTCTTCATGTGCTACTGTTCTGTAATTGTATTGCATTAAATTTAGATGAGCCGATCAATTTTCACATTTTCATAACAGAATGAAACTAATTAGCGGCTTTTATGTAAGATGTTAAATATCGATATAATTATCGAATACCTAAAATTAGACCAACACAACTACATTGTATTACATCTTTATTAATACTGTAAACTCTTCAAACAGGTCAAAATGTGATGCTTGATTTCACCACGGACCTATCTACACATATAGGTCCGTGATATACCCAGTCACAACATGTCGGTTGATTACAGGCGTAATTTTGTTAAATCAGTTAAAAGTGTTATTTTCAAACGTTTAGGGAAGCAAGCAGACATACAAATAACTAAAAAATGAAAATATCTAAGTAAAGATACAACTGAATAGTTTACTTCAATAACCTAATAAATATTGTCAGTTAAATATAAATTTGTAAATATCTCAAATGAAAACCTCACGTGAAGCTAAAAGAAACGCGCTTTTCTATTGAAGTCAATGAGATTTCCTGCAAAAATAGTTACTTTTTTTAAATCAATAGGGAAGCAAGAAGATATCAATCTATTTTAATAGAAGATATATTGAAATAAAGTGGAAATAATACAGAATACTTCAATAACTTAATAAATATTGTCAGATTATGGTTTTATTACTTTTTGATGAGTTAACTTTACCACGACACTTCTGACTTTATCGGCAGTTTTACCGAATTAGAAGTATCGATTTATTAAGGATTTGTGAACAAATGTTGACGGCACTGTCTAAATTCAGTGGCATGGTAGCACATGTCACATATATTCTAACACTTATAAGCCACGAAATACTCTGATGTCGTTGCATACACTAACTGCCTTTTGATTTACTATCAGTTGTCTGCAAAATATTCTTCAAAATGCAGCTGTGGCGATATTGAATTTCGTGCTAATACGCCAGGGCTGGCTTTATGTTTATGTGTACGTTTCTAGCGGCGGTAAAACAATACTTAATAGCCTTTATGCGGAACGGAGGACGTTACCTTCAAAGAAACAAACTTAACAGTATGAGATCAAAAACGATTTATTTAAAAAGGACTTACTTGGTTGTTAAACACACCTGATATAAATCTGAGATCAATAAAACCTTTATATACAGAGTAAATGAGATTTATGCCACCGACCGAAATTAACCGTGCCGTTTCGGGCACCTGGTCATTTCTCTTCTGGTACGCACGTGCATTTACAAGTTACACATCGTGTCGCTATAGTCGCTGGCAAAGTAAGTTATAAATAGACACACAAACTCAAGTACATAAGAAAACATAATTGTTAAAAATACGCATGCCAAGATGTCCAATTGGTATATCAAGCTTTCAAACACTTTCCCGTATTCCAGTTATATACGGAATAGTATATCTAGTTTCTTGTAATAACAGAATAACCGAACTTGTGTGCAAGCTCCCGTATTACAGTCATATCGAGTTTCCCGTATTTATAAGTATACGCAAAACCGAATGTTAGCCGTATATCAGAATATACGTGGTATCTCGATGAATTCCCGTAAGAGGCCGCATTGGCAGCGTTCGCCTCTGGATGGAAGGGACACTAGTTTGATCCCAACCAGTGCCAAGTAGTGGTTGTATTTTTAGGTAAGACACAATAATCCCAACTTATCTCTCTCTCCCTCCCTCTCTGCCTCCCTCCCTCTCTCTCTCCCTCTCTCTCTATGTCTCTCTCTGTTTCTGTCTGTCTCTGTCTCTATCTCTCTCTCTCTCTCTCTCTCTCTCCCTGTCTCTCTCTCTCCCTCTCTCTCTCTCTCTCTCTCTCTCTCTCTCTCTCTCTCTCTCTCTCTCTCTCTCTGTATCACTCAATGAACTTTGCCATGATATTATGTCAATAAACGTGTTCAGCAACTTTAGTGAAATCGGATGAAATATATTTTTCGTAGAGAGTGGACAAGGCTAATTTTGCAAAATCCAAGGCCCATTATCCAAAACTGCTTTTGGCGATTTGGCTTGTTATCGAACTTGGTCATGACATTATGCCTTCTAATATGTTCAACGAGTTTAGTAATGATCGGATGCAAATTATTTTACGTAGAAAGCGGACAAGGAAAATTCGCGATATTTTAATAATTCAAGGGCCATAATCGAAATGTGACTTGGGCGAATGGGCTGGTTATCGGCATTATACTTGCAATATTATTTGATATAATAAACTATATCATAGACAACAATAAAAACACGCTTGTTCTAGGTTTTGAACTTCTGTTGCTAAACTAGAAGTACTCGAAATGTATGCTTGTTAATTGTACATCATACGGCATTTGCAAATTTGTTTTTTTAAGAACCCAAAGAATTGTGGCAACGCCAAGAAAATATTGTGCAATTTCAAGTACAAAGGTAAGCTTTTAAATTAATGCCACACAAAGTAAAATGATCTTATTTCTTATATATGGAAAACTATGACTAGACTATTAGTTAATGCATAGTATGATTAAATGGAAAACTATGACTAGATTATTAGTTAATGCATAGTATGATTAAATAGCTCGAAACGAATTGCCGTTTTAGATTAAATGAGCCTTATCTTTTTCTTCATCATGTGGTTGTACTACATGAAGATGTGCATTTCATACTCATTCCTTAACATATATCCTTACTTAAAATATTGTAAATATTAAAGAAATTTGTGACAACAAGGACAATGCTTGTTATTTATCCCTTATCGCAATGCGGATTGTGATATACACTTGGAGCCACTTCTTATCCGACAGTTTTTAAATTCGATTTTCTCGAATATTGTTCCAGATATTTATATCAAATTTAATATTATATTGTTTGGCAACATTAGCAAAAAATGATAAAACCCTGCAACTGTGACGATCGGTCACCTTTGCACGTTCGACAAGTATGAATTCACCATTGTGCACGACGGACTGTAGCAAAAATTTTGATTTTCATTTTCATCATATTATTCTATAAAAACTAAATTCACACCGAAAGCAAAAATTTTGATTTTTAAATCAGTTATGGTTCGAATGAATTACAAAGAGCGCGGTCGCTCAATTGGCATGATGCAGGCCGAACAAATGTAAATGTATTTGATCTTTATAGCAATTAATTTAATTTTAAAAATATGCAGTATCAACCTTTTCGATATAGAATGTAACAAAACGTGTAAATTTATCTCTAAATCAAAATTTGCATTGTATTTTGTTTCTTTACATGTATTTTCTTGTGATCCAGTGACTATTCAGATTGTTGGGATTATGCGTTGTGCCATTTTGTGAGTTTGGATTTTACAGTGATGCTTTTTATTTGTTAAGTTTTATATGTATTTGTTGATCAACTGGAATTTAAATTTCGATGAAATACGCATGATGTGATGAATAAATTATATTCCAAATCTGAACGAAATCCGCTTACAAATAATCCAGTTATACCGAATTATGTAAGTGTCGGGTATGAAGTGTAGGAATTATCTTCTCTCGTGCGTGCTAGTGTCCGTTCATTCCTGAATGGATTTCATGACGCAAATATTGATCTAGCCATAGAAACGTACGGAAATGTTCCGACCTCGACGGTTCAAGATCACACTTAAGCTCCATTGGTTGTTTGTGTCCGCTACATATCTATTTAGCCCTATCAATGATTTTCATGGCATTTGGGTCAATATTAATGTTTCCAGTCGGCATGCAGTACCTATTTTTCAACCCCGCAAGCTCAAGGTCTTGGTTACAATTAAGGGGCCTTTTGTTTTTCATGTCCGCATCATATCTCCTAATCCATTGTAGGATCTTCATGAAACCTACGAGAAATGTTTATCGCTTAAAGATGACGTGCAAAAAATATGCTCCAACCTCATCTGAACAAGGTCAAGGTCACACTTCATTTGTTTGTCCTGTTCGAATCATATCTCATAAACCTATTTTATGAAACTTTGAGAACACATAGGGCTTGGTTTTTTGTTCACTTCAAATTTCCCACGGTCGATTTTCTTGAAAGGTGGCTCAAATATTTATCTCATCGAGGCAATCTGCAGATCCCTTATCACAATATTATTGGGTATAGATCACATTTTGAGGTCAAAAGTCTAGAGACTACAGTTACTTTGAAGGATATTTAAGACTCCTTTCATTCATTCATCTCTTCAAGATACTGCCGAACCCATGTTTTATCTTAGTCGGCTTAGGTTAAGGTCGCAAACGTCAATGGTCATGCTTTTTTCATTCCTTCAGGCGGCGGGGATTTATCTGACTTTAGATTGCTTTGTTTCTCCACATTTGTCAGTCAAAAAACCAAACCAAAAATAATACTTTTTATCAACAAAAAAATTAATAAGCCAGAGTGATAAATTGTGTTATGTTTCTGTTTTGTTTTTGATCATGTTGTTTTTATTTTTCATACAAAATTGTCAGAACATCGAAACGATAACGGTGCATGACTAACGAAATAGCTTAAAACCATAGTCTTATGAGTTTGAGTTCGGAAACACATGTTTGAGAATACATTTAAAATCAGATGTTAGCTAATTCAATAGTTTAATCCATTTGTTGAATGTTTTGGTGCAGGTATTACTGCTAAGTTAAAATAGCAGCTTCAAATATATTCTAAAACATGGTTACCTACATAAAACTTAATTAATGTTACCCATTTCATGTTAAAAAGAATCATGAAAATCGACTAAATTGAGGTCAATATTATTCTTTGGAAAAAAGGGGCGTGTCTTATAGTATGTGTAATTTGCATATTCATCAGTTCTTAGATTTCTGATAGCTTTTCTATTTTTCATCCGATTTCAAAAAATTCTTTCAACGATGTGTTTGTGTTGACAAGCTTTATGATTTTAATTTGAGTTATATTTTACTTCCGTTACCCTTTAAAGCACAATGCACTCAGACTTATTAATAAATTAATGTAAGGCTCATGATAATTTGTCCTGCCAAAACATATTTTTTGTACAGCCAAACAGACCTACTACATATATTACTACGTTAAAGGTAATTGAACCAAATACATAATCGCAAAACTTGCTTTTTACAATTTTATGGCATTTTTTTCAAAAGTTGGATTTGGAAGTATAATGCACGACGGTCTATTTTGTCTCATCGTTGCTTACGCAACACAGCGGACACTAATTATGGAATCACGTGATAAATGGATATATTCAAATCGAGGTCTAGAATCAATGTTCCTGCCTCTAAGTACGAACTGCACGTCAATCAGCAAAAACCAAACGGTTACTCTAAAACAACACGGTAAGTATGGACAAGAAAAGTAACATATTTCAAAACCTTTATTTTCATACTTATATTTAAGCATCAGTTATAGCGTGTGGTCCCGTGGTCATGTTCACATCCACTCTCAAATGTTTCTGTAGTTACTACTACTTATTACTATTAGAGTTCCACATTTACTGCAAATATATCGCCATATCAAAAATCCCTACAGCGTACATGGAGAAACTGTAATAGTCACATTATATCATCACTTATTGTTGAATTCGGGAAGATGTTGCCCGGAGCATGGTCAGTGAAATAGATTGAAATATCGTAAGAAGTACCAGCAAACACCAAAATAGATTGTTAGCATACTTAGTTGAAATGCTATTACGATGACCGTTCATTAATTATTGCAACTATCCTTAAAACGGAGTGCAGCGAAGATATGTATGAACAATTATTACATCTGGTCTGAGTATTTGCCTTTAACTTTAAAACAAAGTTTCGTTTAAGTCATTTCATTCATTTTTGAATAGCGTCAGCATAGGATTTTTGAGGTACATCCTTCAGATATTGTAATAGTGCCGATCCTACGGCATTTTTGCCATGAAATCACCTACCCCCGAGGTGCTTACAGTCCTAGGTGGGATCAGGCGAGTACCGGGGATGAGGAAGAACCGTTACCCCCTTAATCTTCTAAAAATGACAATTGTAGACTTGTGTGCGGGCGCATTGTCATTCAGGGGCGTTAAAACTGACAACCCTTTTGATGGGCATCTCACGTTTTTGCATGTTTTCCATGTATTTAGCACATTTTTGAATTGTGCCAGTCATTGTTCTGCCTCGGGGAATCGGGCAACTTGAATGGGTTTTACATGACTAATAAGTACGATTCTATATTGCTCACCTTGCTACCATTAGCTTATGTACAAGGTCAAAACAACATCGTAGAATACAAAGTTAAAGTACAGTACACAGTATTTATTATGCCCTAGGGTCATGATTTGAAACATGTTGGTGGAGGTCCTACAAGGACAATAAGGTTATGCTATCTGCCAAATATCAAAGCTCTAGGCCTTTTGGTTTGAAACATCTTATATAACTTTATGTATAAACCGACCAAGGGGCGGTGTCAATTTTGACCTCGGGGTCCTTATTCTAACAGTTGTGGTAGCGGTCTACTACAGAGTGCACCAAGCCAAATATCTAAGCTCTAGGCCTTGTTTCAGAGTAAAATATTGATAAAGTGTGTCCTGTAGAAATCTATGTTAAATCAATTTTGAGCTGAGTAGAAGGCCACAATGCAATGCTACATGCCAAATATCAAAGCTCAAGGCCTTATAGTTTCTGAAGATTTTCCCTATATAAGCCTATGTAAATTCATGTAACCCCGGCTGGGGTACATCTGGATCAAGACTTTAGTGTTCATGAAATGAGCGATCTTCATAGAAATCCACTAGACAACGCTACATGCCAAATATCTAGGCTGCGGGCCTTCCGATTTTTGAGAAGAAATTATAAAAAAGTTTTTTGTTAATATTTTATGCCATAGCAACCATAATTATGCATTGGTAACAGCGAAAATGTTTTCTTAACACTCATAATGCGTTAAGCTTCACATTGCCTATTGCTATTTTGTTGCTGCAGTTTTTGGTTGGCTTGTGAACCCACGTCTCATCACTAATCACGATATTTGAAACATCTAAGCATTATTGTCGGCAGAAACACGCTGTTTCTTCTGATAATAACTTAGCAAATGGGGTTTCCATCGGGCAGTAGCCATCAAAGCCTTCTTTAATATCTAAGTTGCCGACCTTGTTGTTTATTCCCGGAAAAAGCCTACGCATGTGCCGTGTCGTACGTTTTACTTTTTAACTCGACTTCAAATAATCGTAAAAAGAAAATTTAAAATGTGTTGTTAAGAGATTGATACTCTCTCACGACTGGCATTTGTTAGTATTTATAAATAAATTATCAATACATTATGTCCGTTAAATTACGACGTACAAATGTAATTAGTGAGGTGTTTGTCGACGTACCTGTTTACGCATAAATGTAAATAATGTCATAATGCCCTGGTACAAGTTTTTCAGAAATTGACAATGCATCCAGCATTTATCTTTAAAATTAGCTAAGAATATGAATACCCTTCCGGCTTACTTGTATCAGTATCTATTCGCTTCTTATGTCACTGTACTGCGTCACAACGTCGTAAAACACAATATTTTCGACGTCAAAAATCGCCATTTATATGAATATAGCCAGTCTCTGCCAGACAACTTTTTTTAACATAATGTCTGCAACATTCAAATTTATCCTATTTACCATATTTATATTTCGTAGCAATCTGCATCCTGCGACTGCCGCAGTCGATCCGTGCTCTTTAAAACCTCTTTAGGTGTTACGAACATACATGTATTAATCAACACTTTTCATTATGTACTGTATCATTATGTCAGGATGGAGTTATGCAGCCTGGCATGGATGTGAACCTCGGACCTCCACTTACCCTTAATCATTGACGTAAGTTCTTTTCGTTTCGTTAACACTATATAAAACAACTTATTACCTGTACGAATAAATACAATATCAATTGATTATGAAAAACAATGGAAACCGCTGTTTTCTAGGCATGGACATAAGGGTTCCGAACAGATCACTCAGCATAAAAAGATTTTGTACTACTTGGAATGCACGATAAAACCGGTATTCTGGTAAATGAGATGCGTTATACGTACCGGTATTGTTTCTGATTTATTAGCTGAAACTTGCATTTGAATACTTTATGTGCTTTTTCCGTGACGAAATTGACAGTAACTTAGTAATTACAGGCATTATATCATTCGATCTCAAAACTCAAAAGGTAAACAAATAATTATTTTTATTATTTTGCACAAGAAATGATTCATTACTTTATTACCATATTATAACCAAGTTTGAATACTTCAAAGTATATTTTTGTAAGAGTCATTCACCCGCAATATATTAAATTACAATAATATATGTACTACAGTACAGTACCGCGTATTGCAATTTATCGCATTGTAGAGAAAGCCTGGGTATTTAACATGCCGATATTAGTTATGTTAGTGGAGGAGCGAGAGATCGAACCTTCGATCAATGGAATACCAGTCCAGCACGTTAACTACTGGATCACTGATCCGCTCCTACCCCTGTAATTTATTGCTTATCGAGATAATCCTCGTGCATAAAACGCATGAGCGATTGTGTGATACAAAGTGTCATGACAATAGCTCTCAGCAATACTACGTACCGTGAAGAACTTAAAATACCTATGTAAATGATAATATGTACATATATGTGATAGTCTGGATGAATTATTTAGTTGGCATCGTTTAAATCACCTCCGTTAGCTAGTGGTTACAGTAATTGACTTGAAATCGCTGCCACCTAAAACTGTAAACTGAAGCAGCATGATTTATTTTTCGTCGATTTATGGAATAATCTTCGAAGAAAATGTTGTGCAATTTTGAAAGACTTCTGCAACGACTAAATACAGAATTTGGCAAAATCTAAATGCAAAATACGACCGCCTAAGGACATGTTGGCGTCATATTTCCTTCGTTTTACGGAGTACAGTGACATAAAAGGCACACGAATACAAAATTTACTGCAAAAAGTAAGCCTAAAGAGTGTCAATATTTTTGGCTAATTTTGTAGATAAATGCTCGTTGGATACATTTTAATTTTTTTAAAGTCTTTGAATAGGGCGTATTGGCTAAATTATGCGTACATTTGTACGTCGAAAAACGTCCACTTGATGACATTTGGACGTCGTTTGTCTACTAGCGAAATGTACAAACAGGTTAGTTCAATATATTGAAATATACCGATCGAGAGAGAATATCACCTTCTAAACAGCACATTTAAATTATCATTTCACGATATTTTTTAGCCGAGTTTTAAAGAAAAACGCACGATACAGCACTAACAAGGGCTGTGTCGCTAGGTTGCGTCTTAACGTCATTCTGTTGCTAAGTAGATGTGATTCCGTAACGATCGTTAATTCAGGTGAAATCAGTTGTAATTCCTTTCAAGCTTCAGGTCAGTCTGATGAAATTTTATTTTGGCCGAGGAGTAGCGCGAACTATCTTTAGTGCAACAAGTTGAAGGGGAGTGGTAGTGTAGAGGTAAAGCTCATCCAGGTGGCTGCAGGTTCGAGCCCCGATGGGGGTCACGACTGTACCTCATCATATGACACCAGTACTGGTTTTTTCAGGAAGCGCATTTGCGAGTGACTCGATACGTTTTAAGCATTCTTCACAATATAGCTAAACTTAATTAATATCAACTAAAGTTGCAACAATAACTAACGGCCCTCACTCTTAGTCGATTCGTTCGGGTCTTAACAAATAAAGTAGATTTTAGCAAAAATCTCTTATCAAACTGACAATTTTTACGACAATACTTTTACTAAATTTCACAACAAATCCGGCGATCTCTTGAATAGAGAAATTATACCAGCTCGAATAAATTGTATGTTTTACATTTCTTCTTTTTTTGCTGCAGGAATGTGTTTTACCGTTTGACTGAATGTCAGTAAGACACAGCCCAAGAAAATTTTGATCAATTATTTCGTGCCACAATAAACATTTTATTAAAGGTGGTGATCGAAGAGGTGATTGATTGGACAAGATTGAAACTGGGTTATATGGGGACAAACATTTAGGTCATTATATATGTTGATCCTGTTGATTTCAGAATTCTCCTCCGCTTACGTTGAGCAGTTCCATTTGACCTACTTGCTTGCCTTTTGGAGCAATGATACTTACGCGAATTATATAGCGCCATCAAGGCCCTCTTGTTGAAATTTACATTGTTAAAAAAATAAAGTGAGATGATTTAGATATATGGTTCGTTTTATATGGAAATATTTGGTTAATTCAGGAAGCTTCTTTTTTGTCGAAACATTATTTGCTCGTGTTTTTTGTTTTGGAATTCTTTTTTTTTAAGTAAAATCAAATACGGAGGATAATTTAAAAAATTAGCAAACTATGTGGTGTATACTATTACAGTAGCTACTATTACAGTAGCAAATGCAGACATTTTTACTTCATAAAAGTTACTAAACAACTTTGTATTTGATTAGCACAACCTAGGTGTTCATTCAACATTGCGCATTGTTCTCACTTTGTTAATCTCAAAATTGGCTCTTCCACTCTTTTCATACAAGACTATGAGATTTGCTTAATCTGATCCGGTATATAAGAATGTGGTTATATTATTTACACTGATCCATTATTTCAGATTTGAAGAATACATCAGACATTCCAGTTGTACAACTGCCTCGATTCTCTAAAGTCAGACGTCTTCCAACATACCTGCCACCGGCATTACCAGATGACCTTGCTGATACTCTAATTCGTGTTCACAAGTGTCCTGCAGGCTGGTGGATTTGACAGTTTTTGATCTATTTCACTAGGCACAATCAGGCTTTGCAAGATTTTATTAATAAAAGAAGACAAGTATTAAAATTAAATCACCCAATCATTGGGTAAGCATGGTCTTTTTTCATTTTATTTAATCATGTCATTCTAAACATACTTTGCTGAGCTCGGCCGGAACTCGACTTGGTAGGATGATCGAAGTTTGCGGAAGATATGTCCTTAAAAACACTTTATACTTTAGTAATAAATAAAGAGGTTCACCTAATTAACATATGGTTTTTTAAATGTTCAGATATAATTGCAGTAAATGTTTCATATCTGACAGTATGGTAAAACGCAAGCGTAAATTAAATGATAGACAGATATAAACACAAAAACATACTTGCCCTGAATCCTTTTATAAAGTCAGCGGTGTAATATTTTACAGAATCCACGTTCGAAGAACCGACAAAAGAGGGGAAGCTAAATATTACAACATAGGGCAATACATGCAGAACGCGGGTGAATGGTTTGATAACTACGAAAAGAGCCATCGTCATGTTAAGCGTCAAATATTTCTAGCAACCGATGAGCCTGATGTTCTTAAAGAGGCAAGAAAAGGGTAAGACTTTAAAATAAAGAGATAACATCTGTATTTTAAAATCTTTACACTGCTTTAGACACTAAAAGACGTAAACAAAAGCGAGATAGAGAATGTAACAAGAGATATACTATAAGGTTTACATATGTGTGTTCATAGTCTCCCTGACTCCAACAACAACAACTATTTTATCCCTAATATAAATACTGTATCAATATGGGGAAGTATAATTTCATATCCTTAAATAACAGCAGTATTGGGGAAAGCCTACACAGTATATAAACATGTATGTTAAAGTACATAATTATATTGTGGGGAAAAAAGTATTTTTTTTTTATAGACTAAAATTGTGGAATCATCGAGACTTGTTATATTACATTATGATAGCCATAATTTTTGCAAGCTTTTTTAGGTCATCGATACTATTTGAATTCAATAAATTACTATAAGAGTCAGGTGAATTCAAACGAAATTTGTGTCTAATGTATTGCGATCGCTCGTTGCCAAAGTAGAGCATGTAAGTAGGTACGTGTAGTTTTTCTCCGATCCAACTTCTTGAGAATTACATAAATTACATAATATGTTGTTAAACGGTACATTATTCCATCGTCCCATTTCGACGGGTAGTCTTAAGTTTTAAGTGCGGTAACGGAAGATAGTAAGAGCGTAACACGTAGGATATACAGACCAGGAGTGTTCTAGCTGACATAATGCTAGCGATGCCTTTATTAGAGTTGTGCATATTTGAATGCCAGTTTTTCTGAAATTGGTCCAATAGAACATGCTTTACAGTATATTTAATGTCCTTGGAACGTAATTGGGCTTTGCGTGGTGTGGTGGCCGAGTGGTTAACACTCTGGACTACAAATCCGGAGGTCCCCGGTTCGATTCTCGGCGGGGGCACTGGATATTTCAGAAACGCTTTTCAGTGTTTCTCAACTATCTGATATGAACTGGTTAGAAACCCAGAGGTAATCTCGCGTGTATCGGTGCTTTACGCCGGGCACGTAGAAAAGAACCAAGGGGTCCATTCGTAAAAGAGCTAGGGTCTGGCACCCGGATTACCTTGTATCTGCTTCTGTCTCTAAAAAAAAGGGCCACAATGGAAATAAGAGCTTGCTCTTTATTGTGTTATTCTTGGTACTTGATACTTGGTACTGCAATAAATACATGCCTAGCCACTTGTATGGCCCTCCAATGTCGACAAAGATAGATTTAATGCGAGAACGCCATTTAAACGTGTATGGTTTAACATAAAACTATATATTTGGAAGGAATACTTTTTATCCGAACAAGTTAACAGTATATTCCGAAATCCGAAAAGAGTGAAAGCTTGTGTAAAAGAAAGATTGTTTAGTTTTCTGTCTAGCCACTTGCGAAAGCTCCACATAATTGTCCATATGGCGGAACGGTGTATGTGCGTGCGTGCGTCAGTCCGACTTCCCGTCCGAGTTCAGTTTGTCCGGGCTGTATCTTATCCATGGATCAAGGGATTTTTAAATAACTTGGCACAAATGTTCTCCATCATGAGTCGGAGTGTCATGCGCAAGAACCAAGTCCCTAAGTCCAAGCTCAAGGTCATACTTAGAGGTTAAAGGTCAAATTAAAGAATAACTCTGCCTGGAGAATTTCTTCTTCATGTATGGAGGGTTTCTAATGTTACTTGGCACAAATGTTTTCATTGTACCCACATGAGCTCCCCTTGTTTTAGAATTACCTCCTTTTGTTGTTACTACAAATAGCTTATAGTGTAACTTTTTTATTACTGGCCGTAGAGAAAAATCGAGACCACTTTTCTGTGCAACATGCATGTAACATCAAATATGTAAGTGTACTTTTACCTGTCTCTACTTGGTAAGGAGTAAGTCCTTTTCACAGCTGACGGGAGTGACATGTTGCACGTGGGCATCTAGTTTTCAATTTTTTCACTAACAGATTTTATGTTTTAAAGTCAACTGACTTTTTACATAAGAGATTGCGTAGCAGATTTGTTATTATTTTTATATAATCATCGATCTTAAGCTTTAAAATATCATGCAAAATTTCTTTGTTGCCATGACGTAAATGAAATCGAACCTTGGCTACAGACTAAGGATGGGAACGAATACCGAAATCGGTATTCAAATAATTGTATAGCATATTCGAATTTTCGAATACAAATTCGATATGTTTGGTATTCGAATTTGACATTGTAAGAAATAATGCGTTGTCCTACTTATGCGTTTGAATGTTATACGTTATTTGCATTCATAAATGGTCGAGTTTTGTTTTCTGTTACGCTAATTTCTGAAATTATAGAAACAGAAAAACGAAAACGCCGAGTTTCCGTTATAACCGGTAGATAAATTAATTGTAACGATTTGTTTAACACGGGAAAATTGTCAAGATGCATCCCTTGTGGATATCTGTCGTGTTTCCTGACAGGCTCGTGAAAGGTCATAAACACGTTCCGTCGATTTTTTTGTTTGGAAAAAAAAACACACACACACAAATGCGGATAATTATCGGAGCGAAAATTAACTTTTGACCTTTTAAATTTAAATTCTCCGTAAAATTATCGGAGCGAAAATTAACTTTTGACCTTTTAAATTTAAATTCTCCGTAAAAAATGTTATTTTCTCTCTCTCAAAAAAAAAAAAACAAAAAAAAAAACGACTGCGGTTGCATAATTAACAAATATGTAGAATGAAATTGTACATAAAATAAAATAATTAAAGATCAAAATTAATATAGGAACGGAAATGTAGCCCCTAAACACTAGAGCACTTATATTAAATTTACTTCTGAACGTGCACAACCCAAACAATCCTGGAAGACTCATCGTCTCGTCATGAGACAGTTACAGTAGTCGGAACATAACAGTTGTCAACATTTGCGTATATCGTGCGTATAACGTGCGTGTAACGTGCGTATAACGTGCGTACACTCATCGTGTGTTTTGTCAATCGTATATCGTGTATCATATCGTATCATTCATCGTGTAACGTGCACCATATACTATACACGATACACGAAATACGATTCCCGATGCACGATAATCCATACGGTATACGTACGATTCGATGGTGTATTCCGTAGTTAATCGTTTTACTTAGCGTGTACATCTCCCCCCCAAAAGTGCTGATTTCAGTTAATATTATTTAGTGTAGTTGCGGGCGAGAAAGACTTTCGGGACAGATCGAAGACATTTTCACCTCATGTCCGAAATTTAGGTCTACTTTTGCAACGAAACGGGCATCTTTTTTTATCTAAACTGCTGTTGTCAATGCATTCCTTAAAGTGCAGCAGACAAGGTACGCCTGGACCGAAGCAACATATCGTGGGTATGATGTTAACAAGTTTTTTATTGGCTAGATGCAAATAATACGCCGAATCAACTACATTTTTACGAAATTACATGTAATTATTTAAAGTCCAATAAAAAGTTGTTTCGGGTAATCCTGGTAATCCTTTTAAAATTCCAGATATTAAATTAAAACTATGAATTATACTGCCTTATTAGGTAGTGTTTTTGACTGATTAATTAGTTTGAGTCTCATTAAAAGCTTTGATGTCATCCAAAACAGGGTCCGTTCATTGTCCAAAATAAAGGCCTCCGGTAGGCCCTTAGTGCGTTGTCCTCTACTCCTGCCTACCTGTTTGAACTTGAGGGTGGGGTTCTGCCCCTTAGACTGAGGCGCCAGGAATATATTCTCAAATATTGAGCGAAGTTCAAGATTTTGGTCAGTGAGATCATAAAGCACGGCTATTTTGTAAGATCCTCCTACAAGTGTCCAATGAAAACAAAATGAACAAATCTGACTCACCGCATCTCGCAAAGTTAGAAACTCAAATGAATATCAGATATTTTTTACTCTGGACATCTACATATATACACAGATGGGTGTAAAAATCCAGGCTCTGGTATAGTAGCTTTAGCTGTTGTAATCCATCAAAACAGGTCTGTTGCCATCAAAGACAGATTGGCAAATTATTGTACCGTTTATTTAGAATACTCTTGTACCGGTTCCTGCATTTATACATCAGAAATGATTACAATAGACACTGCATTGAGCTGGCTTTTACATCATCAACCTTAAAAACTTGCTATATTGTATATATGTTCAGATTCACTATCATCTCTGATCTCAATGAAATAAAAACAACAGTCATTCTAGACCAGAGTTATTGAAAACATTATTATTATTCATAAATTTTATCAATGCCTAAAAAAAGGCTAACCAGTTACCATGCCATAGTACCCAGCTCATGTAGGTTTATAATGATATGTTGTAATGAGAGCAGATGATGCAGACAAAAGGGGCCTGGTTTAGGGGCAATCATCCAGGACATTCCATACTCATCCACAGAAAGATATGCCAGGATTCGAACTACTATCCTGGATGGATGATAAAGAGAATTGAAACTTAAAAAAACACATTTTGCCGCAAAACAGTGTGACCTGGCCGTCCTATGGGATACTCGACAAATAACAAAATGGACAAATCAATCACACGTCTTAGGCTGGGCGCAAACTTACTACCAACCAGCTCGGGTGGGTACATACTTTTGGTTGACCAGGTTTGCATCCAGTGCATTGTAAAATGTATTTGACTGCATAGCTTTCACCACACAGATACTAAAATTCAAGCCAGAAATTGATAAGCTTGGACTTGCATGGCTTCATTTTTTAATGATTATTCTCGGTCCAAGAAAAGCCCTAGCTAAATGTGTATAGAGGTTGTTGGAAAATAACATAGTAGAATGTCAAATGACTGATAAAATCTAGTTTCCTAATTTACTCCAGTTGCTATCAGACCCCTTCCTGTAGGTCGCTAATCAAAATCCTAAACAATTCTTGTATAAATGCATTTTTTTATATTTAACAAGTACACTGTACTTAGTATTTTAATTGTAGTAGCAAACAAGCTTTTTCACTGGTTAGTGGTTGTTGATTTATATTGGCAACCCAAAACATAAAATTCAATCTTGTTATCATTTAGCAAATCATAGGCTGCACATAACAGAAATTAGCAGGGCTGATGGGTGACATGCCAATAGGGGTTGCCAAACCACTTTACTTGTTCCATACCTGTTTCAGTTATAAAATACTGTAACTGTAATTTATATCTTATATATAATTTAATACTGTATGGTAGTTTGCACTGTCTGTATGGCACCATATAATAATTATAATTAAACAATTATAATCACTGGCTATTATCTGTAATCTGTGGGGGCAGGGGGGGCGGGTTCAGGATAAATGTAAGCCGGTTTCTGCTTACAAACCTACTCTTACTACCTCCAGTTGAATGAAACATCAACCCTTTTATCATGGTCAGTAAGTAGATCCTTGCCGGTTTGGACTGGCCACTGGCCATACAGATGCTACATCTGATCACCTGCATCTTGCTTACCAGTTTAACTACAACAGACTCTTACTTCAGAAGGGGGCAAATAGAAAAAAAAATATTTTAATCAAGTTGTATACCTTGAAATAGGTTTTATTAGATTTGTAATATATATCCGTTTTGTGAGAACCCTCACACTTGATTTATAATTGTATTTTAGTATAAGTATAACAAGTAGTGTAGTTCTTTTAACATTTAAGTAGTAAGTTCTGCAATGAGCTTGTTTTTTTAAGTATAAACTAGTATTATATCACTAGAAAAGTACCATAATCATTTTGTATAAAATGAATAAAACATTTAAAAAAATAAGATTTCAAAGGCTAAGATGGCAACACCTATTTTTCAGTAGTTTTATTTTTGAACACCTCTGTATTAATTGTGTGTAGTTTGTAATCTTAATAGCTTAATAATATGAACATCACAACTATTACTAAGTCACAATTTACTCTGGTATCAGTAGACCGGTTGACTGTATAGTTATATAGTCATATAGTACTTCTGACAGATCTTCTTTGGTTAGTTTCATGAATTGAATCCATTTTAGAAATCCTTCAAAAGGCCTTTATACCTGTAAGTGTGGCAGAGGCGGTGCTTCAACTCTGTCCGGTTTATTAATTTGTTCCTCATCTCTGATAATTTCCTTAAATGCTTGGCTTACATTAATTTGAATAAATATAGATTTTTTTAGATCTTTCTACATATCTAAATTCCAAAATAACTCAAAACAACATGAGTACCATCATTGCTGAACTCTATTCTGCAGTCTCATTGTTATTGAGGTTTTTTAAACATGTGAGGTTTAAATTTGACACATACTGTGATACAAAAACTGTGGATCTTTGACACTTATCGATGTCATTTTTTATTGTTAAGGTACGAAGCTTCTAATTGATCTGATTCTTTTGGTCTGATTAAAAGGTCTAAGTTTAGATAAATGTGAAATCCCAAAGTGATCGTATAACGTGTAATCCGTTTATCGCGTAGCGTGTAGAGTGGGCTTCGTACATCGTGTATATCGTGTGTCGTTCTGAATCGCTCATCGTGTATTTACCGAATGTGCAACGTGCGTCTAACGTGCATGTATCATGTGTACATCGTGCGTGTATCGTGCACTCCGTGTGACAACTGTTACGTTCCGACTACTGTATACTAAATAATTTGCTTTGAGTTTTTGGACCTTTGTATTCAACATTAGGAAATATCTTACCTTTATTTATTTAGACCGCCAATAGACTTCTAAATAAATAAAGGTAATTAAATGCTATCCATTAAATGCCATGAGTGTAACGTAACGGTTCTTAACAAATATATTCCAAACCATACCAAGCCCCAGTCCAGGATACTCGTAAATCTTCGACAGAATTGCTTACAAAAACACGTTTTAAGCTAAACAAAACATTTCATAAACACTATGGAAAAATGTGAAAATTTGTAATAACAAGAACAGAAATTTCTTTGCCGACATCTGTAGTCATCGCTGTTGTAGTGGCATTTTACAGATACTGATTTTATGATTTGACCGGCAGTAGACAGTGACATTGTCGAAAGGACAATCAAAAAAATCCACCAAGAAGATTTTAGAAACGATACGTTGGAACTTTAAATCAAATTAAACTCCATATGTGTTCGCCGTATTTTAATTTATCAATTGGACATGGATCATTGACCGTGACCTTAATGGTAGAGACGCGGGTCCTGCATGTGAAATATCGTTTCCATGAAGTTATGAGTACCTACTAGGTGCTGGACAACAACTGCCTTGCGTTTTCTACAGTGCAACCGCCCTACACCAGCCAACAGCCGGATGACTGGATATCAGCTGTTGCCGAGAGGTGACTGTTGCTCAGAGGAGTTATTTTGCGGAAATATGTATAATCAGCTTTTTGTTATTTTTGCGGGTTTTTGGCTTTGGTACTGAAAATTGTGAAAAGGCGTTTATGTAAAGATGAGAGAATGTTTGGTTGATGCATTAAATCTTGATGTATAATATATCAGACCAAGGAATGGATTAAACCAATAGACATTTGGAATTTCGGAAAATTGGTTGACAGAAAGCTTTTACACTTAAAGTTTGGACAGGCGGTTAGTGTGTTCCTTGGCCGTTTGAGAGGTCTCATGTCATTTTGGGATGAAAATATTGGCCTTTGACCGGATCATGGAGGTGGTTGTTGGTGGGATGTAAAACATATAAAAAAATCAACGGGTAAATTTAACTTCGCTGTTGTCAGGAGGTGGTTGTTGGTGGGAGGTGAACGATAGAGGAGGTTAACTGTAATTCGAAGCTAGTATATGGATGAAAACGTCGCAGCCTGTGCATAAAATATTGCTATATCACCTTAAACAATAAACGTTTTAGGTGTGCCTTTGACGTTATAGGTAGATCAAAGGGTATGGTGCATGCCACACTTGTCTAGATACTTTGGGCGGATAAAATTACAGATGAATGACACGGTGGTGATGTAAAAACTTCTGGAGCATAAGATTAAAATGCCAAAAGAAAGTGTGCTAAATAATGTATTGCATCCAAAAATAAATATATTCGAAATAAACTGAACTGTGCCGTGACAGAGATCCAACAAGGCCGCTCATTGGAGTCTAAGTCTTTTTTCATAGATATGAGTTCAAGTTTCAACACATTAATTTTTGGAATATTCTGCATTGTATTTTAACATCAAAATATGTATACAACATTCGTCATTTTTTGTATTAGGTCAATTTACAACAGTACTTTCTAGCTTGACATTTACAACCAAAACGTGTCGTATTCGCCCTGCAGCATAATGGTTTTCATTTTTTACACTTCTTCGGTCCTTTGAGAATGTTTTAACCATCTCTACCGTTTTCATAATGCATTAGCAATTTCACAGTTCCTTTCACACAAAACCGACGTAACATCAGTGTAATTAGATGCAAGATCAAACTCTCCAGCTGCCAAAATGAAGTGTAACAGGTGTGACGTTGCGATGTCAATTACATTTGCTTTCGTCATTCTTTAACAATTGAGTACCCCATTCAATGTATCAAAAAAGTCAACTAAGTGAAAATCTAAGGTCAATAATTGGTTAAAAATGTGTGAGATTAGGAAAATTATGAAAACTTTAAAGTTCCTAGTTGGATTTCGCGGGTGTTGCGAAAGGACCATTTAAAAATAAATCATGTAACCACTATCGAGCATGCTATTTAGTGTCACGATAAGTCACGATTTGGAGAAGCTCTTAAGTGATTCTGTAAACGACTGTGATTATACTCATTTACAGACAGTTGAAACTGAGTCTAATGAGAAGCAGGGATCCATGAAAAAGGAAACATTGTAATATAAAGGAAACGTTACAGTCCGGACACGAATGTGTGCATATATGCATATATAGAGGAATCCATTACCTTCAAACTCTAAGTATGACCTTGACCTTTGAGATAGGGACGTGGGTCTTGCACGCGACACGTCGTCTTAATGTGCTAGACATTTGTGCCACGTTATTTTAAAATCCTTCAATGCATGACACAGTTACAGTCCGGACACGAATGTGTGCATATATAGAGGATTCCATAACCTTCATACTCCAAGTATGACCTTGACCATTGAGGTAGGGATGTGGGTCTTGCACGCGACACGTCGTCTTGATGTGCTAGACATGTGTGCCAAGTTATTTTAAAATCCTTCAATGCATGACAGAGTTACGGTCCGGGCACGAATTTGTAAGTGGGGACGGACGGACAGACGGACGGTGCGATTTTAATATGCCGCCCTTCGGGGGCATAAAAATGTTAAGTATCCAGCTTCATTTATCAATAATGCATATTTTTTAGGTATACCCTCGAAAGGAGTGAAATTGACCACCTAACTCATTTTTATCAATAATAAAACTCAAAATTTGGCAATTCACCATACTGTTTTATTTCAAATGTAAAGCAATTGATCCGTTTCAATGATTTGACATGAAGTGAAATTTCAAATTGTATTTACCTTTGAAATATACCATACAGAGAAACGAGTTTCTGTAAAAAAAAGCAAAAAAACTTAATAATTGTTTGTCATCAAAGTTTTTCTTCAATGTTCTAGCAGAAGAAACGTTCAAACAATACTTTTTTTGAAAACCAATTAAAAAAGTGAAGACACAAACCTTATTATTGCGAAAAATGAGCTTTTTTCTCGGGTAAGAGGGTAGTGTTGTTGGGAGGCTATGCGTGTAATGCCACTGAAGAAAGTCAGGTAGCTAGGTGAAACTTTAATTAGACAAATTGTGCACAGTAAAAGATATACAAATAATATGTAACAAAAATGTATCCTTCTAAAAGCAATTAAAAGGGATAATAAGTCAATCTTGGTTAACTACCGACTATTTTTGCACTTTCAAAGAGAGGGTTATACAATTTCTTAATATGCTGAAATTTAACTATATTTGTATGTATAAAATGTATTACAGCGATATAACTGCATCATCCTCATATATAAGTGGTTTGTCAGCCTTTCAGACAAACCCCTGAAATTATAATGAATGCTCTGGATGACGATAATGAACTGCGAAAGATGCGTCCTTTTTATGATAAATTAAAAAGTGATTGTTTATCACATCTACTTAAACAGTATTAAAGAATAAAATTATTTGATATATAAACAAAGAATCTAAATAACAGCGAGCGGCTTTAACGACACAAGGTCCTATTTCAGCTTGAACGCCTTGTGCGAGTGCACAAAAATGATTCAATGCTTCAAAGCTAGAACACGTACAGGCAAATACATGAGCATGCTTGGTTAACGCGCAGTAAAATCCGAAATAGACTTTAGCAAAAGAAATATCCTTTGGCGAGTATGCCGCGTGCCAATCACAGTAAACTCAGGGATAATATTTACTATTCGTTTGTCTCTCGTTACAGTTAGATATGATAATGAGCATCTAGATTTTATTCCAGAAATTATACGTATTACAGTAGTCGGAACGTAACAGTTGTCAACATTTGCGTATATCGTGCGTGTAACGTGCGTATAACGTGCGTGCGCTCATCGTGTATTTTGTCAATCGCATATCGTGTATCATATCGTATAATTCATCGTGCAACGTGCACCATATACTTTACACGATATACGGTACACGATATACGATACCCGATGCACGTTGCACAATAGGGCTATACGGTATTCGAATTGGATGTTTTATTGAGTCGTGTATTATTTTACTAAATGTGTGCATCTCCGCAAAAAGAAATAAAGTGCTGACTTGACATTGTATTATTTTACATCCGTCGATGCAATACGTGCAATGATGACTTCCGGGACAGGTGGAAGACAGTTTACACCTGAAATCCGAATTTGATTATATTTTATCGACGGAAAGGACATAATTTTTCTTCAATATCTAAACTGTTGTTTTCACGGCATTTAATTTATCTTAAGTGCAGTAGACAAGGTGTAATGAATCTCATAAGGAATTATAAAAGGACAGGGAACATCGACTACGTTTGAAGGTAAACCTATTGAATATTTATTGGGTAAATAAAAATAATGAGACGAAACGACGAATCAACGATAGGTTTACAAAATCATTTAATGTTCGAGCAGAAAATAATGAATAATTGTACAGTACCTTATTAAATTTACATCCTGTTTAGGGTTATCCTCGTAATAATCGTTTCATATATAATCGCCACACAATTTACTTAAAATTATGAATGATTTATTGAAAGATAACTATGTTGACTATGAAAAAGACATTGTCAGTCGTGTAGTGGTGACAGCCAGCAATTAACATTAGCCCACTTTTTCGCACCTCATGATCAATATCCAAATTCAAATTTGACACTTCCTGTAAATTATTTCGCACTTAGGTCAACTGTGGACATATTAAATTAACCGAAGTTTGTTTTTCTTTTGTGTAGGTGCAAAGCCTGTAACTTAGTAATTGGTCTTATTATTTTGGTTCCATTAAACGATATAAGGACAACAAGTTGGTACAGAAAAAAAAACAAATTTGTGAAAAAACTCAATCAAAATTTAAATAAAATGTAAAAAGTCCAAAGTAATCGTACATTGTATAACGTGTACTCCTTCTATCGTGTAGCGTGCAGCGTGCGCTTCGTATATCGTTCATATCGTGTATCGCTCTAAATCGTGTACCGTGTATTTACCGTATGTGTAACGTGCGTACATCGTGCGTACATCGTGCATGTATCGTGTGCTCCGAGTGACAACTGTTACGTTCCGACTTCTGTATGTGTAAACACAACAGGTCTTATATACCCATTTCATATTTAACTACTGGACAGTTTCTTTATAAATGTGAGTGGAAATGGCTTTGTATGACACACATTCAAAACACTAAGAAAAGAAATCGGCCACAAAGACCACCTTTTTTTCTTCAATTTTTTTTTGTAGAAAACATCCTTCAAGCTTCTACTCTAAAGATAGATTTTGATAAGACTTATCAGAAAGTATCACTTTGAAGTCTTGTTATGCATATCATAGTTTGTGGCCCCTACGTTAAATATCAAGGTCTTGTTTATGATAACATTTGACAGGAAGCATGAAGTCTAGTGGTGCAAATTAAAATTTGATGACACCGGTCGTTTTGGAAATTTCGTCTGCAAATCGACTTTTAAATCATTAAGTTGGTTTTGATTAAAATAGATGGGAAACATCAAAATGACGATTAATTTTTATCATTTGGAGTCTCAAGGTAAAACAGTCCTGTCATTGAAAGTTATTGCATGTTTAACCCCTTGCTACTCGTCAGATTGCAATATTGTAATAAGGTCATTAGCTTTCTTTTTTCAGAATACTATTCTTTTTCAACTTCATTTTCATTTCAGATATCCTACCTATACATTTGTGACAAATGATAATGGGGCTTTTTTGGCAAATAGGTTGAAGACAAGATACACTGAGTCATCTCTTCGAGAACTGATATTTGAAATAGAAATGCTATCGATGTGCGACTTTGTCGTCTGTACGTTCACGTCTAGTGTCAGTAAAATTATTTAAAAATAATTTCTTACATTATTAATTTCTTTGAACTTAGTAAACCTTTTTAAAAAGGGAATAGTTTGACTTGGTCCTAATATAGTACAGTAGATTTTAAAAATTGCTGGATAATAAGCCTATGATGACAAAATGTCAACCAGCGTTTAAAAATGTACCATGAATGTTATATAAATCATTCATCCGTACCAAAACAAAAGGTCTGAACCACAAAACAGACTTAGATATCTTTCCATGAAATTAAGCATTTTCAAATATTAATTCCTTTAATCATTAGTGCATTATGTGGAGCTATACATATTTAAAAACTTTGAAGTGTTTCATTTATATATTATATATCAATATTAATTAATACATGACTCGCGATTTTGTCTTTTTATACATTGTAAGAAAAATAAGGTTTAATTATGCCATAAAAGTGTTTTGACGCGAGGGGCGATATGACGTCAAAAATAACGATGTCACAATAATTGTGCCGCATGACGTTAAATAAATTTCCCTTTGCATTTGTTCATCGTTTGTAATATATTTTCATGTTAGAATCGAACTAACTTCCTTTTCAGCGTTGTAATTGTCTAATAAATACATCTTATTCGTTTTTGTGCGCAATTACAAACCACTCAGGCCTCCGGCCTTCATGGTTAATTACTACACATCGGGATTTTAAATCATTGTTTAATAGACGATGAACACCTATTGTTTCTTTTTAACAACTGCCTCTTTACGGTAACCAGAGTATCTTATGTTACACCTATGACCAGATAGAAATGGAATTTATTTTAAGCGAAACATTTTAATGAAAACAGCTCTTCATTTGTAAAATTTTCTTCTTTAGCAAATGTCTAAACCGTAATCGCGAGTTTTAAGTTTGTTTATTTAAAACAGTATAGGAGAAAGTAAGTATCTATCTAACATTTTCACACAGGTCCGGGGTTGTGGAAATAGCCCTGGCAACAATGCAAGTAAAATCTTTTTGTTCAGTTCGTCCATGCCTAGAATAAAATTAATACTTTCTATTTCGCAGAATGAAAGGAAACTCATTTAGTTTTAATTTCGTATAACTAGGGATGTCAATAACCGGTTATTTGAATAACCGGTTAACCGTTAATTTTTCCGACCGGTTAATCGGTCAACCGATAATGTCCTTTGTTTTACATTAAATTGATAAATCCGTCCGTTGTCGAGGTAGGGACCTTTTACCCGTGGGCATTGCTTACCGTGACACAAAATTTTATTTTGTAAAGACGAACAAATATTTCGTACAAACACAACAACTTTTCTATACTTTTTGTACAATAAAGTGCAAAGAAGAACGGTAAACACAGTTGAAGCGGTACTTCATGTCGTTAAAGAGACATACCGTATAACTGATGTCGACTAAATAACCCCCAAAACATAAAAAATAGAATATTTTGAAGTGTTATAACTGAACCTAAAAGTTTCAACTATGCACTCCTAGACATTTTCGATAAAATCAGCGGTTTAAAATATACTGCAGTACCGTAAACCAATCAACAATCTATGTATAGTTGTTGCTGTACAATTAATAGGTAGACTGATGTGATTTATTACAGAAAACCTTTATATAGATTAATAACAAATTTCGTGATTTTTATATTGGTGAACCATAAAACCAAAGAATCGTGTCGCATCGCATTATCATATTTTTTCTCGCAACATTGATATTACCCTTAACTCACAAGATTTATCAAGTGTAAAGATTGGCATCGGCATAGACTAGAAATCCGTATTTCTTGTTTGATATGGGCATATCAGGATACGGTCTACACTAAAGTGAACTGCAGAAACATATATATATATATAGTTCAGTTTATAAAACCAATGAAATTATTTTTACGACATTTGCCCGTTTCGATTTTCTGCACAAGTCATGACATAAAACAGCCTTAAGGATTTCGGCGCAGTTTTTTCGACAAAACATCTGTATTTCTATTCAATTTGTGAATACCAAAAGAGCTAGTTGTAGTTTTTTAACTTATGCGTGACTTCGCCCAACCGAAAACAACACTCCCCTATTGAAAAATATCTAGATCTTCCAGATCTACCTTAACAAGTTGTCGTCTGTTCCTATGTATCTTTGTTTTCTTTCGGTGACCAGGCTAGTTATTGAGATTTGTAAAGATGTTTTGCCCAATACTTTTTTTCCATATGTAGTGTTGAATGGATAAAAACTGTTCAAGTAAGCAGACAAACATTGCTATTTTTGCTAACTTGCAGCAGTTAAGGGAGTGTGACTCTAGCATTCTCTGAAAAGATCAAGCTTGTTATCGGGATTTGATAAGGTACTATACTATGACCATAAACATTTTCTCTATGTCTGCTTTTGAACAGATATGAACTTTTCAAGAGTTTCGAGTTCTGTAAAGCGTTGATGCGCAAAAACATTTACCCACGTATGGTGATGATTGAATGAAAACTGCTATAATGATAAGAAAAAAATGCCTTTACATTACGGAAATCACATATATACCACTCGTTGTAGCACGGTGATCCTTCATTATGTGTGCTTTATATAAAGATTATTGAATGACAATCCCATACACAATCTATGAAAAAATGGTATTCTTTTCTAAATCGTAGCAATTTAAGTAACGAAAATAACTTGTGGAATTCAGATACTAAATCAGGTTAACAGGGTAAATGTACTTTGAATTGCAGCCATATTCCAGTTTGATTTCATATTTACGTTTTATGCCCCCGAAGGGTGGCATATTACAATCGCACCGTCCGTCTGTCCGTCTGTCTGTCCGTCTGTGCGTCCCCACTTACAAATTCGTGTCCGGACTGTAACTTATCGAAGGACTTTAAAATAACTTGGCACAAATGTCTAGCACATCAGGACGACGTGTCGCGTGCAAAACCCACGTCCGTACCTCAAAGGTCAGGGTCACACTTGGAGTTTGAAAGTTATGGAATCCTCTATATAGGTCAACCAAGATCAAAGTTTAAATGTCCATGTAAAATTATCAATAAAGTCACTTGCTGTTGCAAAATAACAACAACAAGAAAATAGGTCAGTAGGTCAAGTAACTCCAGAGCGGGGTCAACGTAGTCACAATTGGTATTAATTGAAAAACATGTGTGCATTACCACTAGGAATTGTTACGAGCCAATTATCTAAGGAATAGGTCATGAAGTCTTAGAAAAAGAAAACTACATATCTCAATGTAAAATAAAGTAAGCCCCAAGGCGAGGTCGATTTTGACAGGGGGAAATAATTGGAATACTCTTGGTAGAGGACCATTAGGTATTCTATCTATCAATTATCTAAGTTATATGCCTGTTGGTTTTAGGCAAGAATATGTTAAAGGACTTTCTAAATTAAGACTCGCAGGTCCTTATTTGAACAATCTTGTAGAGATCCAGTAAACAATGCTACATTCAAAATTCTAAGCTTTTGGTCTTGTGGGTTTAGACAAGTATATTTTGAATATTTCCCTATATAAGCATATGCAAACTCAAGGGCCTTTGTACAAACCGCTGACCCCTGAACGAAGTCATTTTTAATCCAGGGGTCATGATTTAAACAATCTTGGTAGAGGTCTGCTAGACAATGCCTAATGCTAAACAGTAAAGCTCTTCCAGTTTTTTTAAGAAGAGTTTTAAAGTTTTACCTTTCCATTGCAATGGGAACCAGAGTTCTGCATGGAACGGATTTCTTTAAAACGATGTATGATATTTTCATCGGCGTTTTCCTAGACGTATAGGACGTAAAGCTTCCATTGCGTACAATTGGCTTTTTAAAACCTCATTTGATAAACTGTTTTGGTAAAATTATTTTAAGTTTTAAGTTGGTTTTCTACTCAGACTTGCCAGACTATAAGGAATGCTAAAAGTGTTTTGGTTGACATGAGTGATAGGTTAAATACTGTTTAGAATATTTTTCCCTAAAATCTATGTCAGTGTTGATTGTATTGCCATCTTTATGAATAAAATTGTCTGCAAAGGGAAGCTTTTCGTTAGCAGTAAAGTGTATATGTAGTCTTTAAGATATTGTGAAAACTATTCTTGTTTAATTTTTGTCGGCAAATTTTGTCCCATAATTCTGTTCTGAGTTTCAGTATAATGTTCCTCCAAGAAGCTTAACACAAGAGTACGTACACAATGTTAGAACAAAATTTTGGCCCCATACCCGTACCCTTTGTTTGGTTATTGTCTTCAAAGTTAAAAGTCAAGTAATCATTTTTATAGAAGTTCTTTCATGGCTTCTATCATAAATTCTTTATTCAATCACTGGTTTATTCAGTTTGGATGCTTTGAAAACCAATAAGTGATTGCTTTTACAACAAAATGGTTTGCGATATTCGTAAACAAACTGGTCGCATTACAAGAAACCAGAAAAGCGATGAGTTTCCAAAGTAGGTCTGAATATTAAATCTTATGGATCGAGTATCTTCTTGATAATTCTTCCGTTATAAAACTATATTATTTGGAAGAATGTAAAATGAGCTTGATTTGCAAACAAAATTTGAAAATAGCCTACCTCCTGTCTAGTTATGTCCGGTACTAAATCGATACCTTTTTTTCTTGAATGGGATTCAAGAGAAATTATCGTTTGCTGCGACATAAAATGGTTTCTTTTGTACCATTAGTACATTTTTTCTTTATAAAAGTTAGAATTCATTTTCAACTATTTCACCACTTAGTCGGCTTCATTTATTATTATTATATTATTTATCATTTGTAAGAGATTGAATAGCTTTGCTTTCCTGTAACGTGATATTATACTTTGATTGTGGTGTTTCTTGCACAAAAAAAGTATTGTAAAGTCTTCTTTTAAGTGGCTGAAAATCGCTTTTATTTCATAAGAATCATCTTGTTCGAATTGATTTTCATTTAAAATATTTGTAGTTTTAGTTTTCCGTGGAATTCTGATATGTTCAGCCCTTTTTTTATTACTAGTTTTCCATTCAAAATTGTGGGAGAGATTTTCTATGGAGACGGATATATTGTCAAAGACAGTGTTCACTTTATGCTAACCTTGAACGTGTGTAAAATGGTCCGGATAATATATATCATGTAAATAACAAACTTTCTGAAAACCAGAACACCAGAAAAACAACGTAATTTTAACTACAAATGTAAGTCCCTGAATTAGATGAAAGTAATTATAACATTTAACAAAGCTTTATTTATTCTGAGAAATTCATAAATGTCTACTTGCATTTAAAGATGTTTCAACAGATATCAATGTTTTTGTCTAAACAAATCTTACATATCTCTGTAGACGAGTACCGTATTTATAATGTATACTATGTTTCTTTATAATCAAATGTTTTTGTCCTTTAAGTCCTTCCTATGAATGTGAAAGTTCTGAAACGAAATAATGAAATGCAATTAAGTACAATTCATGACTCTGGAAGACAATATTTCAATTTTGAACTATCCACACAAAACAAAGAAGGTAGGTTTGACTGCATTTACGATAGGTATTCTATTACGATGGGTATTCAAATCCAGCGAATCTGCTTCTATTGCAAATAAATCTCAGGAACTATCATAAAGGAATTGATTAAATGTTTTATGGGAGATAATATATTGATACTCGAATTATGTATATAGTGTTGCCGTTCTGGTTCCGGACCCCTTATATAGCAAAAAAGCTCCGTCCCAAGTCGACCCTGTGGGTATAGAATCTACACCCAACGAGTTCGGCTCGGAATACTGCTAGTGCAGTTAAAGCTGAAAGGGTAGTTACATGGGTATACTCTTAGGACAAGGTCACTTATCCGGGTGGCTACAACCCGTAGTTTGTACTCAGGTTGTGTCTAACTTACTGCATTTCCGGAACAAATAACTATTAAGCTGAATCACAGTTTCATTTATTTGCACATACGTAATGTTCATTTATATACGATAAAATAGCATAAAGAAAACCCAGGAAATAAGAAAATATGTCGTAAATAATGGCAGGGATCTACTACGGGAACCTCCCCCATGTATTCACAGAGTGAAGAGGCAATGTCGGAAAAGTGCCGCCTGTACCAACGGAACTATACATACTGGACGTAGAGTCAGTTTATTGACCTCGATCAGAACTAAATTTGAAGTTATATATAATAATTTGTTTTACCAAATGATTACTTGTTAAATAAAATTGACAAATGTACTCTTCTTTATAACGGAAACTTAACATAAAGTTATTAATTTATCAAAGATATTTGTTTCTTTAAACAATGAACATGATACAGATAATTTGCATAGGTTTAATAATAAAGGGAGGCAACTGAGACAGGCAAATACAAAATATACCAACAACCTCTACAATAGTAAGTTGTGTCTTGTATCATATAAAAACCATGTCCAAAACAGTCCAAAGCTGATATATGATCGATCAATATAACATTCGCTGTAATATTGTTGTGGTAGCCAAGTGGTCTAAATGAACACTATGTCACTTTAACACTCTGTCGCAATAGTTAGGCAATGTTTTTTTATACATATTTTGACGTACACAATTATTGCTACACAAACAGTCAGTTAATGTCAAACTGTTTTGCAATGTACAAGGAACTGATGGATTATGTTTTAAAAGAAATGCTAGAGTAAATACGAAGTAACATTCTCCTGTATGTTGTAATTGTTTTACTGTTAGCAAAGATACTCTCGTAATTATGATTCAAAAGTCAGTAAAAAACAAACATATTAATTTCTAGAGACAATATAGAGATAGATGTTTCTTTCAAGACTGAACAGAATTGTGCCATCAGGCCTTTAATATTGGAAATGAAGGACCTTGGTAGCAATAGGAAATTGCAGAGTTGTTATCCCACAAAAAACAAGGGCGAAATATGGTGACCGATCGCTGCCCAGCGTCTGCTGTATATCGCCTATCCACCATTTTTTAAACAACATCTCCTTTGATACCATTTAGCCAATTTGAAGTTTTCTAAATCCCCATTGACCATCACCTAAATGTTTGGCACTGTACACTTTCAATGGAAATGATACTTACACTGTTAAACGTTAAAAAATTCAGCCTAGAGCTTATACGTTTGATGTGTAGCATGTAGCATGTTGTGTCCAACGCATGCCTCTAGGGTCAATATAGACCCCGCCCTATAGTTGACGTATTGTACATGTTTATATATACGAGCAAATAATATTCTTGTGCAAACTCATTATCAACCAACATTGTTCAAAATAATGCACCCCTAATGTCAAAAAAGCCCAACCCCAAGGTTCAGTTGTTTCATAAAAATTTATGTAAGGAAATAATTTAAAATGCTTCTCGACTAAAGATATTTGGCCAACACCTTAGATTATTGGTGATTAAAGTCGCCTAGTATTCCTTTACTGATTAAGTGGTACACATTAATCCCACTTCGGGGGTCATTTTTGAAAAAACTTGTTTATTAAATGTTAAAAATTGTTTTCCATAACTTAAAGACAAAATCCAAGACCTTTGGTATTTAAAAAAAAATCACATACTGGTTTGACATCAGAGCATACAATTTTTCTAGATTTGGATATTGACAATAATACATAGGTAGATATCTCGTGCGAATATCAGAATATAAAGGACATGATAACATAAAGTGATATTCATCTTCCAGCACAGTTTCACAATACACGCATACACGATATTCTCTCCAAATGTTATAATGTCTACATTTCTCTCATTAAACAATGTGAAGAGCTACCGTCTCTTGCCATACAATTTCAAAATTTCTCAACATCTATATCAGTAATAAGTTTTTTCAAATTCAAAGCAATATTTATAGTTACAATGGTATTACAGTTTAATATTGTCACTACACCTTGACTGCCAGTTTTGTATGAACTGGTCTTTTAAAGTTTGAACATATTGAATTGAAAATAATAACGGGTTTGCAACGGTTTGTGCTTCCCACATATTCAAACCCATTGCTGAATAAGTGATGCTTAACATCATTAGACCAGTTTTCATACCCCATATATTATAATATATAAGCATTTTATAACGCAATCTTGTATATCCTACTTACATGTTTATACTTCTGCAATTGTATAGTAGATGTATTAGTAATGAATCAATGGAGGCTGAACGTAAAAGCTACATTTGATAAAAACAGCATTCATTTTAAACAGAGTGTGTTCTTACTCTTCACGCAATAAATGCTTTAAGGGCTACGCTGCCTATCATATTTTGCCACTACAAGTATTTCTACTATTTTCATTTATTTGTTTTGATATAACAGTCACTACGGAAGGTGGTTGAATATGTGGGTATTATTGTTATAACTATATAACCGAATAGTTCATACAACCATTGTTGATGATAAGGTGACTGCATTTTGAATTTTGGCTCTGTGTTGAATTCCGAAGGGAAACTGTATTCCTTGCTATGTGAATATGAAGTATATGTGTGCGTGTGCGTGTGCGAGCGTGTGTTCGTGTGCGTGTGTGTGTACCTGCCGGACAACAGTAGAAACATGCTTGCCCTATGGTCAAGAAAGCAGTGATAGTACCTCTCCTTCTCCGTCTTCCATTTAAAGGGTGTTACTCTCGGAACAATGGGGCTCAATTTATTTGTTCGGCCTTTAATTTATTCTGGCATTTGTATTTAACTTCACAGATACAACAGAAAACGAAAGTAAACAGCTATAGGAATACTATAAGCAGTTCTAAGATATGGGGTAGTCGGTAACGCGTTTATATATATATATGTATAAAAGATTGTGTTTTCCCTTATTAAAAAAATAATGCTTTGTAATATATGCAGTGGTAAGGGAAGTGAAGTGCAAACTGCCTAAACAAGTATGATACTGTCACATTTTACTAGCTGTTTTGTTACAGGTGTACTTTCAGAACTACTTCCTTACATCATAATATTTTATATAATTATCATAGCCTTTCCTCAGCATTAGTCTGTATATAGTTCATAACAAGATCGAATTGTCTTAATTCATTTTCGTAACATGCATGCTTTCCAATTGTATGGCACGTCAGATACCAGTGTCTTAAAACAATACTTATAGAATGTAAATCCAACCATATTATATCAAGAAACTTTTCATTAAAGAAATCTGACGTTTGAATGTGGTTTAATATTTACATTTTAGGTATGTCGGCTCGTGTATGAACTGATGAATGTGCGTTTCTGGGATGCGCCTATCCGAATAAGATCCTTAGATTTGAATTATACATTTAATCGAAGAAAATTCTATACTTGGGATAAAAAAACAACTCGTGTACTCATGCCAACATATCCCGAAGTAAAACGTTTTTAGAAATTGAGAGTGGTCGAAGTACTTCAATATTTCATAAAATTCCTGCATGTTGTACTAGCTTTTCGTACTTTTTTCTTATTTTTATCTAAACTGTTACAAATTGAGCGACAGGTATCATTTTTAGCTAATATGCATCAGCAATTGTGTAATGTTTACCTGATAATTACTTACCGTTAAAGAAAAGGAGTTAACATTTCTGTCTCAATATACACAGAGAGTGTATATTAATACACAGACAAAGAAATTGTATTTTAATCTTATAAGTGCTAGGTGGATTTCAAACAATCTTCGCATGAATGAACAGTACTAAGCCTAGTTGTGCATATCATCTGCATTTGCCGGTTCAGTGATTCTTAGCGGTTTTATTGTCCTCTTTCGTAAACCGTAACCCTGAGTTTGTCCGTGCTACTCAAATTACACTGCTAGGCGGATTTAAACCAAACTTCACATGAATGATCAGTGCAAAGCATGGTTGTGCAAACCGTTGGTAATTTCCGATTCAGTGATTCTGAGGGGAATTGATTTCCTTTTACGTACATGTACATGTATAGTAGGGTAAACTGCCTATCAAACAGTGTTAAATTGTGGGACATACATTTTTTTGTAATAAAACAGCCTTTCGTTCTTTTAATTAAATTTCAAAAACATAACATGATAATTTTGACTATATCGACTGTAGAGGAGTAACTGAATTTAAGTGATTCGTAAATTAATTAGAGCTTCAGAACACCTGAATATTTTTCTGAAGTGCAGAACTGCACACGCATTCAGCAATGTTTGACATAAGGTACAAGTAATGGAAATGTCACAAGTATATTACCTGCCCGATTCATTAATATCAATTATTTAGAACACCAAGCTCAAATAGCACCGGAGATAATCGCCGTCCATGCCGGAAGTGGGTGTTGCTGCAAGCAGAAACTTTAATTTCTTGTTAGACATGGAAAATAAAATGTATCACTGAAAGTGAAGTAATATAAAAACAAAAATAATATCAAACAGGGAATGCCACGTACCAAAAACGCAGCCTCCCCAAAACGAGCCCCACAGCACCCAGAAACCATATTAACCATATTTTAACAATATTTAAGATAGCAAAGACTTTATAAGACATAAAAAAATATTACCATGTTAGTGTTACACTTAACAAACAGTATTGTGTATGAATTTTGCTATAATAGCTCAATTCAGTACGACGTATGGGACAAGACACCGGTTATGACAAAATAATTATTCCAGGTATCTTGCAGAGTACATTATACAGGGACATTCTACATAGACTCTGTCTCAGAATACATGGTCAGTCTGTCTACTGAGCTATAGTAGACCCTTAACAACTTAAAGCAGGATCCTAGGATCCCAGACCCAAAAAGGCGGCAAAGATAGCATATCAAAATCACCATCCGAGTCCCTATTGCTACACTTCTTTCTTTGCGAGACATATACCTGCCCACGTGACACGCTCTTTGCACAGACATGCGATATGTTGTCTGATCATTCAAGCTACAATTCGATAGTTTGCCGCAGTCTACAGTATATGATGCGGGATCACTTGTTTTTAACTAGTTTGACTTATCACCGGCTCCTTTAACTTAGCAAAGAAATCAGCCACAAAGCAAATGTTTCCAACCTATGAAACTCTTTACTCAAAACTGGCCCATTTCCAATAGCTGAACTTTCGGCCACAAGCGAAGCATTTAAAAGTTTCCCGAATTGCCATTTTGGGTATATTGCTTGATGGGACACATGGTTGCGATATGTCCCTTCTGAAGACAAAAGTGACATTCAATTTCCACATGCGAGCTTAGCATTTGACTTTGTCCCTGGACGTTTTGTTTGTTCGGACATACAGATGCTAAATGACCCTTGTGAAGGCACACATAACACTCTATTTCTGAATTGAACAAGTCTGTTCTGTTTTGCCCTTGGTTTTGTTGAGGTACCTCAACTTTATGTGGCCTTTTTGACCTCAAATAGCAATCTATCTAACTTTTTTTGAACTTCCATAGTTTCATCATGTGTTTTCGTTTTCCGAAACCCACCTACGTATACCTCTTCATACTGTTTTGCTGCAGCCACTGCATCGTTAAAGTCTCTCGGATGTCTTCAAAGTCTTGATCTTTCTTGAAAACGCCCTTCAGAAACACATTCATTAATAATGATCTTCATCTTTGTTTTGAAAAGCTATTCCTTTGAGCTTTTTTAACTTTCTTGCAAAATCATGCACTGATTCAACACTTTCCTTCACTGAATTCATGAAATTGCTTACAGCCTCTTTGTGATCAGGCAGTAGCAAAGACAATATTAATAGTGTTTACCTTCAAACGTAAGCTTACTCAGTAAATATCTTGCATTGTCATGAAGATTAAGTAAATATGCTTTGGCCATGTCATTTTGATTTAACTGAGCAGTCATGCAGTGAAATTCAAAATCATTAAAATATTCACTGACATTCAAAAACACACTAAATCTTATGGCATACATGTACCTATGCTATATCTATGATTCAAATTGCTTGAAGGCGAAAACACCTCAGTTTGTCCAAACACGTGGCTAATCCCCGTAACAGGAGGATATTGAACAAATACTCGGACTGTACACTGTACTCGTAATTGGAGTCATAGGCGTTGAAGCATTGCATCCGTAAATACTATTTGCAACACCGTTACTAGAGTAAACAACATTAGTATTCATATCATACCCAGTCCCACCTATTGCAGTAAAAGGGCTGTGTCCTACATGTGAATTAACCGTAATAGCTGTAATAGAGGGATATCCATTATACCCACCTGCTGTCCATCCAGCATTAGCATTATCATCATAGACAGGGCCCACAGTAGGACCTAGAAGCTGAGGGTAAAAAGAAAGGACAGCAACACATAAACTAATCGGAAAATTCTAAGAATTTGTCAAAGTAGAACTTAAAGTAGTTGAAGAGCTACCAAACCAAATGTTCTTACCTTTCTCTCCATTGTGTCTGAGCGAGAAAATTACACTCTCATTTTCTGCAAGACATAAATGTCTCATATCTTGTGTAGTTTCATAATGATCAAAACCAGTTATTAACCACAACAGAAATCTAACGAAGCGTACAATCAACTTTAGTACACCTATCATTATGTAATCACCGCGTTTCCCTAGTATTAAATCTACAAAAATACGACTGAAAAAAATCCTATCCACTTGATACAGGACGTCAGGTATTCAACCTATAGAAACAATGTGTTCTGACGTTTAACCTAAATAGACGTTTTGAGTCCCGCCGGAGGTTCCAAATGTAACGGGCACTGCCTTCCTAAGCCGGGGCAAGTGGACGTGAATCACGGACAGAGGTTCGAACCCAGTCGGACAACTATCCACTACCAAGTCTACATAAAATGAGAGAACTAAATTTTATGCATTTATTCACCAGTGTCATATCCCAATACGTACAAAAGGAATATTATGAATATACATAAAGAATAGTCATGACATGATTATCTCCCTTTAAAGCTCCTCCGCCATTTGTACGGAAAACGATAAACAAAACGATTGACATACTCTGTGTGTCCAGGTATCTTTATATTGTAAGTTTTATGGTGATTCAGCAGTTATCTCAAAATAATTGTTTTAGCCTGTATACTTTAGATATATTTGTGTATGTTTTGTAATGTTTTAGATGGAGTTTGGTCCCAGGCAAAAGACGCTCATAATATCATATAGGATCTTTGAAAATGGTAGTAAAAGGTTTATTTGCCAATCAGAAGGAAGTGTAAGATTTGGTGTGGAGATTCTGCCTAGTATATAAACGGGTCGCCAAGCGTTTGAAAGTCAGTCTTGTGGTTGGTTTTGCAAGTGTCGGATCGAAGTAGTGGTTATATTTACTGATGCGCAGAAATCTCAGATATCTGACATTACAAATATATTGCTGCTTCAGTAAAACCTCTAGGACAACATTTGGTGTTTGAATTCAGAATCATAGAGATATTTCGCAGTTGAACTATATAACTGTAACGGGCACCGCCTTCCTAAGCCGGGGCAAGTTGACATGAAGTGAATCACGGACATAGGTTCAAACCCAGTCGGACAAGTATCCGCTACCAAGTCTACATACAATGAGATAACTAACTGTTACGCCTTTATTCACCAGCGTCATATCCCGTACAAAAGGAATAATATGAATAAATACAATGGAAAACCCTAGTCTAGGCCTAAAGAAAGGTGTGAGCGATAGAAAGAACCCCCCGAACGAGCGTCGTTCTCCCAATTAATACATAATTATTTTGCCGCCACAGTACACATAAACTAATCCGATTCTTTATAATGATTGGCTGCAAGATTCAAAGAACCTAGTGACCCATAAAACAAGACTTCGTGACTTTCCGTATATGCAATTAGCATGAGAAAAGTGTGTGAGAGTCATTCTTGTGGTTGCCCTTGCAAGTGTCAGATCGAAGTAGTAGTTATATTTACTGATGCGCAGAAATCCCAGATATATGTCATAAAAATATTTTGCTGCTTCCGTAAACCTCTAGGGCAACATTTTGTGTTTGAATAGAGAGTCATGAATATTTTTTCTCAGTTGAAACACAGATCTATAACTTTGAAGCTTTCTGAGATACGGTTGTTTTTGATGTTTTGATACGAGAAGTAGAATCTATGAAAAGGGAAAATTGATATTCTGAAATATCATTAGGGCTTATCAAAATGATAGTAAATAATTATTTTGAGGTCTAAAGTGTTTTAATCTATTTGAGATATATTCAATAAGTTTGAAATAATAAGGATAAGAGTCCTGAGAATAATTGTTTTTTTCTTAAAGGTATTAAATCTAAAGGCGAAGTAGCCCGAGAAAAAATGCATTTTATCTTTTGTATTTTCTGCATTTTAGAAGTACTCGTTTTATATTGTTGCGTAAGTTTTCTCCACGGTTAGACGCTACACTTTCATATATTATTCTGAATTATGTGTGCTTAATTGTAATAAAAGCTAAAAAACACACTAAAAAGATTTGAGTCATGTAGAGATAATTGTTTTATTCGACTTAATCTTTTTTATAGAGTGCTCTACCATTATTCTTTTTCTCAAAATTATTTTGTTAATCCTGCGAAACGTTCGTCTAACAAATGTTGGTTAGGATGAATTTTCCCCGGTTGGACACATGCATTAAGCTCCTGTCATTAGCTTGAAATGTTGCGCATCATTAAGAGAGCCGGGAAATCCCAACTCAATTTACATACAATACCATCTTTATTGACACAAGTTTGGTACGTATGACATGGAAGTTCCGGTAACAAGAATGAGACTGATCATTTGGCTTATTCATAGGATGAAATATATTGTGCAATCTGTCATCTTTTGCAACAACTGCTGGATACTACAGTGGCGCTCACGTTTTTGTTCCGTTTACCTCATGGTTGTTACCGCGTTGAAAACGCCGGGTAAACGCGGTCAATTTCCCGGCTCATTTCCAAATATGGAAAGAATAGCCGGTAAACAAACGGGTCACTCGAAATATGGAAGCAGTACCCCGGTAAAGAGGCGTGTTCAAACAAGGAGCCAATCAGAAGATTCTCAGCGCGTTTTTTTTTTCACGGCTGTTGCCGTTTCACTAATAAGCGAAGCGTGTCTTTGTCTGAATATACTTTGATTTTGTTTACATTGAAATGTAAGAGTCGATGTTATTGCTGATCTGTTTTATCAATATAAAATCTACAGTTAAATTAAAGTTGACACGGACATTGATATAATACACATACTGTTCACTAATAATTTCTCTAGAGTTTACTGTAGATCTATCCCGGCCCTGGATATTTTAATTTTGATATTTGTCCCGTTCAAGTTTTCGTTTACCTTTAGTCCGAGACTATGTTTTTGCTATTGAGTAGTTTTTCTTTTAGACTACAAGAATCTCTAGTACAGAGACTGTCGGTCCTGGGTGTTTTTTTAAAAAAAACATGACGTATGACAAATACAATTCGGACAAAACTGTATTCGACTAGATTTAAAACTCGAATGTATCATTACAGCCCTACCAAGCATTACACATGTCTGAAACCATGTTACAATGACGTCTTTAAAATGGCCTCATGTACGCAATGCTTTCTGGTGAAGTTTCCCGCAATCTTTGACATCTTATTGAAACAGACGGAACAAAAGTAGAGTTAGAAACATAAAATAAACCAAATACAATGTTGGTTTCAATGTCATATCACGATAATTTCACTTGTGAACAACAAAAGTAGTTATTTTCACTTGTGGTTGCGCCGCTCATGAAAATATCACTTTTGGTGCCCACTCGGTGAATTTATATAGTGATCTTACACCAAAACAAGCAATCATTCTTTATAGTATCCGAGAATGACATTTATAATACCTCTATGTTGTCAAAGGCTTTTTCTTTCCTTAAAATAAAAAAGCTTGCATATTATGATATATAAGTCTACAGTATAGACTGAATTTTTATATCTTACCAAATGAAGAAATGAACGCACTCTTATTGGTTAACTGGCCAGTATGACGTAAAGGCACATATTGTTATATTCGCCACAGTGGTCAGTACTGGTGGGAATTTAGATTTAATTGTACATAGACACTTGACCACTTTGTCAACCACTTAGTCTTCGAAGATTTACTAAAGTCCCCTTATGGTATATAGTATCCACTGCTAACAGAAATATTAAAGTATGGAAAACCAAATCTACTTGTACATGTACTTGAAATTGTGCACTACAGTTATTCAGAGAGAGAGAGAGAGAGAGCTGTAATTGAATTACATACCTGTAAATTCACAGTCAACTCCTTGATTCAGATACCTCTCCGAAAGGTAAAGGCGAGAAAGACGATATACCCAATAACTTTGCTTCGTGTGGAGTTAGCTTTCTCGGAATTAGGAAGCAAATAGTGGTTATAATTCAAACAGGATAAACATTAAATCTGGTGTACTCCTGGGTAATATTTTGGGACCACTGCTATTTCTATTGTATAAAATTTCGTCATGCAACTAGCCTTATATATTTACCAGTAATAATTTACCATAGGCAGTGCAATTGTAGGCGTTTCAGTGATGATACAAAACTACAGAAAAAATGACTAAGACTAAATACTAAGACACCATTTTCATTTTATTGATTTACTGCATAACTATTTCATTAAAAAAATTAATTTGTGTGTTTATGCTATAATGTTACTGACGTGATGTCACTTAATCCAAGATTGCCGAGACAATAGAGCCAATATCGGGGATGAGCTGAGATTAAATGGACATACCCTTTAACTGATGTCAAACTGATTAACATCAAAAACATAAATAGTAGAATCTTTGGAAGTATTATAACTTAACCTCAAAGTTTTAGCTACATGCATTCCGAGTCATTATCGATAAAATCAGCGGTTCAAAATCTACTGCAGTACCGGAAACCATTCAATAATCTATTTAGAGTTGTTGTTGTATAATTAATGGATGGATGCGATTTATTACAGAAAGCCTAATTGTGGTAAAACGGGGCAGTTTTCGCCTTAGCTTCTTCTTTGATATTGTATTTATTTATCAATTTACTTTCATTGAACACATAATCTATGTTTCGGGAATATAATGTAGGGAGTTCCCCTTTAACGATACATACTCTATATTTGATGACAAACTGAAAACCTCCAAAACATAAATAATAGAATCTTTAGAGAATTATAACTCAACTAACCAAACTCAGTTATGCATTGCCAGTCATTATGTATAAAATCAGCGGTTCAAAATATTCTGCAGTACAGTTAACCATTCAATAATCTATGTAGAGTTTTTTTTGTTCAATTAATGGGTGGATGCAAGTTATTACAGAACACCTCTTTAATGATTTATTGTGGTAAAATGAGGCATTTTTTGCCATATGTTCTTTTTTAAAATTGTATTTGTTTATCATTTTGCGTTCATTGAACACATAATCTTTGTTTTGAGAATATAATCTGCTAGGGAGTGGCGTGAGGTCAAAGTTTTGAATCCCAGCAGTGGTTTAATATCATTGGCCGGTTGCTGAACCGACAGCTAGTTGAATAATGGTTAACGTATGCATAGTCCTGACTGACCAGTTTCTGGCGTTAAAGTATAGAATTCGGCAGATAAATGTGCTTTAAGAAGGTTAAGTAGGGGTGATGCTATAATAAACACACACTTTACTATGTAGCCTATGCACATGTAAATAAACGCGTACTGAAATTTGTTTTTGAAACGATGGAGGGAAGCCAATTATAGAAGGATTACATGGCGGCATGTACATGTGTTCCCTCTCTCCCTGACCGACCAGACAGGAACATTTTGGGATGACTGTTTTTTCAATGTAAACTAACGTTTATCAACACCATTCTTAAAGAGCATACACAGAAATCAGTGCTACATGTTTTTCTTGAAACTGGTTATTACATTTTGTGTATTCCGGTTTTTATGATATTGTAATTAAAGAAATGATATTTGATTTATAGTAAAATTTATTTGTAAGACTTTGGATATAGCAAAAATCCGGATACAAGGTTTTTATTTCTCTGCCCGTGATTCTTTCTTTATTTTGAGATTGTTTTAAACAAAGTTACCTGTATGTCCTTTTCTTTTCTATTGATTTAGCGTCCAGTGCCAGTTAATGTACCAAAAATATACTTGATATTTTCTGAAACAGTCTTTACTTAAGTGACAGTCTTATTGCATATTACTTTAGGTCTCGTTAACGTTGTGTTGTCCGCAGCATTTGAATCAGAAAGGCAGAAATTGATGTCTGGTATTATTAAAGAACTTGGTATTTTCAACAAAATGCTGCAGTTCTGATAGCTGTCATTTTCATTAAAAAATAGTAGAAAAAAGTGGGCTGTACAATAAATAAATTACAGGAAAAGTAATAACAGAGATTGGATATGATTGAAAGTCACCTATCTTGATTACATATTACTTTTTACTTTTCGAATTGCATATTACCGCCATTATACAAATGTGTGGCTTTGACCTTCAATTTTTTTCAATTTGTCTGAGCGCTGAAAAGAGATCAGGTTCAAGACCTGACTTTTAATATCTGAATGTACACTCATCATTTACATGTTTCTCTATTAAGGTGGTATGCTTGGAAAAAAACTACTCGATAGATTTTCTTTAAACTCGCTATATTTCAACCTTATTCAATTCCAAATAAAAAACTGCAAAGAAAAAGATAGGTCACCGTCCTTGATTTCGCGCAACAGGCGTTTATAAATGTAGTATGTTTTCTTAATTTTTAAGGTTTCAAAAAAATCGAAAAATCGACAGTCATGTCAGTTTCTTTTTTTTTTCTCTCCTCGAAACAATAAATTTTATAATGCTTATCAGATGTATAACTGGTTGAAATGTATCTTTGAGGTAAAGGCATTACCGACCGATTCATCATCGCCATAAAGAAAAATAAAGCATTTAAAATTACCCCACCCACTTCTAAATCAACACGAATTGTAGACAATTCTAAATTGTTTGCCATACAAAAATTGACCGATAAATTTTTTTAATTCTTTTTTTACTTAACCTTTAGACCTAGAAGGACATAAAAATTTAAAAAAAAATGACATGTCCCCGTGCTTTTTTTTTCGGCACGGGCGTTCGAAAATGCAGTGATTTTATGCTTAAAGTAAGGAAATTCTTTAAAATCAGCATATATAATATATTGGGGATTTCTTAACATTGCATCGAGTAAATTTAAGATTTCTTACCATCTACAACTTTGGGAAGGATCGTGAATTTCGGGAGAGTAAGTCTATACCAAAATGTGTGTCTACATTTTGTAATCGATAAAAATAGAACAGATATTTTACCCCACCCACTTCGAGTTTTTTTCTGAAATCTGATTATTTCCCGTACCAAATGCATTCTTAGGGTTAGATTTGGTGCTATATGAATTTGATGGATGATTCAATAACGTTCACGAACGCACAGAAGCACCCATGGACCACGTAACTAGGGAATGTGGTGTATTTGCCTTATAAAAGCCAAGATTCCTTGAAATGATGTAGGAATACAGTTCTGTAAGAGGTTTATTGGTCCACATGAAATGAATATTTTTGTGTCCAGCCATATTACTCGTTAGGCTTTTTGGAATAGTGGACCAATTTCAAGTAATGAGAAAACAAGTCACAATGATCTCTTTAATATTTATTTAATGTTATTTTAATCTGCTGCACTAATATGTAAGAAATAATTATATCGATAATTAGACTTACATGTGTTTTAGATTTTTTTAAGATATACGAATGTACCAGTTATAATTTTTCAACATGATAAACAATTATTAGCAAATTGTTTAATAACTGATTATGAATGCTACAATTGAACAGCTTGTATTAAAGTCCCAGGATCTTTTTGAATCTACCGATATTATAAAATCAATATATACTGATAGAATAGTGATAGAACCATGTTCTATTCACTCTAAAACATTGTTGACACATTCAATTCTTTTGTATTCAAGTCTTTTTTATATTTTGCAATATCACTGAAAAAAATTCTGTTCTATATTTCTTACATGTACATTGATTTCAAAAGTAAAGTTATGAATGTTTTTTGTACAAATAAGTCATTTCCACCGGTAAGACAACGTTCTTTGTAAAATGAGAACTACTTGTCAATATGGTTCTGGGACTTTAAGCTAAACTAATGGTACAGTTTGCTCTGAAAAAAAACGATCAGGTGTAAAGTTTTGTAAATCTTTGAGCAACACATCTAACATGAATATTTTCTAAAATATGACTGCCATGGTTACCAAATATCAAAATTCACAAATATTACGGCCATGACGGCCCTATATCGCTCATGGAGTAGCATTGCCCTTCATGACAAGGTCACAAATCCAACACACCACACAAATAACTAAATATTAACTCTCACAGTCCTATGTCCACCAAGACAAATCCAAGGAATGGGCACTATATGCTCAGGTTAGCCAGAAAGTGTAAAAATGTGAATTCTATTTCTTTGAAAAACAACTCTTTTAGACAAGAATAAAATATTCAAATAGTTATGTGTACTGATAAATTAGTTAAAAGTAAAATGTGTCACTATACAGTGTTAAATAGTTGTAGTCAACTTTGAATGTGAAAGGAATCAGTCTCAAATCATACAAAAGTAGTGTTTACTGGAAATTTCTATTCTTCAAAACAAAACTGATAATTACACCAAAGTATAAGTATTATCTCATTCACATACATATTACCAGATAAGTACACTGCAACAATAAAAAGGTGTACACAGTATAGGTCTATATGCATGTACATTTATATAGAAATTCAAAGTTACAAATGTACACAAATTATCTCATGGTTATATATTAATTTAGATTGATTAAATACATGTATCCTTATACTGTTCTATGCCATTTTATCAAGAGGTCTTTTTTTGTTTGTAAACTTGAATTACCAAACACATGTTTTTCACAATAAAAAGCAATCAGGTGACATGGTGCTGAATCACATTTTTTCCAACAGATATATTGTCAGTCAGTGTTTATGCCTGATTTCTAGTGAGTAATTATGCCAATTCATTACTGATGACTTTCACAGCAAAATCCATTCAGATGGACTGTTTGCACTAGTCTAGTCTGACAGAAAACAACACCAAGCTTTGTAGAACTTGTACTGCAATGAATAAAGAACACATACATTAAGCTGACATGATAAACATGTAAGATTTTTTAAGGTTTTAGAATGCAAGCTGGCAATGTTGTTGTAACTGAACCTTATTTCACATTCATAAATAAATACACATGCTGATCTGTTGCCACTGCATCATAGAATATCAAAATATCAATGAAATATGTCAAATAGTCAATACCAGTTATGTCAATATTAAATTGCTAGGTTGCTTATAAATACATTTGTCATGAACATATAAAGTTTCCACTCAAAAAACAGTTATTTTTATACATATAGTAGAAAATAATAACTTTAAATGAACTAATGACATGCACAACCAAAGTTTACCTCCATTTTGATTTCCACAATCCAAAATCCCAATCAGGTGAAAACTTGGTAAGTCCAGCCATCAAGTTGTTCAGAGTCTTGTGATGCAAGCCTAAAATGAAGACAGTTGAGGAAGAATTGCATATAAATTATTACTTTTTATCTTAAAAATCACAACATAATGCATTCTTATAAATGTTATCTTATTTTTTGCTCTCCAAAATATAAGAATATATGTTCATCTTGATAAGTGTGCCTGAATATGACTGCAAGCATAAAATAAAATAAATATATAATTAAGTTCACCATCTCAGGACTTTGAAACAAATGATATGGTACATATGGTATGTTACTATGAAAATTGATAAACAAATCAACATATTATAAGTAGATAATTAACAGCTATGGATGTTTTTCTACATACTTGATGCCAATTAGTTGTCATGTACATACCTTAAATAATCCAACAGACTGCATTATAGAGGACTGGGTTGCTTTTGTTCTGTACCACTCAGGAATCATAACTTGAAGTAACAGACTTCTCCCCATGTAATAATGGATGGAACTAATAACTCCATTGTTCACCAGGGGTATTGTCCGAATATGTCAGGTAAAACATCTGTTTTCCTGAAAAATATAAATATAGATTAATACATTTAATAAAGACTGTTGAATTAATGGAATTTTTTTTAGTTTCTTTTGAAAATTGTGTCATATTTGTATAGATTCATGTACTATAATAATAATAATACATATGAATAAGATACAATACTTAACTTATTGAATGAAAATGGATCTTACATGATACATGTATCATACATAATATAATAAATCTGGTTGAACTTTTTATTAAGTGTTAGCAAGGATATTAAAGTGAAGATTATAAAAATGCTTGCTTAAACATGCTAAAGAAACACAATCTTTTTGTAAAATGTGTAAAGAAAGGGATGAAGTACATTGAATGGCTGCTAAATACATTGAAATTGGAAAGAACTGCTGTATTATAGGGTCTAAATTTGTATTTTGGAGTAGATTTTAGTGACCACATGGTCCAGAATACATGTGCCAGGTTGATTATTTTATAACTGTTGCACTTTTGACTGACAGAGTTGGCTTTTAACTTTAACCTAAACACGTTAAAGGCAAATAGCTGCCGAGACAGAGTCCGAGAGTAAGTGAATTAATATTTATATGCCCTTTGTTAGTCGTGAAGTGATAAAGTGTCTGTTTAGCAAACTAATGGTTCATTGTTTGAATCCTGCATAGCACAAATAATTTTTCTATCTTACAAATAGCACCAAAAACATGTAAGTAAATAACCAATGTAAATTATGTATGTTGTACGACTACAGTCAGATATACTCCTACAGTTCTTGAAAAGTTATATGAAAGAGGCATACAGTATGTGTGTTATTTGGTAATGATACTGCAATATTTTTTCCATGCTTACCAGTTAGCTTTTGTGAGTAATTTGTGGCGAAACTAAGCAAAGTACTGATTCTGAGTGACAAAGGACTTTTCATGTTTAAAAATACAGGGCAATAAATACTCAAGATCTGATTTAAATCTACACTTCATCATTTTGAATGTTCCACCATTATCTAGTAAACAAGCAGTTGCTACACAAATTAAAATTACTTCCGGGTTAACACCACAATTCAATATCTCGAAAGGCCAACTGACTGTTAAAACTAAAGATTAACAACTTACCCTGAAATTTTATATCCAGAAGTTGTTAACTAAGAACATCTCGACGTTACAGCTTCAAATTAGATACAAATTTACGCTAAACTTTTTATCCGGAAACGATGGTTTTACAAAGGGGAATAATTCCAATTGATTTTTTTCTAAGGGAATTGTCTAAATTACGTACTTACCCTCTTATCATTCAACGACTGAATGGGATCAGATACACTTGTCTTGACATCATAGAAATACTTCCCATAATTTTCATGAAATCAGATAATATGGGTAACGTGTAAAATGGACGTCAGTTGAGCGTATATTTCCGCGTACTTTATAGCGTGATTGTGACGTTACGTCATTACCTCAATACACACGATTTTCGCATTCCACGACACATTTATTTCATAAATATTGTCAAAATTAGTTTAAATATCTTTATTCATACGATGTAAATGAAGGTAACAGCTTTTGTTTTTGTTTTTAAAATGATTTCATGTTTACGACTTTAAACGCTTTCAGGCATTTGGCGCATGCGCACAGAAGCCAGCATACCACCTTAAGGAAATATACATATGAGTTACCGAATTTACTCTAAACTTATTTATTGGTAGTTAATTAGCATGGCTGTTATTCTTATTTTTATCACACACTATTCATCCCAATAAAAAACCTGGTTTCTGTATAGTGCTTTCAAAGTCAAATGAGAACTTTAACAGTTGTAGATATGGGTCTGTTTTAGGACAGAAAGTTTATCCATTGTTCATTGGAACAATTAATCTTATCCTCTTTCAAGAAATGAAGCTGGTCCCTCATTAATCCACAGCCTATTTAAACCTTTGCTTCAATTTCCCCCTTATCAGTATATAATGTAAGATTACATAAAAAAGGTATGTCAGAGGGACCAAAAAGTACACTTAAGTCCAATTTTGAGCACTGAACCATGAATTTACTAAGATATTTCTGTAATTAGTTTAGTTTATTCTTACTGTAATTCAATAGTCAAGGTTAAAATTCAGGATAATTCCTAATTTCCATTTAAGGCAGAAACGTTAATGTCGACTGGAGATGTTACGGAACTTATAGATTGGAAAGAAGAAGTAACGACAGAAGATTGCCTGAATGTCAATAAAGTGTTTGACAGGAACAACCAATGTTTAGAATCACGACCTGCGTGAATGAGATAGGTTTGTGGATCTTTGGTGAACTGGATTCGCTGTTTTGTGGAATTTCACGTACTTGAATGACAGGTTCCGCGATGTAAGGCAAGAAGATATTGAAGTCAGTGGGAATGTACGATGTACTACAGAGCAGTACTTTTGTACTTGGACGACCACTTGTGTCACTTTTATAAGAGATCTGTTTGAAACTGGAAGTACTACAACTTTCATGAGGCTTTAAAGAGTTGAAAACGAAATTCTTCAGTGAGAAACCTACAAAGGTAAGTAACTAGCTGCTGTTACTTTAAAACAGCTTTTGTATATTAGTAGTCTTGGCATTCGAAGGAGAACCGCTCTCTCATGGTTTATAGCAGTTTTTTGGAGAAGGCTAAATTAAAAGTGGTAAATGTTCTGAGAGACGGCTTTGCAGATCTGGAAATTACATATTTCCCTGCCATACAGACCCATGATGCTCATCATAACATGAGTTTAGGTTGTCAGACATGTGCCAGTGTTGGAAAATAGTTGGCTCCGATGCGAAGACGCCAGGTACGGGTACATCTGCACACATATTGTCAAGTCCTGTGACAGCTGAACTGGAAAGGCGACAGTTAGTGCATGTAAGTAAAATGAAAAAGGCGCCGGTGACCTGGCCTTGGATAGGAGTTTGCGCGAGAATACTGTCGAATGAGAATCAGCTTTTAGACTTAGAACTTTTAACAGTATTGAGTTTTGTTTCTATCATAGCGTTGTGAATGAACGGCTGGTATGTCGATTATGAGAGGTTAGTAAAAACTGACAAAAGAACTGCTTATCGATCAGTATCTCTTACGCGACGTGGAGATCCTTTCGAAATCGCTATTATCATATTTTAACAAATTCACACGATTCCTTTAAAAATTGCATTCCTCGAAATCACGAGTACAGCAAAGTTTAGAGAGGATTTCGGAACTGAACACCTTATCTGCTGTTGATAACGGATTTGGTCGCATAACAGAAGAAGACAATGTTACGAAAGACTTTGATGTTTCATTGCAGATGCCGACGTGTTTTTTCAGCGGGTTTCAGAACCAGGTCATGTCTTTAAACCAAAATGTATGCTGTACCATTCAGGTCGTTTCATGCTTTCAAACTAAAACTTACTAGAATAACTTTGGTACACGAACATTTCAGTTGCAAAATATCAACTAACGGAAGGGTTTTCATTAGTTTGATTGACTAAAGAAAAACAATGGACGGATTTTCAATTGATTGGCGAATACAATCAGTTGATATTATCTCAGAATACTTAGTGAAAAGTTGTACCCAACTGTGAATAATTAAGAAGTGTCACACCTGTTGTTTTAATAACTTATCAGAATCTAATGACATTTTGCACAAAGTAACTGTGAACTATGTTCTATTGCATTTAAATACTGCAATGATGAAAGTATGTTGTTTTATTTTGTTTTCACTTTTTGCAACTAATCGACAAATCCCGAGAATTCTTTTCCCATTTTTATGTACAGATTTTCCAAAGAAGAAGGAACATTCGTTTGAACGGTTTGGAAGATAACTTTTTTAAGCTTAAATATGTTAGTCTTAAGCTTTTATTTACCAACTTGAATATGAGTTATTATTTTTTCAGCTGTCAGTTAAAATGAAAGGAAAATACGTACGTACACAACCCAGTGCAGAAAAAGATGTTAATCATTTGTTATTTCTTTTACGTAGAGGCGAACATATAATAGTCTACAGTTATATATCACATGTATATAGTAATTGTACCTCCTGATTTCTTAACCTTGTTTTTCTGTATAAACTAGATTTTAAGTGATTCAAGAGGAGTTTTCATTTCACCTTAGCACTTAGATTCACATTAAGATTATCGTAGATTTTGATAGAAGTTCACGTTCAACGTAAACAAATTAAGGTGAAAAGGTAAACATAGGAGTAAAAAAATGGGAAAACATGTAAGGTTATGCATGTTGGTAGGCATAGTAATGCATTAGTGGTTACAGTACACATCAGAGTAAGTATGGTAAGAGTTAATGTGTAAAGGTAAACATAATAGTAAAAAATGATAACATTTAAGGTTAAGCATTCAGGTAAGAATAGTGATGATAAGCATCAGAATAAACTAGATAAGGGATTCAATAGTGATGGTACGCATCTTGTTAAAGTATAAAAGTATAACGGTAGACATTGTACTATACAATGCAGGGCATATCATGTACTTATAAGCATGTGGGGATTCATAGTAAAGGTAGGCATCAGAGTAAACCAGGTAAGGGAGAATTAGGGTGCATATTAAAGGTTTTCCTACTGTGGCCATAGTTGACTGATGATAGTTATATATGGTGCATTTGTAATGTATTCATACTGGCAGATACTGCCATAGTTGACAGATCGTCACCTCAGCGCAACAAAGTCGTAACTTAGTTTTTGAAAACTATTCAGTAGAAGCAAAAAATATCATTTTTTTAATATGAATAAGATCTGTTAAGAAACATAATGGAATTGACTTTGCAACAGGAAGAGAAATACAGTAATCACTTAATAAGAGTTGAAACATTTATGAAAAATGAGATTTTGTCAACAGCTTGAGTTATTACCTTGTTGTGCTGAATTTGTGTATTTTTCGCAAGTTTTTGTTTGCGCAACAAGGTCGTATCTCATTACAACTTATCATATATTTTATATCTGACTTTTATATATAAAACTTTTTAACAGAAAACTGTAGCTTGAATTTAATACCTATCATTAATTCCCTCAGATATAGATCAGAAGTATTTGTGTTAGCAAGCCATTTTGGCCATCTTGGCCAATCGCTCACCCGAGTTCTTATTGTACTTTTCAATATAGAGGTGAAAGCTGTAGAGTTTATGGACAATAAGTTCTTTCTAAAGGTCAGCATAGAAAATCCATTGAAAGATTAAACTTATTTATAATTATGGTCTATTATATTCACTATATATACTATAAGATATCACATTAAGCAAAACACTAACACTGAAACTTGGTTACAAAACTATAAATATGTTCACAAAACTTGATGCATGGTCAAATCGCATCACTGTAGCTTCAAAGCAAAGACATCAGATAAAAAGAACATAGCATATTTTGACTCCAGGGGCTTCATTTGAATTGTCATAGGAGAACAACTAAAATGTGCTTCATTCCTAATACGTAAGCTGTGGACTTCGCAATTATGGAGATGAAGATTTATACGTTTTCCTAAATAAGTCTTTCTAAAGTAATGAAACATGGACAGGGACAACTTTAACCCTAGGGCTATAATTTTAATAATCTTGGTAGAAGACAGACAGTGAGGCAGCGCTACAAAGCACATGCCTAGGCCATAGGACTCACCGCTTTGGACAAGAAATATAATACATAAGTCTGTATAAAACGTTGGGGCAAATTTTTACTACTGAAACCATTTTGCCAATAAATGAAATGTAAAAGATTTATTGCATTGCATTGTCAAGTTTTTTTTTTTAAGTCATCTACTTACAAAACATAACTTACATTGTATTTATTGTCTAATTTTAGTCAAAGGTTTACAGAAGGAAATAGATATGCTATTTTACATATTTTCTTTACTTTTTGAGATTACCCTTATTTGCAGATGTCAAGGGTTAGCTCAGCCACACAGGACAATCCAAATACACAATAACAATATAATTATAACAATAATTGTGGAGCCGCCGTGGCGCAATGGTAGCGTGTTCGCCCCAGGATCAAAATAGCCCGGGTTCGATCCCTACAATCGCCATGTCGGTAGTGTCATAAGGCAAGACACTATTTCCACATTGCCTCTGTCCCTCCGAGGTTGATTCAATCTTGAATGAGTCTCGATAGCGATTAATTTAAGTTGTAAGAACTTGTTTCGCAATCGCGAATAATTAATTGATATAAATAAAAAATAAATATAATATATATATATAATTATGGCAATATTTTCTCTCTCAGGGGCAGTAACTCTAGACCTTATGGTCAGACTTTCAACGATCCTGAACCTCACTTTGAGCCAGTAGTTCACATGAGCTTAAAAAGAATTTTAAATGAAGTATTTTTATCAAAATACTTTATTTCATCTTGTTGTTTCCTTGCCAATTCAATCTGTTTCATTAAGATGTTTCTAATTATACCATGCAGTATTTTTTAACTAAATAAATCAAAGGACCATAAACAAAAGCTTTCTTCCTTAAATTTAAAAGAGTTAAAATGTCACATTTCATTTCTTGTTCATTAGAAATGTTTTTGGCAAAACCTTAAAGTACAATGTTGCATAGTTGATACAGCATTAATTAAGAAATTAAGATGCGTAGTAATAAAATCACCAGTGTGTAGCATTTTGCATCTGAACAACCGGCTGTATTTTATTCCACGATAAAATATAGGGAAGCGTTTATTATTTCGATTCTATAACATGACATTTGAATTATATCCCGACTATGTTAAATGCATAGCAACATTCCATTGTAACTTACAAGCACGGAATGCGATTGGATGCTTGGGTCAGTTACCGCATTAGTTGCCCATTGAAAATGTAACGTTTTTTATTGATATCTCAAATTCTAACACAAGCGGCTGCTTTCCCTATATACAGGCTTCCAGGCAGTAACAGTCCATCGACTGGGGGGAATTTTGTAGACACTATTTATTTGAAAGCCCAATATCTGCTGAACATTTTCACATTGTCTACATGCTGGCCATTGGGGCATAAGATACTTGTAATTACACCATGTTAATTCACGTTACCCCCTAAACTTTAGATGCAAAATAGCTTTTTTTCAACCTGAATGAAATATCAATGTTGTCCAATAACTATATATACTGTATAATAATAATTACATTTAATGTCTTCATTGAACCTTACTGTTTCTTAAAATACACATTTTACAATTTTTGGATACACTGTTAACGCTGTAATCTACGTTACAGAATGTTACCATAAAAAACAACAAGAAAAAGCAACTGAAATTGTGTTGTACTAAGTCAGAATGAAATAATTCTTCATTTTTTGCAAACATATTAATACATGTTTATGCATTGGTGAATTTGGTGGCACTTGGCCAGATTTATCTCATAACAGATATGTAAACCCATTAATTTTCTACGTTATTGGAAAATTGCAATATTAAAATATATATGCTAAATTGTTCTTACAGGAATAAAATGATTCCAATGAAATCAGCTATCAATTTGATCGGTTTATATAAAGCAAACATGCATGTGAGTGACTGATATCAAGTCGTTTACGTGGCAGTACGTTACTTATAACTATAACTATTATTGACACTAAAATATGTTAGTTTTCGTTTTTGTTTTTCAATATAAGTATTTTATAAAGACTGAAAAAAACAAACATAAAATGGAAGTGACATTAAATACACGCTATATATATGTACATGTATGACAAACAAGTCTTTAACAGATAAAATTGGCAAACCACAGCTAGTTTGTTTATATGTTTTAGACTGTACCTTTTAAGACAATGACTAAAGGTATTTCTTTCTTTATTATTCAGTTGGCCCTGAAAAGGGCCGTTATGTTAAAGTCCATTACTTCCTTTTTGGCTTTTTTAGATGACTACTTTGGTCGTAGTCAATGGTCGCTTTTCCGTTTGGCTTTCGAACTGGATTGCTCTATCCGTCTTGAGAGGCTGCTGTTTGGTGTCCACCTTTAACTCGACATAGATGACCAGTTTAAGGAAGCATTCTTTCTCCAGACGTTGTTTCTTGTGACGTAACTCTTTGGTGGCGGTTGCTTCAAATGAGTAACACTTGTCTTGAGAGACAGCAGTTCTTTCCGTATCGACATATCTTGGCCATGCTTGTATTAAAGTGACTCATGCTGGTATCAAAGGCACGCATCTTTTGCAAAATAGTTTGTAGTATTTTGGCATCTGTTGTTGTTGATGATGGCCCTGCTGTTTTAACTGCTGTTTAATCTTCTGGTACTCTCGATATTATTGTGGATGTGATTGTGGCTGGTAGGATGGTGCGGTCACGACTGTATAACTCCCCTTTGGAACTGTGCTGTATGATAATCCTCTGGGATCTGTGCTGTATATGCGGCTAACGTCCACTGATCCGAAAAGTCGCTTTCCATGATGTTGACAGTACGCTGTGAACCAATGTACTATGGTGCAATATTAGCTAATGATGAAAAGAAGACAATGGAACATGAGCAAATCACCGTAAACCTTATAAAAGTCGTGTTCGGATAAAAATTATGATATGATAAAAAATATAATAAATGTGATTGTACATTTGATAATAAAAAAGATTTAAACTAAACGTTTGTGTGTTTGGACTATATTTCATTTTTGATTTGTGACAATGACTGAAGTTTACTCTTTTCTTTTGTATGTGATTGACCCTGAAAAGGGCCGTTGTGTTAGATTCTTGTATTAGTCATTTACTTGCCGATATGTCTTTTTTTCGGTCTTAAGGTGAATCATGCTGGTATCAAAGGCATGCATCTGTTGTATTATAGGGTCTTCCCCCTGGTCATTTACTCCTTGTTTTGGAAAATGACCAATAACGGGAAAAGCATTTTCCTCTTCCTTTTTTACAGTCCCTAAGATACGCGTGTACGATAGGGTAAAAGAAAACATACAATGTCTAATCATCCAGATTAATGGCCTCCAAATTCAGTTTAAATTCCCCGATTGCGTCAGCTATGCTCACGGCCTCTTTGAAGAGTTCACACAGCTACGATAAGTTGCATTCTTCCAGAAACGCGACAGGACTCAATGGAGAATGACTAAACGTGTGAAATCGGTCTGAATTAAAAAGGAGTCAAGCCGAACCTGCTTCTCCTAAGCTACACGCTGGGTGGTCACAGCTGATTTGCTTCCTTTGTCTTGATTGGCTCTTTTTTTTGCTTCTTAAAATGTAGTTTAATCAGACTCTGGTGCATAATAGCAGGTTGGCTGGTGAATTTTATTCATTATTTGTTTATTGAACAAAACAAACAGTCAAGATGGAGGTAATTGACCATATATTGAGAAGGATCTACAAAGTCCAGAGACGGTTGGCTATGATGATTCAAGACTTAAAATAATGGCTAAAACACCGCCACAGTAAGATAAGGCAGAGCAGCCAGAAAGACCACCACCGGCAGCAAAGAAGAAGAGGGCTGCCATCTTTAGAGAGGAGGAAGTTATGATCATTTTTTCCGAAGACGAAGAGGACTTGGAAGCGGAGGCCAATGAGAAGGCCTTTACCCTCATGACAGGAACCCCTGTTAGGAAGCAGGCTCAGCAAAAGCTGAAATACTCTCCTGTATGCAGAGGAATGCATGAATAAAAAGCAGGCAGGAAAACCAATGGCCCTTTTCAGGGCCACCCAATAAATTTCGAAAGAAATACCTTCAGTCATTGTCACAAATCAAATATTAAAAATATAGTACAAAAATCCTGTTATCAATATGAGTATACATGTTATAAGATAATTGATATCCTAATTATTTTAAACCTGACCATGATTGAGTTAGCATGTGTCATAGCTTCTTTGAGTTAATATGGTGGTTAGGGCAGCCTTAGTTAAGAAAAGAGGCAGACCAAGCAATGCAGCGAGTAATAAATGTATGTGTACGGCTAAGATGTGTAAGAGACCATTTTAAGGGCCCACCAACACAGTTTGAAAAAAAGCATCTAAGAATATTGTCAAAGTACATTGTTTATATGTGTTGACCGAACCTGCTTTCCCAAAACTGCACGCTGTTTGGCCCCTACTGATTTGTCTCTTTTGTCTAGATTGGTTTTTTTTTTGCTTGGTAAAAAATGAGGTAAATCCGACTCTGCACAAAAGCGAGAGTTCTTTTACAACTAATATTCAGTTTACCATTTTACCATGGGTTTATAGCAGTTCTTGAAGCATTTGCTGTGTGTGCGTGATAAAGTGGAGGAGTCCTTGGCTGAAAGAGTGGAGTGGCAATGAAGTCGATCTCCATGGCCCTTTAATAACCACCATTTGATATATCCATGCCCAATAAATAACCATAATCTAACCCTTAAAATCAACAACGGGGATAAGAAAGTGAACAATTTGGGAGTAGTGATGGGGAATTTATACCCCGATTTATCGGGGTTGTATATTTCCCCAAATCAATGGCCTTTTTTAGGGCAAACCAAATAATAAAGAAAGAAATAACCTCTACATGGCATTTAGAAAAATAACTCAACCTTTTTCAATATTCTTTTTTTCACCCAATCTGTAGTTTCCTTTTACGGCCTGCTGCTGCTGCTCTTTTGGGTGGAGGTTCCTTGTTAGATCCCTGGGAGTGTTCGGTAGGTGGGTTACGGAAGTCACCGAAGTCCCTTTCGGCAGCTCGGCCGCGATGGTCTCTTAAGATGTTAAGCCAGGGGTTTCCAGCAGATCAGGTTTAACCACAGCCTTTGCATTTAGGTGGAATGCGCCTCAAATATTTTGTTCGAATTTTCTCATGAAATTTACACTGTACATAATTGAAGATAATTCCGATGGAAATCCGATTTCATTGTTTTGATATCTCTTACGGTTTCATTGCTGTGGTGCCTCAAACATTGCCACTGACGTCACTTTTGCACAGAACGCCATTTCATGCTATTCCTATAGGTTTCCTTCGCCGCGCTTTTAATTTCAAATATATAGCCAATATAAAACAACAAGCGCCTAGCACTCGAGACGTTCTTTATAATGGTATAAAATTTGATGAACAAAATTCGACGCTTGAGACGCTAGTCGCGATTATGTGACGTCTAAACGGTAAAATTCTATCAGGGTTTTGCTTAAATGTTTGCCTTACAATTGGAGTTACTAAAAATTAGCTCGATGAAAAAACGTAAACGTTTGATATGCTGTATAAAAATTATTTTATGTTCATTTGATCAGATAAAAAGGATGGGTCACCGGCTTACCATTGGTTACTCCACGAAATTTCACCCCTACCCCAAACGTAGTTTTGACGTTATAATGTACTGGGAGTTACTTTGTACATTTTCTTTTTTTACACATGGATAAGTTGATTTACTAACAGGCTCATGTGTTTTCAATAAAGAATTTTTTATACCCGGATGGGCTATTTTGAAAGCTAAAAATCTTTATCTGACTGAAACAATTGATAGGTGAACGTGATCTTTGACCAGTGCTTTTCTATAGCGTTTAGATCGGATTTACACCCTCCCGTCATGTCCATAGTAACAAAAGACGGTACCATACCTTCAACTCAACTCAGATGTTCCAGTGGCGACTTGATACGAATAACGAATTCTACGCAAGGTAGAAACATTAATACAACATTTCTGTATTTCCGTGACTGGTATGGGTGCGAAAGAAGAAACTCGTGGAAAAATAGAACATGTGATATAAACAGCGACATTCAAAATACATTAATGAACAAAACTGAAGTATCTAACACTTGCATCTTTGGTTCGTGAATGCCTGTGATTAGCATCTGTTAGTGTCAAATGATAACGTTAACTTTAATTCGAGTTTATCTAAGTAGTAGTAATATTTCACCTCCTCACTGAAAGTTTCATCTGAATGGGGTCTGTATTCCCCATTCACACCATGCGTCATCTGAATACAGTTTTAAAGTACATGCAGGTCTCCATTCCTTGGTGGTTTTTCGTAAGTTTTCAAGCTTAGTATGTATATTGGTTTTTCGAAATATGGCGCATCCTTTCATAACCATACGTATTTCTTATTTGCCCGGTGTAAACCAGAATAAGTGGAAGATTCAATAGTGGTACACGTATTATGCGGACAAATTAATCTGATCCTGACCTGTTTGCATTAATATATCTTCCAGCGATTAAATCAATTCAGTAAGTGCGAATGACGGAAATTGTAGGTGCAATACAGTTCTTTTATAATTTGGTAATAATCGATGATAAATCCGCAGTGGGGTCGGTTGCATGAAGCAGCATGCGGGTTCGAATCTATGAAACATAATTTTTCGACATGAATTGCAACTGAACGCGCAATTATACGGACTTAAACTTTTGAAATTCTTCATAAGGCGCTGCAGAGGAGGGGGTTAATAAACTGAAGATGTGACGTAAGCTTATAACATTTGTTTATCATAATATGAAATAAAAACTTTGAAAATATGCTTTGAAAATTTAAAGTTTTAATTATTTAATCAGATAAAGCCAGTTTTTGTTTTATTTTATTAGTTAACTTACTTTAGCTAGGGCCGAACTCACAAAATACAGACTTGTAAGATTTAAGAAAAAGCTCATGCGCTATATAGTAACTTAGCCACGAAACTCTTCTCTTTTTTTTCTCTTTAATTATTCCTAGCCGACCCTGGGACTTCTCCCTGGATGAGCTTGCCGATACTTCTGATAGGCGCAGTTTGAGGAGGGACAGATGCAAATTCAAGAGAATCCGGGTACCAGACCCTAGCTTTTTTACGAATTGGTCCTTTTACATGCCCGGTGTACAGCACCGATACACGTGGGATTACCTCTTGGTTTCTAACAAGTTCATCTCTAGATGGGTTTCTGAAATTTCCAGTGCCCCGGCCGTATTCGAACCAGGGACCTTCGGATTGGTAGTCCAGAACGTTAACTACTCGACCACATGACCACCCGTCCCCACTATTTGTATCATATGTGTAAAAGATTTAACGATATAATGAATAATTTATGTCAGAAGAATCCAGACCCCGTGATTATAAAACCCTTTTTATGCTCAATTCAGTTTCGTGCTCAAACTTTAAAGATATAATATTAAAACATTTAATAAGTCTTAGTAAAAATTGTGTTACATGCTTTCTATAAGAATTTGAAATGACTTTCAAAATTGTTTCTCCTTTTCATGCTCAAACTGAGTCGAACACGAAAAAAGTTTTATAATCATGGGGCCTTGTTAATTTGCCCGAGTGATTAACTCATTCCCGGCTCGGTGTTGTGCTAGGTCCATAGCCGTAGGACACATCCCATGTTTCCTTGCCGGGGATCACAATCTGGTCCTCTGCCACATAGGCCAATACGGAGTAAAGTCAGTGCCTCATCCTTATCAACATATCCACCCATACCTATATTCCATTATTTAAAGTTCAACTGCACGTGCCAACATGAGATAAGCTATTCGCGCATATGAAATTCATCTTATTGTTTTAAAATTGTGTAATGTTAACGTTTTCTTGACATAATTAAGAGCTGTTGGAATTCACTCCCCTATTCGGGCAACCATTCAAGATATCAAACATAACTATATTATACAAACTTATTTTAGTTTAATCATCTAATACATAAACTATAAAAAAGAAATACGATATTAGAATATAAGAATTAATAAATAGCAGTATTTCTCTTCTGTGTATTCCTTTGTAACGTGGTTGTCTTTATATTTTTGTGTACAGTTTTTTTCACATTTATTAACTTAGCAGTACAAATGTGAAATAAATAATATAAAACTTGTGAGGAAAGATTTGCTATCTCACACCTCAAATCTATGATGATTATAAAATATGAAAGATAATTTGAATTAAAGTGAAGATAACATTTATTTCTTACCTGCCTTTTCGAACACCCGGACACTCAAAATCACTATTGTTAAACATGACGATAGACTGCAGATGGCATTTTTATTCATCATGCTAGTTTGTGTCATGCACTATCATGATTGAATAGATCATGGTTATCGCACGGACAATCGAACAAAACTATGCATTTAGGAAACTGTATAGTAAACGATCTGACATGAAGTAAACACTATGTAGGGAGACGCCGATGTGTAGATGTAGAGCGGCGGACACTTCATTCAAAGGTTGCAAGTTCGAATTCCATCAGCGGAATTTGACCGGGGCCTCTTCAATACACCCTTATAACTTGTCATATTACAAGAAGATAGAGATATTATGGCATGCAAGAATATGCGACAATTGATAACTAAAATTAAATGAAGTAGATATTTTATTTTTCAGTATGTACAGTCCAAATCCGTTATCTCGACTTCGTTTATCTCGAATTTTCAATGTCACGAGTGGATGTATATACGTTATCACTATTTACATACTGCTAATATCTTTAAATCATTAGTATTTTGTTATAAACAGTATTATATATCTGCCAATGTATCAGGTTGTGCAACATTTTCATTTATAACAAGGACACCTGTGAAAATTGAATTTAACATGGGGTAGGGGTACGAATTCGTAAAATTACGGTGACCCCTTATATTTACAATGTCAATTAATAGTCAAATAGATTTTACAAAACATAATGAACTTTTACGTTTTTTCATCGAGCCGTTTTCTTACAAATTTGATTTTAGGCTAAAATTTTAACAAAACTCGGAGTCATTTTTTTCAATTTAACGTCACAAATTCGTGCATAGCGGATACAACGTCAAATTGTTAACGTCAGTTTGTAGATCTTATTTAAAGATATAAGAACAAATTGGTTGGTTGGAAATATTTTACAAAGGCAAAACGCTACAGCTTAAAAACCTGCCGACAACGTAGGAAAGCGCGCTGGTAAAGAAGTGACGCCAGTAGCTATGTTTGAAGCACTACTGAAGAAGAAAGTAACAAGATATTAAAAAAAGAAATTCGTTGTGAAATCTGATATATGCTGAAATATACATGGTGCAAATGTGAGAAGAGAATTCGAGAAATAAATTTGAGGCGCATTGCACCTTAAACAAGGTCGGTTAAATGATGGCCCTATCCGGCCTATTGTTTAGTTTTAGACTATTTGGCCTCTCCGACTCAATTGACTCCTCCTCTTGTTTTGCATGACATGCATTGGCGTAGTGTCCTGGCTGCTTGCAATAATAACAGGTCGACACAAAGCCTCAGGAGGTCTAATCGGCTTCAATAGAGCAATCATTTGCATAATGCCCAGGCTGCGGACAGCGACAATAGGTAATATTATCTTGATCCCTTGTCTTTTGATCCCCTGTCCTGTCCCCTGTCTACTCTGAAGAAGCACTTGCAAAATGTTCCGGCTGATGACAATTATAACAGACACGTAGTAGTGTATTGATAGCATGCACATTTCATAAGCTGGTGGAGGTGCTGATAGAACAATGCAATGTCCAGTCGAGGGAGTCAATTGCGAGTCTCTATTTACCATCCAGAGTTAAGTTTTGGCATTCACATCCCGTTCGATCATACCGGGAACGTCACAGAGGACCGATTGCTGAACGAATTTAAACATTCGGTGCAGGGTAATCAAGACTCTAAGATCCATGACGGAGGCATGGCAGCTGAAATAACACACATTTTTATGCCGGATGAGTCTCGAAATGCCATACGATACATGCGTCACGGGTCACACGTAAGTATTCAGTAGATGACACGCCTCAAACGAAGAATCGTTACCTTCGCTAACACTGAAGACAGTATATGTTTGGTTCGAGCGATTGTTCTGGGGATATGTCAAATAAACAAGTCGCGGCCAAATGGCGAAAACGATGGAATCATATACGTGATTACAAGTCAGTCTTACAGAGAAAAGAAGCTCAAGTCTTACTGGATCGAGTGGGGGTCGGATATGGTCAGTCATGTGGTGTGAATGAATACAAGACCATTCAAGAGTTTTTGTATCCTGCCTATGTGATTAAGATCAATCCACAACATGCAGGAAGTATATATCATTTAAACCTCCGAGTATGACCCGAGGCAGCAAAGTGATGAATGTGTACTACTATCACAATCATTTTGACTGTATCGTGCCAATGACAAGCTTTCCCTGAATGAGTTATATTGCAAATAACAGTAAGGAACAGTAGGAAAAACCACCGTTGTTCAAACATGTGCATGTGCTATGCATCACAAATCTGCAAACAGGTCGGAAAAGGGATTGTCTGCGATACCTGTGGACAATGGTTCCGCAGCCCTACCCGCTGTCAAAACCATAGGGCGCTTCAAGGAAAAGCCAGGAAAACCATCTGTCAATCCGTGTACAAATGCCCCTATTGTTCCAAGGACGTCGTGAGTAACAATCCTCATCTGAGTGCCAGCACAAAGAAAGGTAAATTATGTCAAAAGATTGTGACGCCTGATTACGATTGTTACATCCCTACCTACCAGTCACCAGAGAGAGGGAACAAACCACCCATCATGGTGCCGTTCATTTTCTACGATTTTGAATGCCGTTTTAATATGGGTGAACACATTCCGAATTTTTGTTTAGCCCAACGAGCCTGTGGAACTGTAAACGAAAGCCAGTAATTGAACCTTGCCTCTGGTGTGATCAAATGCCGGGGAAACGTGAAGCTGTGTTTAGAGGGGATCAGACCTTAGTTCACTTCTGCACATGGTTGTTTGACCCAATCAGCCGTGGTGCAACCGTCATAGCGCACCCGTCTCAAGGCTATTATGCTCAGTTCTTTTTTAAGACACGTGGTGAACAATGGTACAGAGAAACTAGAGACCATTGTGAATGAAAGTAAGATCTTACTGTTGAAAGTGTATAAAATTCGATTCACTCAGCTACTTGAGCATGTCTCACCACCTTTCCTAAGACGTTTGGGCTCACAGAAATGGCAAAAGGCTGGTTTCCTTTCTGGGCCAACACGGCAGAGTTCCAGAACTACGTGGGATCCATGTTACCACTAGAGTACAGTGGCGCTCACGTTTTTGTTCCGCTTTTCGGAAGGAAAACGCAAGCAGCGCCCGTTTTTTGCCCGTTTACGAAACGGGGCGTTTTTCGGCTCGCATCGTTTAAAAAAACGCGTTTTGTTTTTTCTGCTCGCCCCGTAAAAGAAAACGGCTGGTTGAACTGCACATGCGTGAACAGCGAGTTTCTGCGTTTTTTCCCGTTTTTACCCGTTTTTTTACCGGGGTATCAAATGCGCATGCGCGAAAAGCGAGTTCCTCCGGTTTTTTGCCGTTTTTTTCCGGGGTAGCATGCGCCACATGTGTTTTCTTCACTGTTTGAAATTTTAGTAAAATTATGCCTATCAGTACAAACTATTAAAAATCGCGAGTATAATTATAGATGTTAAGTTTATAAGGTGGTCAGATTAAGATCGTTTTTTGTTTCTTATTTTCAAAAGCAAAGTATAACTTCCACCAGCCTGTTAGATCATTATTTCCGCGTTTTCATCATAAAATAAAATAAGCGGGTACATATCCCACAAGATGGAGAGCGAGGGGAAGGCCTTGTGATAGATAGAAATAATTAAGCACCTCCACTGTCCCTATTATGTTACTATGAACAATCTATAACCAGTAGATATACATTTAATTAAATTAAACCTGCTCGATCATATGATTTCAGTTATCAAAATAAAACTATAACATCGGCAGTTGAGAACATTCATGGCCATGCTTCTGGTTCAATTAACATAGATTCTTTAATTTGTGCATGTACACAATTTCCATATTTTTGATAACAACTTAATCGCTCTCGACACTAACTACTATAGGAATCGCTCTTGCCAGACTTTTCATATCCTGATAAATTGCAAAACGTATAGTAATATATTTAGGAAATAGATTTCAGTTTTGAGTGGTATACCGGTAAGTATATCACTGCGAAGAATCTACCAACACACAGTGATATAATAACCGGTATATCACTCAAAAATAAAATATATTTCCATTCTAAACCGTTAATCTAAACAAAAACATGTTCGATGGGGTACCATTTGCTGCACTTTCATGAAGTTGCTGTCTTGAAAGTTGAAGTTTTCCGTGCATTCCTTGCAAATTTTGGCTGTTCTTTTTTACTCCTCAAAAAAGCGCTATACGTCTTATTTTTGTTGTGTCTGATATTGCTGGCGATAACGGAAGTGTAGAAAAGTTTACTACAATTTTGTTTACATCACGTGAATTTATTAACAACAATACTAATTCAAGCGTATTAGCGCATGCACACTCGTAGATGTTGTGTTAAAATTACAAGGGAGGTAATTTCAGCAGTCAAAAATAGTTCCGGACGCCTAGCGTGATATACTTAATAGTTTTATCACGCTCAAATCCTTCTTTGTGTATATAGGAGAAATTTCCAATAGTGTTAGAATATGAGTTATACTAACACAAGTGGCCTGATGTGTCCTATATAAACATAATAAGGTTGTTTATTATTTTACGATAAAATACAGTACTTTTTTCAATGTCAAGGTACCAAAAAGGAAGTATTTGCTAGACGTATGTAAACAAGCCGTCAAATTGCATTTTGTGTTTTCAAGTTACAATTATGTACTGCTACAAATTGAATAAAGAAGTGTAAGAAAAAATTGTAATAATAGATATGTGCCAACATTTTATCGTTTATTCTAAAATGACTCACAGTTTTGTCTCTATATACAAAGAGTTGAAAAATTATGCTATATCAAACCATAAACGATATGCTGTAAACATGATGTCACATTGCACCGCATGACGTTAAATGAGTGTTCGCATAGAAAACGCTTTGCATTTATTCACCTTTTGTAATATCTGGTCATGTGAGAATCAAAATAACATCCTTCTCAGCGTTGTAATGATCTTATAAACAATTATCTGTCGTACTGATGCGCTGTTAAAAACCAATCAGGCTTTCTGCTTTCATAGCTAATTACTGTGAATTAGTACTCCAAATCATTGTTTTTTTAAACGATGAACACCGATGGAACGGATGTTATTTCATATAGAAAATAGTTAGTCGTTCAAACGCAAAAAATTAAATCACTCGTGCTATGTACTCATTTTTTTAAAAATTAATACGCATTAGAACTCCTGACAGTGTTTTATTCAACAACAAATACAGGGACACATTTATTACTTCTTAAATAAAATTTACTTTGAAGTATTCACACTTCCTTCGGAAAATACATTAAAGTCTATCTGTTTACGATTGAATAAAATACTGACACTTATTAGTTACTGTCTGACTTATTGAATATCAAGGGAATTGCAATATACCGGTCTTATCGCACACCTCTACTCATTACACAAGTTACAGATGGACTCAACCCTGAAAAGAGATGTGCATTGTCGCATACATGTAGAAGTATTTGGAATGTCTTTCCTAACTTGCCATTAGGATACTTCTTCCTTAATTTATTGAAGTATTGGATTTAATCTCAAGGCATTTAAACGAAGGCAGTGGTAAGGTAGCCGGATAAGGAAAAATAATGGATCAAGTGGAACACGCCAATAGTTTCTGTGAAATAGGTCCCGGACAAATGAGGGACAAAAACATGGATGAACATACCATAGTCAAAGCGGCAACTATAACAATGCCCCACACCCCCACCTCAAATAGAGCTATCACTGAAGGTGATGAATACCCCCAAAACCCCACATCCCTGAACGCCATACTGACACACTATTCTTAATTTATATCACAGTTGATGCTTATAATTGGACTATGCACAACGACTGTAGGTATGTTACTTATATCTTCTGTGTAGCATTATTTTGACCAGAGGGTTTGGAAAGTCAGAGTGCACAATATTTAATTTTCTTAAACACCTGTGACTTTACGTAGTGACCCAAAACATTGACCAAATCAAACTAGGCATGGTATTTATTACTTTTTGAAATATCATTAAATTGTGATAAGGGGTTTTGGAGATAGAGTACAAAATATTTAACTATCTAAAGCCCCTGTGAATAAGACCTTTGACCTAGTTACCAGAAACATAGACCATGCACACCAAGGCATGGTACGTATCATTTCTGTGAATAACAATTTAATTCTAACCAGGAGTTTTTCAGGGATTGTGTCCATAAGTCTACGGATGGACGGACGGACAGTCAAGCTGAATCCAGTAATTACCCCCTTACACTTTGTGCAACTGGTGTATAGAAACATGTCCGCAGGTCGAGATATTGGTAAATTGTTTTGAAACAAAAATAATATCAAACAGGGAATGCCACGTACCAAAAACGCAGCCTCCCCAAAACGAGCCCCACAGCACCCAGAAGTGCACACCACCAACACACACACACACACACACACACACACGCACACACACACGACACACACACACAATCATGTACACACACACATATACACTACCAACACACACTAGCATACAAAGCAAACACACGAGGACAAAACGAACAATTAAAGGAAGGTGACTGTATTAAAATTAGCCACAACAATAAACAGTCCTGTTCTTTCAGTTTTTCCTGTTTCTTATTTTTGTTTTTCATACACAAGAGGATTATGATTGAAAGCTGCAATGAAGATTCACTCTTCAAGAGAACTGAGTTCCATTTAAGTTGCTCATCTGAGCAACCATTAACATTGTTATTAATGTCACTGTAGTACTCTAGTTCTGTAGTAATCAATACTGTATGTACTGCAGAACTTAATAGTATTCTATATTGCTAAAGCTCTGCATCTCTGTATTAAGCAAATCAATTCAAAATCGCTCAATGCATTAAAAAGTTACAACCTGAAAAATTGGAAAAAGTTCTCATGTGTCCATTTGTTTTCCAAGTGCGACCTTGATATTTGAGCTTTCATTCACCATGCTGTGATTATAATTATATATATAAATTACTAAGGTTATCTCCCATGCTTAATTCTTCATCATCAGCTATTGTTCTAGAGTTTCAATGGCTTCTCTTATAATAACAAAGATTCATGGCTAGCGTAGCAATATCCCTTCAGCTGCAACTTGGGAATTTATCCAATATGGATGTTGTCCATGTTGTCTGGCCAAATAATGTTTCTTGCGAGCTATCAATTTGCTGATTTTACTGTTGTTCTTTCCTTATCTTCAAAAAATCAATGTACATGAATTCCAAATATGAGTAAAATCATCAAAGTTCTTTTTTAATGTTAACTGCATGTTGTCATTACATCAAGTGTCCCATTGTCTCACCTCAAATATCAATTATTTTCATTTAATGCTTTTGTTTTCCTGTTTTGTTTATTCCATTGAAGCTGAAAAATCTACTATTAAGCATATGCTGTCAAGTATCATCATGCTCATCACCAAGATAATATGATGAATAAAAAAAGAACTTTGTCTTCTAAACTAATACAGCCATCTGGATCACCACATCCTTCAGTTAACAAATGCAATGATTGACTGTTTTCTGTTGTTTTCATATCTTGGTCTATTGAACTTCCCTCATCACTGTACGTACATGAAGTTTTTTTCTACAACAAATTAAAAAGAAAAATTAGCAATTGCATTTTGTTTAAAATCTTACAATTAATAATTGATACACACACTGAAAATTTACTGAATGAATAGTTAACAGTGCTATAGTAGTTAGTAACAAAGGGAAGTAATTCTAAAAACAAGGGTAGCTCATGGTTGTGAACATCTGTGCCAAGTTAAATCAAAATCCCTCCATGCATGAAGAAGAAATGCTACGGACAAAGATATTCTTGAATTTGACCTTTAACCTCTAAGTTAGACCTAGGGACCTGGTTCTTGTGCATGAAAGTCCGTCTCATCGTGGTGAACATTTGTGCCAAGTAAAATCAAAATCCTTTCATGCATAAAGAAGAAATGCTCCGGACAGTCATTCTTGAGTTTGACCTTTAACCTCTTAAGTGTGACCTTGACCTTAGACCTAGGGACCTGGTTCTTGTACATGACAGTCGGTCTCATGGTGGTGAACATTTGTGCCAAGTAACATCAATATCCTTTCATGCATAAAAAAGAAATGCTCCGGACAGTCATTCGTGAGTGTGACCTTAGACTTAGGGACCTTGTTCTTGTGCATGACAGTCCGTCTAATGATGTTGAACATTTGTGCAAAGTTATTTAAGAATCCCTTGATCCATGGATAAGTTACAACAGAGACAAACTAAACTCATACGGACGCCACTGACTCTCGCAAGGACGCACACATGCACATACACCGAACCATCATTTGGACACCTTTATTGAACTTTCGTAAGCGGCTCGACAAAAATGGTTATGATGTTTAACAAATATGTTGACTCAGGTATCAAAATGTACAGGATTTACAGTAGATTGTCTATGTAGTGTATTAGGATTTGTTTAATTTTGTTTAATGCAATTTATTTCAGTATTCAAGTAAAGCAATTTATTCAAAGTTGTAATGTTTGCTAAATGCCAAATATTTTTAAGTTACTCAAAGCCATTTGCAATTTCTGATCAAGGAAATTGTTTAATTGTTTACCACTGCAAAACTGTGTTCTTATGTTAAGGAATAGTTGAATTATTCTAGGACATTATAAGAACAGTTCATGAACATCAAATATATGTAACCACAAGCATTCTTAACATATATTAAAACACATCTGTACTTTAACTGTTCTCATAGTTTAAACAGGGCAAGCTTTAATCATTAAACATTTTTTATTTATATCACTGATTTTTTATTTATTTCACTATTCTCAAACAATGACTTTTTGAGGGGAGGGGTGGTGTACGACGGTACCTTCTCATATGACACCAGTACTGGCTTTTCCATGAAGCGGACTCGAGAGTGACTCGGTATTAGATTGAACAAGCTTTCTTCACAATCGAGCTAAAATAAATTAGTATGAACTCATGACTTTTCGAGCTAAAGGCTTATTCTGGCTGCCAGGCTATCACTTAGAAATAAAATCTTTTATTTTGTGTGATTAATTGTTAAAATGTTATTGTTAAATCATCACAGTGTTCATATTATTAAACTCCCTTAATCCTAGACATTTCTAATTCTTTGAGACTCTTAAACATATTTGGACTTAATTGCATGAACGATTGAACTGTTATCTAAATAAAATAAAAGATTGTCATATTTTACATAGTGTCTAACTTGGAACTTATTAAAAAGGACTTTACCACTTTTCACTTGATATCCGATATTTATTCAAAATGTCCCATAGAATTACACTTCTTCAGTTTAGTTTTTAAACTTCCAAAAATGATTTTCAATCAGAAACTTCCAATTTGAAAAATAATTCTACAATTAATCTTATCCTCTTGTTTGAAGAAATGAAGCTTGTCCCTCATAAATCCACAGCCTATTCAATTTGTTTTATTGCCTTAGGCAGTACTTAAACATTTGCTTCAATTTCCCCCTTATTAGTATGTTATGTAAGATTACATAACACAGATTATGTCAGAGGGGCCATCAAGTACACTATCGTCCAATTTTGAGCACTGAACCATGAATTTACTAAGATCTTACTGTAATTAGTTGTGTTTATACTGATAGTAATTAAATATTCAAGGTCGAAATTCAGGCTATACTGAAGAACTATTGGTCAGCGGGACGCTTTTTAGCTCGACTATTCGGAGAATATGGAGAGCTATTACAGTCACTTGTGCGTCGGCGTCGGCGTCGGCGTCGGCGTTGCTTCTTTGGTTAAAGTTTTGCCTGCTAAGTACTATCATGCACATACCTCAGTAACCACTTATGATATTGACTTGAAACTTTGTTCATGTCTTTAGGGGTGTCATACAATCAAGGCAGATAACTCTTGAAAAAATTTAGTTCAAATTATGGCCCTTGTTTGACTTTGAAAATTTGGTTAAAGTTTTGCCTGTTAGGTACTATTATGCACGTATCTCAGTAACCACTTATGATATTGACTTGAAACTTTGTTCATGTCTTTAGGAGTATCATACAATCAAGTCAGATAACTCTTGTATAAATTTAGTACAAATTATGGCCCTTGTTTGACTTTGAATATTTGGTTAAAGTTTTGCCTGCTAGGTACTATCATGCACATATCTCAGTAACCACTTATGATATTGACTTGAAACTTCGTTAATGTCTCTAGGGGTGTCACTCTTGTTTAAATTTAGTTCAAATTATGGCCCTTGTTTGACTTTGAAAATTTGGTTAAAGTTTTGCCTGCTAGGTACTATCATGCACATATCTCAGTAACCACTTATGATATTGACTTGAAACTTTTTTAATGTCTTTAGAGGTGTCCCACAGTCAAGACAGATAACTCTTGTTTAAATTTAGTTCAAATTATGGCCCTTGTTTGACTTTGAAAATTTGGTTAAAGTTTTGCCTGCTAGGTACTATCATGCACATATCTCAGTAACCACTTATGGTAGTTATATCAAACCTTGCAATAGTGTTCAGGGTAAATTTTGTATCAAACAATTAATTTACCAAAAATTAAATGTATAGTTATAGATTTTGACTTTTTTTATGATTCAACTTTCCTAGTTTATACTTATATATTAATAGTTAGCAGAATTTTGTTTTGCTATTATACTGA